>JABVZX010000001.1:1881313-1902063 GCA_020883565.1 Drosophila pachea
CTTGTTGTTAACTATATCGCATGTATATAGAGGTATTTTGGGTAGTGCTGGGCTTACTGTGGCTAGTGTGGCTGGATGGGAAAAGGGGGCGGGGCGGGGTGGGGGTGGGTGTAGGTAGGTGTATAGTTATTATAGAAATTGTACAACAAACGCAACACAAAATAAACAACGCAAATTCTCTTGACTTTGTTTTTGTCCGTTACGATATCAACTTTAGTTCCATTGTTGTTTACTAATATATATATGAATTTATATATATATATATACATATATATATTTCGTTAGATATATATATATTAAGTATTTATCAACTTGAATTTTGATAATCATTTCTCAAACATCTTTTTTGTTTTTGTTTTTGGTCGTGGCAGATGATTTGTGCGCATGAGTTAAAGGAAAACATAAAAAGAAGAAAACTTAAATAAAAAAGAAAAACAAAAACAAAGGGAAAGAACTCAAAAGAGAAATCGAAGAAAAATAAACGAAAACTCATAATGGCAAGACCATCTTAGTTTTCAGCTGAAAATCGATTAGTTTTTAAATCAATTTCGGGGCTGAAGTGGTTCAAGGAAACAAAAACGAAAGGCAAAGATAAACAAATCCTATTCATAAGGATTCACCGAGGCTCTGTTAGTCAAATCGATAGAAATTGTCAGAGGACATCAAATTGAGGTTTTTAAATTAATAGCATCCATAAACATTCCATATAAATATATATCTATTTGTTTGGTGAAAAAAAAAAGATATTGCTCTCGATTCCTTTTCATGAATTTTTTTTCTTTTGGAAAATCTTCCATTCGAAGATATTTGTTGAACAAGGCGGGACGTAATTGAGGTTTTGTATATACTGGATAAGTGTTGTATAAACGGGCTGTTTCTTTGTTGTTAGTAAGATATAATATAAATATAGAATAGAAGAGACAATGTACGACTATATAGTTTATGGATAATCTGAGCATTCCGTTTCACAAAAAGAAAATCAATAGAATCGAATAAATCTCTGGCTACCATCAGCTAGAAAACATCTTAACTAAATCAAAAATATATATAAAATATAGATATATATACAGATATAGATATATATCTGTGAATAGAGATAAGTATGATTCGGCTTGCTAAGCTATTCTAAACTAATCTGGTAAACTAATCTAGGCTAAACTAGAGTCGGAACAGTGGTAGAAGTAGAGCCTCCAGAAGGAGTAAGAGAGAGTCTAGGATTAGCACTTACTGTTGTTGGCCTGCAGATTCTCGTGCAGCTTGTCGCGCTGATCCTCGAGCACTTCGCAGAGGTAGACGGCCACCTTGCGGGTGATTTGCTCCACGTACGTATCCAGTTTTCCCAGATCGTCTGACAAGCCGACCAACTGATCCAACGTGCCCACCTGCAGCGAAAAGTGGATATGTGAGAGCATAGTTCTAGAACTTGAAATTCATTTTTTTCTCACCTTAAGATCGGGTATATGGAACTTGTAGTTGTTGCACAGATTATGTTGCTTGTTGGTGAGGTTGTTCATCGTATCGAAGGTCTGTTGGCACGTCTTCTCGCCGGGCGCCGAGATAATCCAATATTCGGACATCATTTTGATGGCTGCGGTCGGCAAAGAAAAAATCTATTAGTCCGGAAAATGCACAAATTGAAGCTTTTAAAATTCAAGCACACAAAACGTGGCCCCAAATAATTTCCATTATGTAATTTGACTCCTCATCGATTCAGCGAGTGAGAGAGAAGCCGCGATGTGTGTGCATATAAGTGGCCTTATAAAAGACAAACAAACACTGGAAAAACACGCATGAAAATTTCATTATTGACCTCTAAACCGTGGGTCAGCTTGGCATTCAAATGCGATCGAACCCCAATATGCAATTCATTGTTCGACTGCATGTGCTGTGTGTCCGTATGTGTGTGTGTGTGTGTATCTTTTTTGGGGCGCCTCCGAGACAACAAAGCGCAGACAGTTGGCGCCAGGCAGACTTGTGTCCTGCACGTTGACTGCGACGACTTGGCGTATACGCAATATGGCGCATTACATACAGTGAATACTGCTATAGACGAACACAAATTTAAATTTCTTCAGTTCAGTTGTTTTCCTTATTGTAGGAGTTCGTTTGGATTGCTTTCACTGTACTCACTTAGAATTTCAACAGTATTCGCGTTTCAACAATATAGTCATTAGCCTTTCGATTTGCACGACCTGCAGCTTTTTGGGCACATTGCTCGGTTTTTGGTTTTTATCAGGAAGTTCGATAAACCGAATTTGTGCCGCTCGCCGATACGATTTGTAGGCCACGCGGCGGGGCGCTCATGGCCGGGCCAACAGCAGACGAACAACGAAAATGCGAAATGCAAAACCGATTGCAAATGGCTGGCCGTGCGCTCTCGTTGAAAGCTCGAGGCGGAATGAACGCTGGAGTTGCTGTAGTTGTTGACTGTTGGCGCCGCAGTTGCTGCCAGCCATATGGTTTGCCACCGAAATTGTTGGTGCCACAAAGGCGCAGCCCGCAAAGGAATCGATGACGAAGCGGCGTCACGCAAGCCGCCTTCTTCAATTTGGTAAGTGTCGTCGTTGCTGTTGCTGCTTTTGTTGCTGTTGGCTGTCGTAAGGTCAGTTGCGTATGAGTAATCATTGGGAGATACAAATCTAACTTTGGTCAATTTCATTTTAGTAGTCACTGTTATTACATAACTTCATGATGGCCTTCAAAGAGCAAGCGACAAATTCAGTATTCTGGTACATAACTCCGCAAAGAGTATAAGACCAGCAAATACCCTATACTCTGTAGTGGAAAAAGGGAACGCTGGCATATAGACAATTTGGTCTGGCAACTTCAGAGCAAACTTCTAGAGAGTATACAGAAGCAACAAAAGGACAACAAAATCGAGCGCTGACCATCCCCAATAATGACTGCACGGACCCGGCATTATTATCCATGTCTATCAGCAACCCCATACGGGAACATTAACAACAGAGACAACAAGGACAACACTCAAGGCAGTGCATTGTCCTCAACCAGGAAACAAATGAGAGCCTGGTAACCGTAGGGTAGGGCAAAGCAACAACAAGGCGACTATCTATTTTTAGCCCCAAAATCTAAATTGCTTTCGTACAAATCACCAAGCGGGACGGCAAACAAGGTGAGTTGCCTGGCAGTACGTCTGTTATGCTACCATGCGACTTACACGCGCTTATAAACTCCCCATTACAATGGGGCTGGCATGACGCATTCAGCAAATCATTTGTAACAACAAGAGATTAACGCAGAAGATCAGCACAAATTGACTACAAATTTTAAATTACTTTGATCAAAGCGGCAGTGTTTCCACATCTAGCCTCAGGGAAAGAACCTTTAAAACGACGAAGGAACTGCATAAATTGGCAACATTGTTTGCCAGACATAAACTCTAACTGTAAACAGGCGTAAATGATGTTGACATACATACAAAAAAAGACCGCAGCGTAGCAGCAAGAAAACAAGCATGTCGCCAGTCAGACTGGCAAACGGCTGGCATAAATATGTGTATCTGTGGAGTGAGTAAGCGGAGACTGTCTAGGGAAAGAGCGGAGGGGATGCTAAGCACGACACACAGGAAATTGCAATGTTCGCTGATGACGAAAACAAGAATAGGGACTAGAATAGCTGTGATGATGTTAATGGAGAACACACACAGTACACACATACATAGGTGTGTACATACAGAGTTACTGCCGGCTCTGGCATCAGGCCGGCTGGTAAATTAATTAATAATAATGTGTGTTGTTAGAAGGAGGCAATAAGGTTAAGCCTTTAAAATGTGGAAACCTAGCAGCTGTTCCTCTTTTTACAATTATTTTTATTCTTGGTCAACTGCTGACGTTTGTGTATTATTTAGTGAGAAAATATATGAAAGTGTATAAGCATGTTTCACTTTTTGTTTCAAGTTTATATCTGGTTTAATGCGTTCAAGGTCCTCGCGGCACGCAATATCACTATTTAATGTAGTCCTTGTGGCGGTAGTCAAATAGACATTTACAACACAATTTTCGCTGACCAACACTTTGACCTCTTGGACTGGCAACAATGTTGAGGAAAATACGGAACTCATAAATTTATTTAGTGGTCAAATGTTAAAATACTTTCATATCGTAACAGTCTGATATTTTGTTTATCCAGAGAGGGTCGGTCTCCCTCTGAGAATGAGATAGTAAAGTTCAGCACGAGGCAATATTTAAGAGAGGGAGAGCGCTAACGTAGTATTAGAGCATGTCACCACAATTTAACACAATCACAGACTCCCAAACTACAGTGGTGAATTTGGCGCGCAGTCAGCTGTTCATGACAGTCACATGACAGCTCTTCGATCGATATTTTCATTTTCTCACGGGGTTTACAGCCCAAAAACAAAACAATTAGCCACTTGCTAACATATTTTCCATAATTTAGCCACACATCAGTACGCCAATACATTTTGTTTGCTTCCACTATGAATATACGAAGCCACCTTTGCGTTGCGCACTAGAAAAAGCTGCGACTCCAACTGGGCAACAACTTTTCAGGGTCATTCGAACTGCACATATACACAAACATAATGCTTTTTCTTATCCCCACAGAGAATTTAAAGCATTTTCACAGTTTTTCTACTCTTCTTAATACAATTTCAGCAATTGATAACAGGTCAGCAGACCTGTTACAATTTTTCATGCGCGCAATTGCTGCGTTGTCGTTCTGCACACGCACACAGGCAGTTGGCTTTGCCAGCACAATCACTTACATTTAAACGGCACTAATACAAGTCAAAGCTTTTAATGAACACAGAACTTATGATTTTGTGCGTTGAAATTGTATTTAATAAAATGAAGCAACACAACCGCACCACCCACTATGTACGTACAAAACGGAGCACAAGACTCTGGTAGAAACTCAACACAAAAATGACAATTCACAATTTTGCATAGATTCACGTGATAAGTGCCGATGACGATAATAAATCGACTTAAATGCCGCCACAACGATAGGTACACATTGCAACGAAACAGCTGTTAAGCCAAAAGTCATGTGTACACACTGCCAATATCTATGTAGGCGCCTTCGCTACGTGCCTAATTATTAAAGTTTAGTTTAGTTAATCCTATTATTTGGCACAATAGAGGTGGCAATAGTATACCAAAATTTGTAAGTGAAAGTGATCATTTATTAATTCGTGAACACTGCTTAGGGGAATTTCTCAAATATCAGTTATGAATTTCGAATGCGATTTGTAATAAATATTTATAAATTATACAGACAGTGTGGGCGTTTGCTGTTAAACAGTAGTAAGTAAAATCTAAGGTAAATCTTTATTGCCAAGTTATTATTGAATGGAAATAAAGAAACTGTTATCTGTTTTTTGTTGGACAGTTTCTGACACTTCACATTCATTTCAATTGTTTCATAATACAATTACATATGCTTTAAGTACACATAACAAAAGGTTCTTCAGTCGCACATGTGAGCTATCATTATGTATGAATGTGTACTGCTTAACCTTTGCATTGAAAACCTTTTGCATGCCATGAAAATGTAAAAAATTTTAACGGATGACTCAAGCAGCCTTTCGGCGAACAATTAGCAAAGTGAATGTATTGTGTACACAAGCGGACGCGCAATTCTTATATTGTATTTCGAAATAGAAATTCAGTATTCCCATTTCCAATGAGTATATTCCAATTAGTCTGTTTACACAGATCTCCAGTTGTGGCTAAAAATATACCAAGATAATTGTATGCACTACTTCCTCATTGCGTAAACAGTATACATTGCATTTCCATAACATTGAACCCTCACACCAATAATAAAAAGAAATGGAAGTACAATAAAGCTCAAGTGTATTGACACATATGATATTGCTTTATCCATTGGTTGGCCAGATGCCGGTTTTCATCATAAACAGTCGTATCGCCAAGCACGCTCTGCCAATCGTTCGATCACCGCTTTTCATCTTATCTTAGTTTACAGTCCAAATTGTCACGGTCCGTAGTCCAGAGCACAATTAGACGTGTAAATCTTCTGTACATTCTAGGGTATCAGTCAGTCTGGCTCTGCCGTGTAATGCACATATGTTTTAGCATAGCATCTGACATTGGCTTATAACGCGCATCGCTCTGTTTTGCTGTCTGCTGCCAGCGCTGGCGTCGGCGTCGGCGCCGACGTCAACGTCAACGTTCTTCCAATGATCATATAGTTCGCAGCTGGCGCTGGCTCTGCTACTGCTGCTGCTGCTGCTGTTCGATTGGCGCGGTTCAGTCTGCAAAGAGATTCGCTAGAGTATGCAACGCGCTGCGCACGAAACCACAATTCAATCGACGGACAAATAAAAATATCAAAAAGTGAAAACAGACAAATCGAAGAATATAAAAGAAATTGTTTCGGTATTTTGATTTTTTTGTGACAGGTGCTAAAACTAACGGTAAACATTAAATCTTTTCGGCCTACGGCCACCGTTCAATATCAGTTAATCAATATGAGCCGTTAGACGCCGACCTAAATAATCTAGCCCAATCACTCACAACCTTATGGGACCATGGGCTTGACCCAGCCCCGAAAAAGTGAATAACAAAACAGAAGTAGAAATCGAAGGTTTTTTACGTGTTAGCAAGTCGAAATTTTTGTGTTAATTTATATATTTAGCAGGAATTACACAGATCTACTATATAAGATATATATTTGAATTGCACCTCCTATATATTTGTATGATTCATTTATTTCAATTAGAACTTCCTTTGTCTTGTCTACTGTCTAAAAGTATTTCCAACTTTTATATATATGCCTACCTCTCTCGAAGCGTATCTCTAGATCTAGATCTTCTTCAATTAATACGAGCTCAATAATCGTAATAAATTACTACGATTCGAAATTAATTCGAAATTAATGCAATGCTTGGTTTGGGCCTGCTACGGCTCGGTGTAGTTGTTTTTGCTGCTTGTTGTTGTTGCCACTCTTGACTGAGTTCTCATTTAAGTAAGGTTCGACAGCTTGGAGAAAGTTTCTCCGTCTGATTTTTAGTTTTCTGATTGTTGTTGCTGTTGTTGTTGTTTTAGCTGCTGGTTTTTAGGTATAATACTCGTCTCTCCTCACATCGAAGAGCTAGCTGGCGTGGCTGAAAAGCTCAACGCAGCGAAATCGAAATCGAAATCGGAACCATTGGGCTCCATGGTCGCTGCGACGTCGCTGCCACTGCCGCAGTCGCTGCCGATGTGCGTGCGCAGCGTTAAGTTAGCGCTCTTGCCGCACACAGTCAGAGCAGCTCGAGCGTGCAACAGGTGGCGGCTGTTGACTTACACATTGGCCCCAACCCAAGTAATTTGTGCGTCGCCCAGGTATTAAAAGCAATATGCATAACTTAACATAAAGACGATTTTGTTTTGTGATTGCGCAAAATGGGGTATCAAGAGGTGAAAGTGGCGTTGTTGACGACACATCAAAGCATTTAGTCGTTTTCGGTCGCGATTAGCTTTCGGGCCAAATTCATACATATGGCTGACAACTTTATTTTATTTATCGCATTTCAGTTGCTCAGGACTGCAGGATATAGCTGTTAGCCAAGGACCAATTAGAAAGTAAATTAAGCCATGTCCAGCAATTGGCCCGAAAATGTAGGAATACGCGCCATTGAAGTGCTCTTCCCCTCGCAATATGTGGACCAAACGGAATTGGAACAGTTCGACGGCGCCTCCGCTGGCAAATACACAATCGGTCTGGGTCAAGCGAAAATGGGCTTCTGCTCGGATCGCGAGGATGTCAACTCTCTATGCCTAACGGTTGTTAGCCGTCTGCTGGAGCGACATCGCATCAAGCACACGGAAATCGGAAGACTTGAAGTCGGCACCGAAACGATTGTTGATAAATCGAAATCGGTGAAATCGGTGCTGATGCAATTGTTTGCAGACAGTGGAAACACCGATATCGAGGGCATCGATACCACAAATGCGTGTTACGGCGGCACTGCCGCACTCTTCAATGCCCTCAACTGGATCGAATCGTCTAGCTGGGATGGACGTTACGCTCTGGCGGTGTGCGCTGATATTGCCGTATATGCCAAAGGTGCGGCACGACCAACTGGCGGCGCTGGCGCCATCGCCATGCTGGTGGGGCCAAATGCGCCACTGGTATTTGAACGTGGTCTACGGGCCACCCACATGGAGCACGCCTATGACTTTTATAAGCCGGATCTGAGCTCCGAGTACCCAACAGTCGATGGCAAACTCTCTATACAATGCTACCTCTCGGCGCTGGACACCTGTTATCGCTTGTATCGCAAGAAGTTCGGGAAGCAACATCCACAACTGGAGCAACTGGGTCTGCAGAACTTTGATGCCATCCTTTTCCATACGCCGTTCTGCAAGCTGGTCCAGAAGTCTGTAGGACGTCTCAGCTTCAATGATTTCCTGCTGAGCAGCGAACAGGAGCGCGCCCAGAAATTTGCCGGCCTGGAGCGCTTCAATAACGCCACGTTAGAGGGCACCTACTTCGACCGGGATGTCGAGAAGGCGTTCCTCACACAATCGGCCGATCTGTTCGCCTCAAAAACCAAGAAATCGCTCCTGTTGGCCAACCAGGTGGGCAATATGTACACGCCGAGCGTCTACTCCGGCCTGGTTTCTCTACTGATTAGTGAACCGCCTGCCCAGTTAGTGGGCAAACGCATTGGTGTCTTTTCCTATGGATCTGGTCTAGCTGCCTCTATGTACTCCATTAAAGTAACAGAAGATGCGGCAGCGTTTGAGAAGTTCGTGTCCAAGCTGGATTATGTACTGCCGCTGCTCAATTCACGCGAAAAGGTGGCACCCGAACAATTCTCCGAACTAATGGAGGTGAGAGAGAAAAATAACCATGCGGCGCCCTATACGCCCACGGGCAGTATCAGTGCCCTATTCCCGGGCACCTACTACCTTAAGGATGTGGACGCACTGCATCGACGCAGCTACGAACGCACACCCATCAACCTCAGCAATGGCGTGCATTAGCCTAAGGTTTCCTGGCGGGAGCAGCACTAGCAACTGAACTTAAATTGACAATAACCTTCGACGAAATCGCTGTTCAATCCGGTTACTAAACTAAATGCACACATTTATATACATACATTTATGTATATATCTATATGGGGAGCGTTTTTAACATATAGCTACTTATTATTGGTGAATATGGTCATCTATCTTGCAATACTACTTTATGGCCTGGCTTAAATCATTTTCATGCAGTCCGCTTTATTTATATCATGACTATACTACTATATTTTTTTTACCAGGTAGTTTCGCAATTTGCATCTTTATGCCTATCAAAATGTACAATAAATGGGGTACATTCAAATCATATTTATACGATATGCATAGCCAAAGCATATTCTAAAAGTTTGTAAAGTGCAAATAAACACGAAATTCAACTGACAAATATTTGATCTTACTCTCAATTTATTCGAAGAGATGCAATGAGCTGTGGTGATCCGCAATTGCCGCACTCCTTACAGAGCAGTAAACTTGTAGAAACTCACACCTTAAAAGAAAAGCAGAGTTTACATTTGATTGCAGTTCACACAGAGAGGTAAACTTTGTTCACAGCTTGGCCAATATAGTATAGAACTAGTAATAACATACCATTTGGAATGACGCGTATCTTAAAATGATTTTCCAAGCGAAAAACACCCAAGTTGCTGTCCCGTTCAAACAAGTCCCGCACGACGTAACCATTTTCATTTAGCAACGACAACTGCGGAGTATAAGGATATGATATTATTATAATAATACATAAGAATAATCAAAAAATTTCAGAGATTACTTCTTTGAGCGTGAATTTGATGGAGTATGGAGCACCGTCTGTACGGCGGCTGACAAAGGCCACAGCGTAAGAGTATTCTTCATTAACTTTCGGAGTTATGGGTCGACGCCAGACCTGCAGCCGAAAATGTTCTTAGTTTAATCTTTTTATATTAATTTATATAATATTGGGGAGCTGCAATCGTTACCTCAATCTTCTCCTTCATCAGCAAACGTTTGCCTTGTATGCCAAGCGGATCCTGATTAACAGCAATCACCTCGCTGTTTCGGAGCAATTATATTTGTAATATCCTTGGCAGTAGATTAAGATTATGTTAACTAACCGATTTTGAAGTATCTCTTTGATCTCTGGGCGCACCTTGGCCAAGTCATTTGACATTATAAGAGGAGCAGCCAGCACGGCCCAAATGGCCATTTGCAGTTTGCTCTGATCATAGCTCAACCCATAGTTGCCAAGTATCAGCATGTCTGGATCATTCCAGTGTCCAGGTCCTGCATGTGGCTGCATGCTGTCCTGATTCTTACCAAAGTAATCCATAATCTGCATGACCGACTCCAGCGAATCATCAATATCATCCCAGTTACGCCACAAGTTGCAATGCTGCTTCAAGGACTCGTATTCGGGCATTTCACCAATTTCTGACTGATAGGCTGGCCTGCACAGTTTGTCGATTAATAAATTTTCCAATATATATATAACTAATATATATAACTAATTGAGCCCTCACCAGCTGCAGGAATAGACCATGGGTCTCCCAGTTGAATTGAGCAGGCGTCCGAATTCGGGATATCCGGCTGCCATGTCGGTAATATTTGCATAACAGCCATCTAATTTGACATAGTCCACATCCCAATTGGCAAAAGTTTTCGCATCGAGTTCCATGTGATTGATAACGCCGGGGTATCCAGCACATGTATGTGTGCCAAAGTCCTGGTACAGTCCAAACTTGAGGCCATTTGCATGGATCTGTGTGCAGGATGTGATGAATTAGTACGTACTTTAAAGTTTTGTCCTACACTTACATGATCGGCCAACACTTTGAGCCCATTGGGAAATCGTCTGCGATCCGGCACCAGCTTGTTGGTCTTATTATCTCGATTTTTCTCCAACCAACAATCGTCGATAATAACATACTCGTACCCAGCATCAGCATAGCCCTCCGAGACCAACAAGTCTGCGTGACGACGGAACAACTTCTCACTGCAATGAAGGAAATCTAATTGACTTATACGATATTCTAATTTGATTTACGGCTTGCCTTATGCACTCATCGGGATAGGTGTCACAATCGGTTATACAGCGAAAACGCTGCCAAGACATCCAGCCCATCGGAGGTCTGAAATGCAGATTTCATTAGAGCCGCAGTTTTAAATAAAACTCAACATACTTAAGGGCCAATCCATTGTCCAGCGCATGAAGTGAATGCAGTAGTGATAGCAGCAGAAGTGTACCTGTAAAGCTCCTTAAACTACTCATGCTTCACTGAGCTACACGCAAAGAATACGTCCTGGACAGGGTGGAATAACGGTTTTATAGTAGTCCGTCGAGTGGAAACCTACAGATAACTAACTGTTGTTTACCTAATTGTTTGCTTAAAGAACTCCACAGACAAGCGATATATGTTAACTGTAATTAAAAAGCACACACAGCATGAACTGAGGAGCATTTGCAGTTCACATCGGTTGGCCCGGCAGGGAGGCAGCACTTGATGGTGCTGGAAAGGCTCCTTATCAGCTAGTGGTGAATAGAAGCGCTCAAGCGCTACAGGTTATCACGTTTACACTGGCCTGCAAAAGTCGCACAATACTCAATACACTGGTATATAAAAGTACAATTTAATGAAATAATTATTCAAATTTGAAAAATTGAAAGGTATACTTTGCCGATGGTATTCAATGTTAGCAGTCATTTATTTTTGTAGCACAGTACAGTTTCCTACGTGATGTACATATGTATGAATGTAAGCAGATATGCATAGACAATTAACTGTAGTTCAATGGCTGCGGCTTTTCACTAAACTTTCGAGTGTGTTGTCGTTTGAACAAACTTTTAACGAATTCTTGACCCAAATTGAATATTATCAGCTACTTAAAGATAAAAAGTATCTTAAGCGTATTGATAAAGCAGAACATTTTCCAATTAACTAAAAGTAAATTATTGAGACACACTGCTCAATCAATTTTACCGAGCGGAGTTTTGCGCGGGCGGTTTAATTTACGATAGGGATTGGTTATTACTAATTCTATCAAAATGTTACTAAAAAATACCATATTCCAATAGTGTGTTTTACAACACGGACTCGGGACCATCTTGTTATCGATATACTGCAAGACATACGTTTGTCTGCTTATACAGCGTGCATTGAATTACTCTAGTTTTGTCGAATTTGTGCCCTGTTTTATAAAATGGCATTCCAACTACCCACAACTACATCATCTACCACGTCCAATTTTTCGTTTGGTTTAAACACCGCGTCAGCAACCGCAAATACCAGTGCTGCTAATACTGGTGCTGCAGTTCCCGCCAAACCTGCTTTTTCATTTGGCACTCCAACGTCCTCTGGCAATGATGCCGGCTCAACAAAAGCGGCACCGCCACCATTTAGTGGCTTTGGCTTGGCGGGCACAAACACAGCACTTGGCGGCACAGCTGCTCCAACATCCTCAGCTGCACCAGCACCAACGTCTGCAACGGGCCCAACCTTTGGAGGATTCATGTCACAATCGTCAGCTCCAGCCGCCACAACAACATCAGCCCCAGTTACAACAGCAAGTCCACTCGGCGGTATCTCCCTCGGCTTGACAACGGCAGCCCCTAAAACAACGTCTGTGACTACCGCAGCAACTGCGTCAACATTGGGCAGTGGAGCATTGTTGAGTACAGCCACAGCATCTTCTGCTGGTGGCACCTTTGCCAACCTATCTACGGCTACCAAAACCACAGACTCATCAGCGGTAGCAAATGCCACACAATTATCATACAATCAATTGGAGGAGTATATCAACAAGTGGACGCTGGAGTTCGAAGAACAGGAGAAGGTCTTCGCCGAGCAGGCAACGCAGATAAATGCCTGGGACAAGCTTCTCATAAGCAACAATAAAACGATAATCGAGCTTAACGATGCCGTGCAAAAGGTGAAGATGGATCAGCAGATGCTCGACCAGGAACTGGAATTCATAGCCACGCAGCACAAGGAGCTGGAGGAGAGTCTGGTACCGTTGGAAAAAGAGTTTACTAGTTTGCCGCGCGTAGACCCAGAGCGCAGCCAGACCTATCTTATGGTCGAGAATCTAGATACACAACTCAAGCAAATGTCCGAAGATCTAAAGGAGGTGATCGATAATCTGAATGAGGCAAACCAAGCACAGAATCAAACCGATCCAATCATACAAATTGGCAAGATATTGAATGCGCACATGAACTCCCTGCAATGGATTGAGTCCCAGTCCACGCACATATGCAAAAAACTCGACGACATTGCCAAAATACACGAGAGTCAGAAAAGGGATATCTTTCGAGCGCCCTATTAAATTATAAGATAAATATGTTAAACAAAACAAAAGATAAACAATTAAGCTAGCTAGCTACAAAATCGATTTCCCTTTTATTTCTAATTGGTAAACGAACGAATTCGTATAAGTTTATAAAATAGTATACAAAGTTGGACAACAGTTCCCTCTAGTAGTTCTTGAAGTGCTTCAATTTAAACATAGGCGCTCTCTTGCCCCTGCAGCCGAATGCGATGTAGCCGCTGTTAGGCGAGAAGGCCATGGTGTTGATAACGCCCACTTTCTCTTGCTGGCCGGGGAAATTGGCGTAGACTGTGGCTGTTGGGAAATGTGCCAGCTTTACGGCATTGGGCACCTGTTGTGAGCTCATCGCCAGCAGCTCGGATGTATGATTGAACTGTAGGTCGGTGACGGCAGTGCGCAAATTCATGAAGCTTTTCTCGGGCTGCGGCGTTTTTGATTTGTATATGCTGTCGTAGTCGTATACATTGACCACGCCCTCATTGCTGCCAGTAGCCAGAAGACGTTGGTTGGGCGCCAGCTGTAGGGATCTGCCATTGACACAGCCATCATCGATAAAGGTGTGCTCGATGCAGTTCTCGCGCAGCGACATCACGTTCACATCGCAGCCGTAGCTGCTGCAGATCAGACGCTTGGAGTCTGCCGTGAAGCACATGCTACGCACCGCTCCCTCTTGTTTAAAGCTGTGGAGCAGCTCATTCGTGTGGCTGGTCAGCAAGTGTATCGCACCAAATTTACCAGCAGTTGCGATATATTTGCCGCAGGGCGACACCTCAAATTGACGCAAGTGTGTCATCTTGGCAGGCAGCTTTAGTTCGATAGCCTTAGCCTCTAGAAGATCGTAGGCGTAGTAGACGGGCCGCAATGAACCAAAGTAGGCTTTTGTGCCGCACGGCGAGATCCGGGCACAGGTTAGTGGAAACCTCTTAAAACGTATGCTATGCAGCTTCTCGTTCTTCTGGCCATCAACGCTGTACAGATTGGCCAAAGAACTCTCGCCAGCGACCAGTGCAGCCGTACTGGTCGGATGGAATTGGATGCTGACTACTGTACCCTCACTGTAAGTGGCACGATTTAAATCTCGTGTGCGTTTGAATTGCAACACTTTGGGTTGCAGTTGCAGGCCCTTGGCCTTTCGACTGATAAAGCCAACAGTTTTAAGCAATGGTTCCTCTTCGGAATCATCGGAATCGCCTTTTTCCGTATTCTGATCTAGTGAGGCCCACTTCGGCTGATTAACGACGCGTTGGAAACGCGCCGTCAGATATTCTTTGTAAGATTTGTCTTTTCGCAAGTGATTCAATGGACCAGTGTATCGTGTGGCTCGTTTCACCTCGCCCACCTCAATGTCTTCATCGTCAGAGTCAACCCAGGCTGCTTTCGGCTTCTTGGATCTTTCGTTTGTATCTTCGTCATTGTCTCCACTTTCTTTTACCTTGCTCTCACTGTCTACTTTAGTTCGTTTCCTTCCCACCGATTTGGCAAGATTTGATAGAAACGCTTGTTTGTCACCAAAGATCTCCTTTT
The DNA here is from genome assembly GCA_020883565.1 of Drosophila pachea. NCBI lineage: Eukaryota > Metazoa > Arthropoda > Insecta > Diptera > Drosophilidae > Drosophila > Drosophila pachea. Next base: position 1,896,157 of record JABVZX010000001.1, read on the forward strand.
CCGTGGGAACCTCAACATAGGCTGTTTCAACTTTAACTTTCTTTACTTTCTCGTCATGCTGTGCATATATAGCCACCAATTCATTCAGCTCCTCTAAGCCATCGCTTGACTCGTCGCCACTCATTTTACTTAACTAGAAATAAGTAAAATCCCGATGCACTAAGAAATGTTTTAACCGCACGTGTGTTTTAAACCAGGGCGGCATAATATTTGTAAATACAAAACCGATATTGAAAATTAACGATAACACACAGTTGCATTTGTAAACAGCACAACATTTATCGGAATTCAAGAGATAAGCCTTAGTTAACATATTCAAACAGTGGTAGTTCAGCCGTTTCTGCCCGCGATACATTTTGTGATAGCTTGCTGCGAATAGGACTATTAGTTTTCAAAGAAATACGAGTGCGCGCCCGTAAATACAGTTTATGAATAAGCTGGATGAGTTTAAACAGGTCTAGCAATACATTGAATATTATAACATAGCCCACTTGCACCAGACCCATGACACTCACACCCATGAACAAAGCCAGTGCACCGCCAAAAGATACAATCAGATCTTCAAAACTGAAAACCACATCGCGTCGAAAACGCACCTTGGGTGGAATGAGATCCCAGCGAAAACTCGATGTGGCTGTTTCCAAGCTTACCGACTCTTCGGTATTCTTCATGCCCCACGAGCTCTTCTTTACGGTCTGCATAGTGTATTCGATTTCCGTGCATGTCGAAGGACACTTACATATGTGCAACGCCCAAATGGGCCATTTAAAATCCAAAAGGCATTCGAATCCAGCCGGATTACAGCTGGGACCGGGGACAAACGGATAGAAGAAGGGCACACAGTTGCACATCTCTAGGGCCATGATAGCGCGACAGCGCGCCAAGCACAAAGATTTGCTGTAAATCTGCAAAGCCAGGAATAAGCGAGTATAATAAGTATATATGAGGACAGGGTGAGTTTGACCATGCCTTGAGATTTGAGGTTTCCTCATCATTGAACACGCACTTGCGCTGCTCCACACTCAGTTCCCGCAGGCTATTCGACGCGCTAATGGGACGTATGATGCTTCTATATATAGAATATTTAATTGTTTTCGTATGAGCTTACACTGTCTCGAGCACCTTAAAGGAGGCTGTTATCTCATCGGATTTGTGGAGTGTTATAATGTTGGCCTCCGTGGCGGATACTTCATACGGCGAGTGAACATCCAGCTGCAGAAGCCGCAAAGTGGGTAAGCTATACACGATTTATTACTATAAAGTCTTACAACGCCCGTGCTCTCGTATAGGTCCATGCGAATGTAGCACTGATGTTTGCCGAACTGACAGGTCAAAGGTTGCGGTATCTGATCATAGTGCACAGCTCTGCCAGCATTGGAATATAAGGACATAAGATTAAGCATCGCGATTGTTTTGCTACTCACTTCTTGCTCAACACCGCGGACATGGGCGAGTTGATGGCATAACAGGAGCCGCGCTCTGTCATCACCATCTGCACGTTCACTTTGAAATTTGAATCAAAGGTGCTGATGACCTGCTCGAAGGGTCGATTGATGGCCTGTATAATATCATAAAGATCGATTTGATCGAAGCGCTCGTCGCTGGCGAATTTAGCCAGCTCTGCGTAGTTGCTGGCCGTGGCATTCACCACAGCGTAGAGAAAGTCCATAATATAAAAGTAGTCCTCATCAATGATGGACACATTCCATGCATCCTGTATGAGCTCGTTGGCTTTGAAGGAATCGATGTGGTCATAGTAGCACAAAGTAACCGCTGGCAGCGATCCGTTCCAGCCACGGAAATCACGATCCACAGAGATGACCGTGGGCGAGGTGTAATAGCGCGCTATCTGCATCTGGCTGAGCATATAGACGGCGAAGACGCTGCCCACCAAGACCAGGAGCCACAGCAATCTGCCGGAGATTAACAGACAATTACTTAATAGATCCCGTCAGGATTTGTGCAGTACCGCTCAGCCATATGCAATCCTCTGTTCACCGTCAGTCGTATAGCCAGCAAATTGGTCTCCGCACCCGCCTGAGCTGCCACATCCCGCAGGCGAGCGCTCACACCGCCAATCACCCAGAGCAGAAGTCTGCCCATGGTCTGTAGCCGGTGCTTCGATTGCGCTACCAAACGCGAGCGCATCCTTGCGATAAATAAAACACCATAACATGTTGCGGCCTTTTATTGAACATCCGATTCTCAATCAGACATAACCCCGTAGAGATTTATTGCCCAGATCTATTTGTATGAGGAATATAACAATGGCCAACAGCGCGTTAATAAACTGCCCGAGAACAAAAGACGAAATGAGATTTTCATTCCGATTGACACTGAATGTTCGTTGGCACTTACCCCGCCCAGCGCCATGGTGTCCAGCTCGACGCAGATGGCCTGGGGTTGTGCGTGCTTGGACTGTAGCTGTATCAGAAAACGATTAATGGTACGTTCCAGGTGCGTGTCAGTCGCGTTGAGCTGGTTGAGCTGCAGACAGAGCTCACACTTCTGGAATGGCGAGGGTTTTGAGGTAGTTAACGGGTTATAATTGTTAATCGACGACCGCTGCCCCACCTGCTCCGTAATGCGCTCATTGGCTCGGAGCACAAACCAAGTACGAGATCCGTGCAACAGAAGCCAGAGGGAACGATAACAATAAAGCAGCCAGTCGCCCCACTCGGCCAGTTCGAGCAGGCGAAATGTGTTGAAGATCTCGTAGGAGAAGCTCAGCAATGAGTTTCCAAAGCCAACGAGCAGCACGAAGGCAAATCGGTTTATCAATTCAGCTTGAAAAGCATCAAGGCCAACGCAAGCCAGGCGCAACTGCTCCAGCTGGATGTCCGCTTCAGGTGCTGGTTCCAGTTGGGCCACCCGCTTACGGAGCTGTACGTAAAACTGGCAAATTACGCGATGGGCCAGGATATATTGCAGCAGGCAAAAGCTGATCAGAATGCTGGGCAGCTGGTGGGTACAGTTGCTGGCTAAGCTGAGGTACAGATCAAAGTTCAACCAGCCTGCATCCGTCAGCATGCAGGCTGTATGAAAGCAAATAATAACGCAGAGCTGTTTGAGTGCATGCCGGCTTAATCCTTGATAGAGTTGACTAACTGCCTCCGGCGTCTCATAGAGCTGTTTCTCGAGGCGTTTAGCGTGTTGCGAGAGTCGTTTGAAGAATCCCTCGTCTCGATAGACACCCAGCGAGAAGATGGAAATAAGCAAAATATTTGTTGGATACTCCGAAAAGTAGAATAGCTTCTGTATGAACAAGACTTTTTTGTGGAACTCCATGGTGATCAATCGCTGTACCGTGAAGAATGAGATGAAGCTGAGTAGTAGGCAGGACCAGACCAGATGTGGGTACTTGAACTTCGCTCCGGGTGGAGATACGCCCAGACAGCGGGCCAGGAAGAGCGTCAGACGGAGCCCGCGCGTGTCGCTCGAAGTGCTCATTTGAAGTAAGTCAGAAGAACTGAATGAACGAATTCGAAAGGGGTCATTTGGGAAACTTTGATTAATTATCTGGCTGCTGTCAGGATGTGCTTAATTACCGTTAATAGAAAGTGGTTGATATCAATTTGAGGCTCAGTCAAAATGCTGCAGCTCAAAGTAAAGCATGCGTCTCGCAGGACGCCAAAAATAGCAGCCTGGACGCAGCCACAGCAAGGATGGCAGTGGAAACAGCAAAGGTATGTCCATATAGTCATAGCTCAATCCGGATTATAACCATATATCTGCCGCAGCAAGCTGAGTCTCACTCAACATCTATACAAGTCGAATGCGGAGCAACTGCAACAAGAGCTGCGTTCTCTGCTGCTCATCTGCGTGCTGACAGGATGTGTCCCGGTCGGCGTGTTTCCGCGCTTCAATAGCAGATTCTATGATGCAGTGCAGCTTTTCTGGCTTCTGCTGATCTACATTTGGCTCTGCTGCGCAGCCTACATGGAGCTGATCTATAGTAAAAAGGAGCTCAACGTTCTGGAGAGTAACTTCTACTTAATTGAATCAGTGATCTATCTCATACACACACCCTGCGTCATGATCCTTAGTATGGCCTGGCGGAAGCGCATTAGAGGGGTCTTCGAGGAAATTGGACGTTTTGATCTGGCCAGCGGTTATGTTGTGCAAGGAAAAAAGTTGCGATCCTTTGTACGTTGGCAACTTTTTCTAGTGCTACTTTTTCTTCACTGCTCCACGACTATTTCATTCCTCTCCAATAAGCAAAATATTTTGGCATCTTTTTACAATTGGAGCACTTATGTAGCACCGAATATTCTGACCAGTATATCCTTCCTACTCTACTACACACTAATGGAAGGCATCTACCGTCGCCTTCAACGCTTGGCCATAGCATTAAATTTGGAGCTGCGGCGAGGCGACTTCATCCGGCGATCGGTGCTTCAAGAGCTGCGCTGGCGACACAGAAATTTGCTGCATTTTACGAAGAAAGTTAATCAGACTTTTGGCGCCTCGATGTTGATGCTCTTCACCAGCTCCTTGACTAGCTTCAATACAAACTTATTTCTCCTTTATAAAGCCGTAGAGTCGTCAACGAAGGAGAGGTGGACCTGGTGGGCGTACAACTATTTGTGGCTTATAATGCATACCATCAAAATTTTCTCTATCCTCTACTTCAATCACAAAGTGCAGCAGGAGGTAAGACGCTCCACAATATCATAACATGACATCAAGATTTCCTTATGCATATATTTAACATCATAGCAAAGCCACTGCCTGACATTACTTAGCACTGTGCCTGCCTCTGGTGAGGATTTGCAGGAAACTATAAATCATTTTGCGTTGCAGTTGCAGGATAATGTGAGATCGCATATGGCTTATGGACTTTTCGAATTGAACTATCAACTTATACCAACGGTATGTACACTTTGTAGTCGTGAGCTCAATATTGATATCGAATTAGCTTTAGCTCCTGATGATCACCACAAGTTTGTTTATATTCCTGTTGCAATACGATGTAACGTTCCAAGCACTGGCCAACGGCGGTAACATGGATACAGCAAATACAAAAAATCGCGCGCTCAACTAATCGATTCACCTAAATTGTTATCGCTTATTGTGCAGCCCTGGTGAACACCTGCTCTGCGCATCTCAATATTTTTGCACATTTCGCGTTACATTTGCACCTCGATTCGTTAAATAAAAATATTATTGTAATTATAAGTATGTGTGACGTTGCAACAGTGCAGAAAATTGCCAATTGCCTAGGTGTTGCGCCTGGCAAGATTCAGTTAAATGAAGAACAGGTAAAGCACATCGAACAAAGCGCGCCACAGACTTGGTGGGGGTGAAATGTCTGTATAATCGTGCAAGACATTAATAAAATTCTTATTGTCAAGGTCGTAACCCGAACTGGTGCTCAAAACAAAACCGTGTTGGGCTTTGCCAGCATACTAGAGAGTTTGGCACGCGAATCCAAATCGGAGACGGCACAAAACAGTATTGCTTCGAAAGAGGTACAGGCACAGGTTTACCAATGGATCGAATTCGCTATGCTCTACGTGGCGCCTGGCTCAAAGGATAAATATGTGTCGAAGCAACTGCTCGCCGATTTCAACAAGTTATTCGTCAGTAAATCCTATCTTGTAGGACACTTCATAACCCTCGCCGATCTGGCAGTCTATTATGCCATCAGTGATCTCGTCGTAAGTATGGAGATGCACGTTAACTAACAGTAGTTAAAAATTGTTTGTGTTCTCACAGAAATCGCTCTCGCCTGTGGACAAGGAGAACTACTTGAACCTATCCAGGTGGTTTGATCACTTGCAGCAGCGACCCGAAATCCATCAAGGCGAACCTTTGCTTAACTTCACAACTATTTATCTACATAACTGGGCCACAGGAACACACCTTTAATTAGTAAAACCGATTCCATATTTATTTATATCGAAA
>JABVZX010000001.1:1909254-1933526 GCA_020883565.1 Drosophila pachea
TAGGAAGGAAGCCTGCACAGCTGATTTGACTTTTTGAGATTCACGGAGAACAGTGCCGACCAATGTTACGTAATCTTAATCTGTACATCATAATAGACAATGGATTATTTAATAGCTTTAAAGAGTAACAGAACAATAACGGTTCATAAATATGGAATGTTTTCATTCCTTACAAAAGCGATCGCTAAAGCGATTGTAAATTATAAAATAATCATATCGAAACTATTTCTCATCGACACATTCTTTCTTGATTACTGATTTGCAGTCGGAATTTCGAAAGACACGATGATAAGTCGTTATCTTGCCCAGCGAGGAGATAAAGTTCTCATCATGGGTGATTATGATGAGCATGAAATTAGATTGGTATTGGCGCGTCTCAACGATCCGATTGAGCGCATCGCACAGCGACATTATATTCTCTCGATCCAGATTCGTGGTGGGCTCGTCGAGAGCCAGAACGCCACAGTTACTGCTAAATGTCTCAGCCAGGGCCATACGTATGATCAGCGATCCGAGGACACGTTGTCCGGCACTGCAGCGACCTCGCATTTCGATTTCAGCATTATTCTTGGACTGCACCACTCTATAGTTGTAGCTCTTGCGCCGATCCGCCGATGCATCCTTGTTTATCTCATCAGTCTTGATTTGGATGTAGTCGATATCGTTGCCACGGTAAATCATGCGCCAATATTCACGTATCAATGAATTGATGTTTTGCATTTTCTCTGCATGGAATTGTATCAGCGCACATTCTAAAGCTCGCCGATGCTGGGCGAGATCTTCGATGGCGCAACGCTGAACCGCCACTTCGAACTCGGCTCGCATATAGTTCTTCATGGACTCCTTATACTTGGGTTCGTTAATTTCCTTTTCCAACTTCTTCACTTGATTGTTAATCTCACCCTGCTGACCCAGCAGTTCGCCACGTCGCACTGATGCCAGGTCACGCTTCTTTGTCAACTCGTTCTTTTCCTTTGTCACGCTGTGAAAATCCAGATTTCCCAATTGCTTTGACAATGTTTCACAATTTTCCCGTAATTCGCTTTCCTGCAGCTGCAACTGCTTAAGGTCCCGATTGTCCTTCAGATCACGTTCGAGGCTCTGCTGATTTAAGCATTCGGTCTTGATAGTCTCCAGTTCCTCGCTTTTCTCATGAATTTGTGAATCCTGTCAACCCAATATTTGGCTATAAATAAATTTCCCTTTTCCATTAATTCATTTTAGTTACCAGTTTGCTAAGCTCCGCCTTTGTAGCAATGATCGTTGCATCATATTTTTTAATTGCGTTCGCTAGATCCAGCTTGTTAAAGTCAAGCGCCTGCTTGTACAATCTGTTTAACAGGAATGGTATAATGGTATGTATAGTTGCGGAGCATTCACTTCATACCTCTGTATATCCTGATCGGCGCTTTTGTATTCTTGGTATTTAACCTGCAATTGAGTCAACTTGGACCGATCACTTTCCTTAAGACGCGCCTTCTCGGTCAAAGCTGCGCTCAATCTTTGCTTCAATGGCTGCAGATTCGATTGCAGCTCAGTTATTTCCGTGCTGATTTTGATGATCTGGCGCGTCAACTCGTCTAGCCGGTCCTTAAGCTGTGGCAAGCTCTGCACGCCCTCCTGCAGTTTTATGCGCTTGTCCTTTAACCTAGGAGTGCATATGAAGGAAAAACAGTTATCCTTGATATATAAGTACGCACATCTCAGTTATACCCATTTCGAAATTCACGCAATCGATTCAGTGCCTCCATTTGTTGTTCAAACGTATGTTGGCTTGTCTCCAGTGCCTTAGATTCGGTTTCCAGCTCCTTGGAGACTTCAGCCTTTTCCGCTTGTAATTTCTCCGTGGATACGCTGGCATCATAGCTAGCGGGCAATTTAAGCTTCAACTGATCCAGATCCTTCTTGATGCGCGTAGACTCCTTCAGTGCCTCATCCAACAGCGTCATGTCACCCAACATGGAATTCGCCAACTCCACATTGTACGTTGGCTCTCCGAGGCGGGCCATTATCGTTTCATATTCTGCTACAATATCGCCCAAACGCTGCTCGATCTTCCGCAGTTCCTCCTTACGCTTTGGTAGCGACTCCTTCAACTCTTTAACTTTTTCAATGGCTGGCTTTATTCCCAGTAAACTCTCGTACTTCAATTGCTCTGCCTTCAACGTTTTCTCAGCACGGCTTATGTTGTCCGGAAGCTTATGTATTTCATCCGTTAACTCTGTGGTCAAATCACAGGCCTGCCATAATTGACAATTAATGACATAAAGTCCGGTTCATAAACAAACATTGCAAACACACCTCTTCTCCCGACATATTGTGATGGCACAATGGACAATTGGGCTCCTCTTCTATTTTCTGTATGTATCTGGAAAAGAATAATCAGAGTTTCATTTGCATAGATAAGGCAATATCATTCACTCACTTTTTATACATAGATTCGGCGGACCTTAGCGCACCATGCTCCAGCTGCAACTTGGATATCGTAGTCTTACTTCGCAGTAAGAGTTCATCGTACGGCGTGGAATGGCATTTTTGGTATATACGTTCTTCGAGCTCTTGCAGTTCCTTTTCCATACGCGCGATCTCCTCCACAAGATTCTTCCGCTTAAACTCATGCGATTGTTCCGCTAACTTCTGGGCATTGGCGGCTTCATTCATTTCCTGTATTTCGCGACGCAACTTATCATATTCATTCTGCATGGCACGTCGATAGTTGCTCGAAATCGGCTCTTTGAAGAATATACCTAGATTATCACTATGTTTGCTGCGCACGCGATGGATTTCCAGATTTTTTTTGTCCAACTCCTTCTCCTTTAGCCCAATCTCAGCCATCAACTTGGCTATGGAGCTAAGGAATGTGAGCTGGTCATCGAGTTCCTTGAACCGCGCCTTCTTCTCCGCAATAGTTGCCTTCTTAGTGGCTATGATCTGACGGCAGGCCTCCTGGTTGAAGTTTCGTGTTGTACGTTCATATTTCTCATCTGTATCTGTGATTTGCTTCTCCAGAATTTTCAGCTGATGCAGCGAAGTTTCAATTTCTTTTATCTTAATCTCCAGTGACTCGCTCTCCCGCTCGCTGGTGAACTTCTGCTTCTCCTGTGTGCTGATGCTCTGCTCTGATTTGATTAGTTCAGCACGCAACTCATCGATCTTCGCCTGTCTCGCCTGATCCGCCTGATCATTTTGAGCAGAAAGTTCTGTTATCTCACACTGCTTGGCCATTAGATTTCCATCGATGTCATCTAGCAGATCAGTTAATCGACTTGGATTTTCGACCACTGCAGCATCAACTGTTATTTCAAGTTGAGCACACAAACTACGCAGACGCTCCGACAGCTGCTGTTTGCATTCATGCTCACTCTTCTGCTTCTGCTGAGCCATGCAGCGCTCCTTGTCCTGCTTAGCCAATGCGTTTTGGTGCTCTGAGTTCATTTTCCGCAATTCTGCCAGTTGATTTTCGACATCGCTACCTTTATACTTAATTTCCGACATGCGTTGACCGAAGCTACGCATCTCCAGCTCTAACTCCACAATTGAACCCTCGAAATGATTCTTGATGTTCTTCTTAAGCTTAGCTATTTGTTCTACACAGTTTTTGTGCCTGGAGGAAAGGGATAACATTGTAATTTCTGTATTAAGATGATTAACTAAAATGCCCTTTACTTGGTATCCATTTCCACCTTTTGCGCCTGATATTTTCCAATCTCGTATTCAATATTCCGTATTTCTTGTAGTCGTGATTCAATTGGTTTCACCTCCTCTTCACATTGCTTGCATTCATCCTTAATATTTTGACATTTTTGCTGAGCTTTTTGTAGGTTTAAAGTTTTCTCATCCATTTCCTTTTTCAGGTGTACCAAGAGCTTCATGTTAGCCTCTAAATAATTTCAAATTACGTACGCATTGACTAGTCTATGACATTCCGGAACTCACCCATCACTTTAAGCTCCTCTTGTGCCGTCTTACGCAATTTGATGATTTTGTCAAGTGCTTTGTTATACTCCGTTATGCCAAATATGGCATCGAATTTCTCTTTTAGCTTTTTGGCCTCATCCAGGGGCCAGCTGGAGTCCTCTTGATGGCAGAAGAGTACACTGTTGATAATTGCTTTGGAGACACCCATGAAGTCGCTAACAGCCACATCGGTATTAATGCCTCGAAAGCTCATTGACTCCTGGCTGTTTTTCGCCCTTTTTTCATCGGTTCCCAGGAAATTAATCGTAGAATCAATCGTTTTAAATGTGGGCTTACCACGCACTATGGAAACCTTCATACTGCGACAAATTGAAAGACGAGCATTGCGTCGGTCACGTACTTGCATCTTGACTTGGGCCAAGGATTCGTTTTTTCCAAAAATTTTGGGATCGTGCACAAAGCTTTTTCCGCTATCGCTACCTGGTGGGCACTCACCCGTAAGTGCATACTTGAGGCATTCAATAATTGTTGTTTTGCCACATCCATTTTGTCCAAGGATTAGTGTTATGGGCGATGAAAATGTGATGGCCTATTTGAAAAGGATCTGCAACAGGTGCTACCGTAAACCTGATAATCAACGTTTACCTGAACATCTTCAGCGTTTGCTCCAAAACTACGCACACCCTGTATAGAGAGTTTCTCAATAGTGGACATCTTAGTTTATAACTATTATTAAATAATTTCACAATGCCGAAATTTTGCCGGGTTTTCGGCGTTTGATGACGATGACGAATGCTTGAGAGTCGTCATCGATAACTTGTTAAACGTAAGGCCAATAAACGTAAGCGTAAGTGGAACCTATCGTACATCCGCCACAATCAGCTGTTCATGTGTTAGATTGCTGAATGCTGGTCACACTGCGTATTTCGTATCTCTGCGTTGCAGTGTTTTTTCGCCGTGTATTATAAGTTATTATTAATGAAAGTAAAAAGTGCAATAGCTAATAATTCAAACTGCGCAATTGACCATTGACGTAAACGGTGCTTCGTGCTCGTACTCGTGCTAGTGACCGTGTTGTTGTGTGTGCCTGCAGCGTCGTGTGGGTGTCACTAAGTATGAGTGGTTGAGTGAGTGTGTGTGTGTTAAATAGAGCGAGGGGAAGTTAGAGGGGCGATCAACGCAGCTAGTGCGCGAGTGCGAGTGTAAAGCAGGCACTGCGAAAAATCAAAAGACAAAGGAATTGAATGTTGTTCGTAAAAATAATTACATGTTGATTACATACTACACAAACGGCAAAGTCTTTGAGTAAGTGCGTGCGTTGTCATTGAATCACTGCAAGTGGCTATTAATACCAGAAAAATCAAATGCACAGCAGCGAATGCAATGGCAGCAGTTCTACATGTGTATGCGTGTGTGTGCTTGAGTTTGAAACAAAAATAAAACGGGATCTATTGGCACTGACGTTGCCACCCCGCTAAGCTGAAGCTCTTCCAGCGTCTAAATATGTTCGTGTAAATGGGGAGTGCTACAACAACGTTACAACAATTGCAACGTACCCCACAGCAACAACAATAGCACCAATAACTAAATCTTCCACCACCACCACCAGCAACAAAAGCAACCCCACCACCAACAATAGCAACTGCTACAAATATAGCAACGACGACTGTAACAATAACAACAACAAAGGAGACCCCGTCAACCCCCTCGCTCGTAGAATAGCCTTGTAAAGAAGTATTTTTCGTTTTTGCTTTACTCGCCCTTCAATCGTCGCCAGGCAAGGCAAGACAACGGACAGACGGGCAACCAAGCGAGAAACTCAAAGGCATACGCACGCACACATACGCAGTGGCAAGGCTGCCCTGCTATCCCCTGCTGCCCGACACTTCCTTCTCCACCACCGCCACCTCCTGACAGAGTTGCAATGGACTCGGACATTGAAATGGAATTGGAATCGGACAACGATGGGGAATTTGATGACGATTATGATTACTACAATACAGGTAAGTGGGGAGCCTACTGACCAAGGACGCTTTGTATAGTTTATCGATTACACACTCGTAATCGATTTGAGTTGAAAACACATATACAATTACAGATTTGTTTTTTCTTATTGGAGCCTTTTGCTACATATCATTGTATATGTACATCGTATATATGCATGCGCTTTGCTTTGGTTATTCACCTTTGTGGCACACAATCATTTGTCGACGGATCTAGCACTTTGCATTTAACCTTCCATAAAATCGCATGCATACAGCTGGCTCTTGACATTCGCCTTTTGAATTATACCCCGCCACGCCACTGAACTACTACTGCTGCTCTCGACTGGGCTCTACACTTGAACTCTTTCCCTCAGCGTGTGAGCTGCACGTTTGCTGTGCCCTTTACGGCGTCTTCGCCTGTTACAATATAATTTGATTGTATGTATTTAATAGTGTAGTTATATGCGGTTTCTTACGTATTGCTATCCGACCATGGAGCTTAAATTATGAAATTGAACTTGAAATAATTGTTCGTTCGGCTCGGCCAGAGCTGAGACATGCGGGGCCAGCGTTCATAGCTCTATTATTATTATACCCTTTACTCAATGGCATCGATCAGTAGGGGTATGGTAGGTTTCAAGTTATTAGGTCGTAACGAATGCTAAATACGATGTATTCTAGAATGTTCAGACTAACTTGATTGAAACCTATCGATTATCTTACACCATTTATAGGATATTTAATATGTTTATATATCTGTGCTTAACCTCTCTCTCTCTCTCTAAACAAAACTTAGTTGTTAGGGATTGAAACCATGTAAAGGGTAGCTGGAATTCGTTCAATCTGAACATGGATCTCCATTCTGTAGTTATTTGTCTTATTACCACCTCTTTGTTGTACTCTTTGTACTGCTATCTTGTACGCTTTTTACCTGCCTTGCTGCTCTTCCCCTTCGTCAGAAATGCGTGCTCAAGTGCTGGCTGTCTGACGTCGCGACGACGCGTCGCGCAGTTTCTTCCGTCAACTGTTTTGGCTGCTTTTGACCTGCCTTCCAGCTGCCTCGAACTCAGTCTCTTTCTCTTATCTAAAGACGCGCACGTTTCGAGGTGGCTGTGACGTCATGACCAAACCAAATTTGTAGCCCGACAACGTAATATTCGGCCTTCAATTTATTTCCAACAAAATCGTTAAAATGACAATCCATGAGTACGATTTTCGTTTCAGTTTCTTTTGCTTTTATTTTGGGTTGAAAAATAAAGGCTTTCCCGTTTTTCCCAATCGTAATAAGGCAGCAGGTAGCAAACCCAGTGAATCAATTTTTACATTCGCCAGGTGTTCAGTTAGCCCTAAGGGTGCAAAGAGATCAAAATACTGACAAGCAGACTAGCAAATATCCTTAGCAAAAATTACATTTAATACTCTATCTGTATGCATACTTTTAGGCGAAGACTGCGATGTCGAACGACTCGATCCAAAGCGTGCTGATCCCGAGTACTTTGAATACGACTGCCTAACTGTCGAGGACATTGAGAAGCTACTAAACGAATTGGTGGAGAAACTCAACACGATACTGCAAATCACACCATCACTGGCCAAAGTGCTGCTCCTTGAGCACCAGTGGAACAACGCTGTTGTGGTGGAGAAATATCGCCAGGATGCAAACGCGTTGCTGGTCACAGCCCGTATTAAGCCGCCCACAGCGTCTACGGATGCTGCCTCCACAAGTGCTGCGGCGGCTGCCCAACAGCTGCGCCTGAGCAGCAGTAGCGGTTACAGGACAACAACGACGACAACGACGACGTCGACAACGTTGACCGTAACTGCCAGCAGCAGCAGCAGCTCTACGTCGCATCAACAGCGAAGAATGTGCCCGGTGTGCGCAAGCTCGCAGCCGAATGACAAATTCTACAGTTTAGCGTGTGGACATTCGTTTTGCAAGGACTGTTGGACCATTTACTTTGAGACACAGATCTTCCAGGGCATCTCCATACAAATTGGCTGCATGGCGCAGCAGTGTAATGTTCGTGTGCCTGAAGATTTGGTTCTGACGCTGGTCACACGGCCGGTTATGCGCGACAAGTATCAACAGTTTGCGTTCAAGGACTATGTGAAATCGCATCCACAGCTACGTTTCTGCCCGGGACCGAATTGCCAAATAATTGTGCAATCATCAGAGATCTCTGCGAAACGTGCCATCTGCAAGGTCTGTCATACGGGCTTTTGTTTCAAGTGTGGCATGGACTACCATGCGCCAACTGACTGCCAGATCATCAGGAAATGGCTAACCAAGTGCGCCGACGACAGCGAAACGGCCAACTATATTAGCGCACACACCAAAGACTGCCCCAAGTGTCACATCTGCATCGAGAAGAATGGCGGCTGCAATCATATGCAGTGCTTCAATTGTAAGCACGACTTCTGCTGGATGTGCTTAGGCGATTGGAAGACGCACGGCTCTGAATATTATGAATGCTCCCGCTACAAAGATAATCCCAATATTGCCAACGAATCGGTGCATGTCCAAGCGCGAGAAGCACTCAAAAAGTATCTGCACTATTACGAACGTTGGGAGAATCATTCCAAATCACTTAAACTGGAACAGCAGACAATCGATCGTCTGCGCCAGCGCATCAATGCGAAGGTTATGAATGGCAGCGGCACATGGATCGATTGGCAGTACCTGTTCAATGCTGCCGCCTTGCTTGCCAAATGTCGATATACCCTGCAATATACCTATCCCTATGCCTACTACATGGAGGCGGGTTCACGTAAGAACCTCTTTGAGTATCAGCAGGTGAGTGTCAATTGAAATCAATAATTAATGTATTAATTAAATAACACATTTGTGGCAGGCACAATTGGAGGCTGAAATTGAGAATCTTTCGTGGAAAATCGAGAGGGCTGAGACGACAGATCGAGCTGCACTCGAGAATCAAATGGACATTGCGGAGAAACGTCGAACCACACTTCTCAAAGATTTCTTTCCCGTGATTGGAAAGGCATAGGCTTCCTCTCCACCATCTCCTCTAGAGAACTCAAATCCACTCCCAATTGGAATTTTAGCTGAAATGGAGTAGCACAAGGAAGATTTTTATTCATTTTAAAATTAGTGATTCGCCACAGGACAGTATAAGGAGACGCTTATGTTATGATAACCCATATATAAATGTAGTCTAACGACTTGTAGCTAATTTTTAAATTAATAATCAAGTGCATATGTAGCTATAATCTAGTTTCTACAATCTAAAGTATGTCTATAAATATACACATACATATATATAGCTGTGAAATTCGATGTCACTCAAAAATCGATTCAACTGCAATACAACGCCTTGCGCATAACAATATCGATGGGCAGCCAAGTGTCAATAGCTCCCAACAGTTTTCCAAAAACCAATCCTAAATCATGCATTAACTAAAACGACAAAAGTAATAGCTGTCATTAAACATTGTTTGGCTTGGAAGCCATTTTGTGAGAGAATTGCAGGAAAAAATCATGATTTAGTTCTAAGCCGCGTTTAGATATTGTAGCTAAATGCCAGCAACAACAGCCAACAACAATAATAATCGAGTATTTGTATGTGTAATTATAGGAGCACAGATACACATTGACCCGCTTTTGATTTTGAAGATGGAACTTGTCCGCTCATTCAATTCGTTTACCGTTTTCTACATATGTATGAATTGTGAATTGGCCGCGTTGTTTTCATATTAAGCTGAAATATATATTTTAGTTATTAGGTTACTGCTAAGTATGCTTATGCGACTGAATTTAAATTAAATGCAAAATGGAAGCAGTAACGGCGTTAAGTGTTTGATAATTCCATCAGATTAGATGGCGTATCGGCTTATTGGAAAGTTTGAGAACAAACCCTGAAACTTTGATGTTCTATCGATAAATTGAAAAAGTCAAATAATGTTGTTTATCCAATTCGACTAATTATTTAAAATCATTACTTTTTGCCCTTTCCCTTTCCCTTTCCCTTCGGCGCACTTTTGACTTCCGGCGGAGGCTCTTGAACCACAGGTGGTGGAACCTTTTTCTGTTCCAAAACGCATATTTCGTTAAGGGTTTTCTTTTTTAGGAGAGTGTTGCCGGTAATTGTTATTAGTGGCACACAGTGCCAATTATCCATAGTTTTACTGGAATAGACTTTAACATCGCAACAGTTATCAAGCACGACCACACTTGTGTTATCCGCAACAGAGTCACGCAAGTACACATTCTTCCCACAGTCGCTGCAGTTTTCGATTTTTCGTCTTATTCGAAACTTTCCGGGAAACGCACGGCCAACCAAAAGTTCATTATTAAGATAAACACAGTGTTTATAAGCTGGCTTTGGTCTTGGCCGGTTTGTCCACTAACAGAAAGAATACTTGTAGCATGTATGTAAAATGTGAATTAATATCTTCAAAAATACCTCTTGCAAATGCATGTTAGCACCCCTTGAGGGCCATGTGCATGCACAGAAATTATTTATATGCGTTGCATTCTGTGCGTCACTCAAGTTGCAGCATTTCTCGGGAAGTTTTTCTGAATTTGCTCTGCGACATAGAGTGAATGGATCCGGCTTTAGAACAGCTCTCACAGGGCTAGATTCCTCATTAACCTTCTGATTATTATCACTATCAGGGTTCTGGTTATCGGCGGCAGGTGTAGCTGTGCAATCGGGACAGGGACCATTCAATGGGGTATAGCATACTCGTACATATTTTGGTCTATTTCTTCTGTCAACTGCATTCATCAATCTGGCGCAACTTTTTTCTGTCATCGTATGGGGCTCCTGTGGATCGTTGTAGATGGACGGCAACGGATAAATAGCTTATTTTCAACTCTGCATATGGATAGCTTGTGATTTTATGAGGTTTTAGGGGGAGAGGCAAATTTGGATATTTAATAAACAAACATTTCGAAACTTCCGGTTTAAGTTATGACAACGGTCACAAAGGCATTAGGCGAGTTCATTTAAAATCGTGAAAATATCGATATATCGATTGTTAATTCGCAAATTATCGAAGTCTCTCGTCACTGCTCTCCTGATATTTCACCACACTATGAAAAATACTGCCATAAGTAATTTCCGCGCTAAAACATTTGATTGCTGCAGTTTCGTGCAGAAATTTTTCGCCTTGATGTGCAAAATCGAGCTGCCAGTTTCCGATTTTAATTTACGAAACTTGGTACGCAATCTTAGCGGCCGCGCATTGGACACCAATGGCTCAACACAGGAACTTCATGACCGACTACTAAAAGCTCGACACGAAAAGGCTAAGGCCCAGGCGCAGCGTACATAAGATCTGCGACAACAACGGCTTAGAGTACTATCATACTGGAGCATCGTATAGACCGCACCAAGGCATATACTTTTAATATAAGTGAGTTTTGGGGTAAGGAGCCGTACATGCATAAGGTAAGTTAATCTGTACTCAAAATAAACATGTGACTTTTCAATAAGATTTATACACAGATGTTTGTTTGTGTTTGTAGCGCGTATAAATGGCGAAGAGCAGCGTCTGTGCTATGCCAGGAGCTTAGCTAGATTAAGTGACGAGAACTTAACTACGGATGATTTAGAAGGCCTGTACGTAATTTTATAAATATATCGAAATGCTGATTCATTTATTTCCATATCTAGGTTATCACAATCGATGCAATTGGTAGAATTTTCTGCCACGTAATGCTGGAAGTTGAGGATAATGGGCTGGCCAATTATGTAGCCATTGTTGTACCTAAGGATGTCTTGTTCCTGCAAGCATTAAAGGAGATTAGAATGGTAACTAAGCAAAAGTTACCGCCAATTGTTTTAGATTCTTGTCTATTGCTTGACTCGTTTAACAAAATGTTCTGTGCTAACACCGCGTGAAATTTGGTAAAAGCACGCACAAGGAGCAGCTGGAAGAACTAGCTAACAACTTTACACAGAACGTTTCTGCCAGTTGTAATGATGGCAATGTGGCAGATAGAAGAGAATCGCGAGAAATCAATTTGCTTGGCACGGTTGAATAATGAACGACTGAATATCTACAGTGCACAAGTTCAAAATAATCTGCCATCATATTCGAGGAGTGCTTAGCCGACGGCGGTATCTTGCAACTATTGCTCTTTGATGCACAATGGTGTCTCCGCGATGGCAACGAGATCGAGAACAATACTACAGCTATGCTAGAACCACGGTTATCAGACGAATTTTTGCCATTATTGAACTTATGCATAATTAGCACGATGACTCCCTACATTGTAAATCAATGTAGCTTAGGAATGATTAGTGTGAAAGTTAATGATAACCGCCAGACTTTACACAATCTAGAGCTCTTTATTGAGGCAGATGACGTCTGGTGATGGGGATTTAGATATTTTCGTCAAGCTTTTGCAATTGTAGTGTGCTGCCTACATCTTTTAAAGTAATATCCTCCAGGCTCTTTGCCTTATCCTCATCGAAAATTTTAAGGCTTTTGGCATGATACCAAACGACAATGTTCATAAAGCCGCCCAACAGTATACAAGAGGCAGCCACCAGATTCAAAGCATATCTATAAATAGAATCGATTAATATGGCATTTAATGTAACTGTCTGTACAACTGACCTTAAGGATACAGTGTCGTATAGCCAGCAGTTGCCCTTGTTGCTGCACGTCTTACCCCATACCAAGCAATACTTATCAATGAGCCAGCCATAGAAAATTGGACTAGGAATGAATCCGAACAGTGATGCCACCATGCTGCCCAGGCCCAAAGCAAAGCTCTTGTCTTCTGGTGGTATACAGCGCAGGGCTATCAGCAAATTTGTGGACTTACTGCTGGCACCAACAAGCTTGAGGAAACACATGACACCGAGGAAGATGAGAAACTGATTGAAGCAATCAACATGGCAAGCACCATCAACAGCATGCCGCAACTGCTAGGAAACAGGAGCTCAGATAGATCCATAGCATTATGTAAACTATATCGCTTACCACGGATCCACTTGTATTTGTTGGACTAATGCATTCACAGCCAGTGAAAAAAGTGCGTCCTAGTTGATCCTTCGCCTTATCGGTGCAACCGGCGTGGCAGGCGGATATATAGGTGATATTCTGTGGACTGCAGA
Organism: Drosophila pachea; assembly: GCA_020883565.1. Classification (NCBI taxonomy): domain Eukaryota; kingdom Metazoa; phylum Arthropoda; class Insecta; order Diptera; family Drosophilidae; genus Drosophila; species Drosophila pachea. The sequence continues at coordinate 1,922,246 of JABVZX010000001.1, forward strand.
TTGGAGCATAGTGTACGTAATCACAGTGGCAGGAGGCGCTGCATGAATCGCCAACCGTGGCCATGGAGCTGAGTTGGTCGCTTCCCTTGCAGCCAATGGCTACAAAGCATAGAATTCCACCAACAGTTAGGAAATCAACAATGGCATTCCAGGCTGCCATTGCCCTTGCACTTGGCTTATACTTGGATACTACGTAGCCGGAGAGGAGTACGCCGGCAGCCGAGAACCCCAAAGCGACGGTTCCAGTGGCCATGGTGGCCATTGAGGCGGACTGTTGATATTGTGTCTCGATGTACTTGGGCGTGAATATCCAGTAGACCATGTAGCCGAAGAAATAGAGGATTGAGGCGCATGTATTGTACTTATATACTTTGTTCGAGGCCAACTGTTTCACAGATTTCCACATGTAGGCCAAGGAGAAGTCCATCTGTCCGTGTGTGTCAGTCTTGCCAGCTCTCAGCAATTTCAAACGTCTGGCATTCGCGCTGGGCAACTCCTTGGGAAACAGTGTCATTAGGAAGGATATAAAAAAGGTAAAGGCTGCTAAAATCAGCCAGCCCAGCCACCAGGCGCCCAACCATCTGGGATCTTCAGGCTTGATCAACGGCTCCGCCGCGGGTTCTATGTACCAGCGCAGACAGAGCGAGGCCAGGGAGTAGCCCACCGCAGGACCAAGCATACGTAGAAAAGTTGAGACACCTGAAGAGCAGAATTTCGAATAGATTCCAAGGATAAATATATGCGGTTGCACTTACTAAGCATGGCTGGCGTCTTGGACTTAGTGGTGTTGTCGTCCATGTAGGCAATACCAACTACGAGGAAAAGGGCTTGGCCTATGCCCAAAATGAATTGCGCTAGAAACAATATCGCTTGGGGCACCCAAATGCTGTCCTCCTGTACGCAACTGGACGGCTCGGACATGCAAAGTTTTTGGTCACGGTGCGAGCTAACCGTGTGCCCTGTTATATTTGGGTGTCCTCCAAAGTCGCGGGTCAGCTTCAACGCATCCTCTCCAGCGCCATAGATGAAGTGCAGCGAGCAGTTTAGCAGACAAAATATGACAATGGTAAAGAGACCTGAGGACGATAGAGTTGAGAATGTTACCGTCAAGGATACGATTGTCTTACCCAATCCCATCCATCGCGGCCGATGCACCTTGCGCAGATAATAGCCAGTGAGGACCGAGGCGAACATGGTGCTCATGTCGTTGCCAACGGATATGATGCCCAGAGTCTTGGTTGGAATTTTGTAGCGTTTCTCCAATGTGGTTATTGTCCCATTGAAGTAGGCAAAGCACATGGCCATAAAGCAACCAGCGATACCGTATATGGTCACGTACATGGTTTCTGTTGCGCAGCTAAAAACAGTTCGATAGTTTATGGGATATAGATGCAGTTGCCTCCTGTGTAGCTGTACCTTTGCAGTCTAGGTCCTTTGAATATCCAGAAACCGCAAGTTATGTCTTCATTGTCCTCTAAGGCTACCCGCAGCTCCTGCTCCATGGCTTCCTGCAGCTCCTTCTCCTTCTGCCCCATGGCTGTCAGCTTGCTGGCATCGTCTAGAAACGGGGATATCTCTTGCTGATCCTTCGTATCGTTGCCCATCTTGAACTGGCTCCATGCAAGTGTGAAACTTAACTGATCTTAGAATTACATTATGTTATTCAGAAAGTGTTTGCATTATCTTGACATTAATTAGGGCGGCCTTCTGCCTTCCAGATTAGGCAGATGCAGTTTATGAAGCTCGCAGCTTAGCGCCAGGCAGTAGATAAGATCCTATCGGCGACATCTGTTGCACAGATAACCAGATAACTATAGTCAGGGTCGTTTGAGAGTAAGTAAAAGTAATATGTCGTGGAGTAGACATGCCTTTAAGCAATTGTCAATTTGCTCTGACAAAGCCTTTTCCGAGTCTTTCAATTATTTACCCACATCTGCATGAAGTCCAAATGTGCGAGGTGTTTATCTTTGTGTTCGTCAGATAAACACCTCTAACTTAGTTGGACTACCAGGGAAGGAGTTATCTAAAACAAATATTTGAGTTTATTTTTAGCTCAGACTAAAAGATCATCCGATTCTTCACATTTTGAACTATTCTCAAATGGATCTTATCATTATCTGAACACTTTGAGGCTTTTCACTTATTTTGGTTATACAAACTTTATATCATTTTTATTTTTCATTAAAGTTTTCTCATTTTTTGTTAAGGGACTCACAGAGTTTAAAATTGCGTTCTTACAAAATGCATCCTAAGATTTTTCTACATCCTTTTCTATTTCTTTTTCATTTTCTTCAATTACTTGAACTTTTGCAGTCAACTCGTAATTATCGGCTTTACTCTCTGACTTATCTGTTTCAGCAGGCTCCTCGTCGAATATCAGCAAATCATGCGCGTTGCGCCAGACGCCAATGTTGAAGAGGCCGCCGAGCAGGATGAAGAACGCTGAGGTTAAGTTGAAGGTATATCTGCACATTGGGGTCACGAGACTGAATGAATAAGTGGAAGTGATTGGGATATAGTAGGAATTTACCTTAAGGCTTCCGTATCGTAGAGCCAGCAGTTGCCCTTACTGCTGCAGGTCTTGCCCCAGACCAAGCAGTATTTGTCCAGCAGCCAGCCGAAGAATATGGGACTCGGCACGAAGGCTGTCAGGGATCCAATCAGACCCGATAAGCCCAGTGAGAAGCTCTTGTCATCGGGGTGTATGCAGCGCAGGGTTATCAGCAAGTTCGTGGACTTGCTGCTGGCACCGACGAGCTTCAGCACGCACATCACGGCCAGGAAGACGAGAAACTGTTTGTTGCAGTCCACGGGACACGCGCCATCTACTGCGTACTGCAACTGTGAGCATATATTCGTATGTAGAGAGTGTTTATATATTTGGGGATATCAGGTTTACCTCCGTTCCCCCAGTTATATTCCCAGTTGTATTCGGGCGGATGCAGTCACAACCTGTAAACACAGTTCGTCCTAATTGATCCTTTGCCTTATCTGTGCAGCCGGCATGACACGCTGATATATAGGTGACATTGTCGGGACTGCAGATGGGAGCATAGTGTACATATTCACAGTGACAGGAGGTGCTGCAGCTGACACCGACTGTAGCCATGGAGCTGAGCTCATCGCTGCCCTTACATCCAATAAATATGTAGGCCAGAATGCCAGCCACAGTTAGGAAATCGACGGTCGCATTCCAGGCAGCCATTGCTCTGCCGCTGGGCTTATACTTGGATACGATATAGCCGGATAGTAGAACGCCTGCAGCTGAGAAGCCCAGAGCAATTGTGCCTGTCGCCATGCTGGCCATGGAAGCCGATGTTCTGTATTGCGTCTCGATATATTTGGGAGTGTAGATCCAGAAGGCCAAGTAGCCGAATAGGTAAAAGCTGGACGCGAAAGTATTGTACATATAGACTTTGTTGCTAACCAGGCGTTTCATCGAACGAATCATGTCGGTCATGGATAGCTCCTTGTGCTCCTTGGGATTCAATTCGCCAGCTGCTTCCAGCTGTAGTCGTCGCGCATTCGAGCTGGGCAGCTCCTTGGGAAACATAAACATCGCGAACGTGAGTAAAAACGTGACAATAGCCAGTATGATCCAGCCGACCCACCAGGCGCCCAGCCATCTGGGATCGCCGGGCTTGATTAGCGGTTCCATATATGGTTCAATGTACCAGCGCAGGCAAATGGAGGCCAAGGAGTAGCCAATGGCCGGGCCCAGCATGCGAAGGAAAGCGGATATACCTGCGGGAAATCCAATCAATAAGCCAAATATTCTCACGCAGGCAGGCTCCATCCATACTTACTCAGGAATGCTGGGGTATTTTCCTTGTCGGTGTTGTCATCCATATAGGCAATGCCGACTGTCCAGAAGAGGCTTATGCCTATGCCTGCAATCAGTTGGCTCACAAACAGGATAAAGGGAGGCAGCCAAGTGCCCTCCTCCTGTTCGCAGCCCGATTCCTCGGACATGCACAGCTTGTGATCTTTATGCGCATTTTGCAAGTATTCACTGATATTCTGGAAGTCACCGAATTCGCGGGTTAACTTCAACGCATCCTCGCCCGGTCCGTAAACGAAGTGCAAGGAGCAAGTGAGCAAACAGAACAGAAAAATCGTAAAGAATCCTGGAAAATTAAATCAGTATGCTGTTAGCTCTGAGACGATCTGGTTCAGCTCCAGTTTACCAAACGCTATCCAGCGTGCGCGATGTCCTTTGTGCAGATAGTAGCCGGCGAGAATAGATGTAGCCATCATAGAAACATCATTGCCCACTATAATCAACCCGGATGTCTTTGTGGGTATTTTGTAGCGCTTCTCCAGGGTCGTAAGTATGGCATTGAAATATGCCAGAGCCATTGACATCAAACATCCGCCGAGTCCATAGACTATGACAAACGACTTTTCTGTCGCCATTCTGTGAAGAATCTGTTCCTGTAGAGCTTGTGGTCATGGAGTTTCGGTTCTTAGCCTTACCGCTGCAGCCGCTTCCCTTTGAATACCCAAAATCCACATCTGATGTCCTTGTGTGGTTTCTGTTTCGGCAATTTACGGCCATTGTTTGACTTGGCATTCTCCAGAAAAGGATGCGCCTCCGGTTGATCTAGTTTCTTTTCGAGACTCATGGCGAACCGACCCCATCCAAGCTATTAACCAGACTAAGTGCAAACTATATTCAAGTAACTATATCAGGGCGAGCAGGGTTATTGTTTTAACCATTATAAAACGTTAACGACTGCCATATCTTGTGCACATAGCCAGCATCAGCGTAATTTATAATGCCATAGACAACGACAGAATAATTGCATGATAATTTAAGATTTTCAGGCCAGAGAGCATGACTCGGCATTATTTATGCAATGGAGAGAGAGATTCGGATTCAACTGTTATATCTATATACCATATCCTTTGCTCTAGCGATTCCCAGAGTAAATCTCCAATTAATAACGCTCTTCTTTAATAGATGGACCTTTCCCAGCACATCTCTCCACCTCACGTGCTTCTTTCTTTATCTCTCTGGCAATGGTGATAGCCCCAACGGGAGTTTCATTATCATCTGAGTCGAGTATGCTTTATTAATATTTATGAAGTATTATTATTACATTTCAGTTTATTTATTTATCGTCAGGTTTTTCATTTAATTCAAATAGTTCTCGATTTCTGTGGACTTTTTCCTCCTCCTCTTCTCTGTCGAATATCTGCAGTTCCTTGGCATGGTACCAGACGCCTATGTTCCAGAAACTGCCAGAGAATATGAATGCAGCGGACAAGAGGTTCATGGTATATCTAAATAATATATGGAAATTTAATAGCTATAGTAATAAGTATATACGGTTATCTGTCGAGGATTACCGCAAAGATTTGGTATCATAGAGCCAGCAGTTGCCTTTGCTGCCGCATGTTTTACCCCAGACGAGACAATAGTAATCCAAAATCCAGCCGAATAAGATGGGACTGGGTATAAAGCTAACGACAGAGACGATTACATTGCCCAGGCCCAAAGCAAAGCTCTTATCCTCAGAGGACACACAGCGCAGGGCCAGCAGCAAGTTGGCCGTTCTACCGGATGCGCCGACAAACTTTAGGAAGCACATGACGGCGAGAAAGATGAGAAACTGTCTGTTACAATCGACCGGACAGGGTCCTTGTCGGGCATAAGAGTGCTGTGGAAAGGACTAGTGAGCTGATGATTGTCTCTCCTTCATCAGTGCCATTGGGGGTAGATGGCGATGAAGACTTACCTCGGTAGCGTTTGCTATGTCCAATGAGGCAATGCACCTGCAGCCCGTATAGATGAGACGACCCAGTTCATCTTTTAGTTTGGCGTCGCAGCCGGCATGACAGGCAGATATATAGGTGACATTGTCTGGACTGCAGATGGGTGCATAGTGTACATATTCGCAGTGGCAGGAGGCGGCACAGCTGTCAGTGCTGGGCGACATGGATGTCGCCTTATCGCTGTCATCACAGCCGATGAGTACATAACAGAGTATGCCGAAAACCGTAAATATATCAACGATGCCATTCCAAGCAGCCATTGCCCGTGCGCTGGGCTTATATCTGGAGATCACATAACCGGAGAGCAATACCCCAGCCGCCGAGAAGGCCAATGCAACTGATCCCGTGGCCATCGTCGCTGTGCTGGCCGATTGCTGATATTGGGTCTCAATGTACTTGGGCGTGAAGATCCAATAGGGCGTGTAGCCAAAAAAGTACAGTATGGATGCGATGGTATTGTACACATAGATCTTGTTGCTGGCCAAGCGCTTGACGGCCTGCATCATGTCGCTTAGGGAGAGTTCCGTCAGTGGCATTGCCTCTGCTGCTGCTCCTGCTCCTGCTCCACTTGACCTCAAACGTCGTGCCCTGGCACTGGGCAGCTCCTTGGGAAACATGTAGAGGAAGAATGTCGAGACGAGCATTATAGCTGTCAATATAATCCAGCCCAGCCACCAGGCGCCCAGCCAGCGGGAGTCCTCATTGCCGATCAGCGGCTGCAGCTGTGGATCTATGTACAAACGCAGACAAACAGAGGCCAGCGAATAGCCAATGGCCGGGCCCAGCATGCGCAGGAAAGCTGACCAGCCTGTTGGAGTAGAGGACAACGGTCTTGAAGAAAGCTAACAGAAAAGTTGCCTTAGCCGAGACCTACTGAGCATGGCGGGCGTCTTCGATTTGGTGGAGTTGTCGTCCATGTAGGACAGGCCCAGCGTGTAGAAGAGCGAGCAGCCAATGCCTGATATAAACTGTGCCGTAAACAGCAGTATGATAGGCGCCCATTGGCTGGCATCCTGGACACAGTCAGGCAGTTGGGACTGACACAGCGTGCGATCCTCCTGCGTGGCATTCAAATAATCCGTTTGCTTATATTCGCGAGTCAGCTTCAGGGCGTCCTCGCCGGCGCCGTAGAGGAAATGTGGAGAAGCCATAAGCAGGCAGAAGATGGCCAGCGTGAAGAGGCCTAACAGTGAAGAGAGCCTGAGAGTGAAGATTCTCTGTTTGATCAGTCTGTCCCTTACCCAAAGCAATGTACCTCGGCCTATGTCCACGCCCCGCATAGTAGCCCAAGAAGGCGGAGGTGAGAGTGGTGCTTATATCGTTACCTACCGTAATGATGCCCGTGATTTTGGTGGGTATCTTGTAGCGCTTCTCCAGCGTTGTAATGGTGCCGTTGAAATATGAAAAGGCCATGGCTATAAAGCAGCCGGCAATGCCGTAGAGCAGCATGAACATGGTTTCGGTAGCCCAGCTTAGAGGTATTTTATGAGAGAGTGAAATTACCTAACGATTGATATGTGTGGAAGGAAATACCTCTGCAAACGTGGACCCTTCAATGGACCAAAGCCACATTGGACATCTGCGGCATCTTCCTGCGGCTGCTCCTCGTTCTTCTTCGCATCGGGCATCTTTAGGAAGCGTTTCGCCTCGTCTGCCATCTTGAATGTACTGGATCTAACTGCACTTTGTCAATTGCTCACAACAAAACTATCAACCAGCTCCAACTATCATTATTCAAGAAATATATACATATATATACATATAGAAGGTCTATAGATGTATCTGCAGCTATATAGATAATAAGGGCCTGAGATGCTAGCAATTAACGAGGCTAATCCCACGCGAATTGTAGATAAGTTTTTTAAGTATCAGGCTGGCGCTATATGTGTATGCTTTATGCACTGTTCACTGGCGTTTACGTACTTTATTTTAGATTATTCAAATACAGAGATGCGATACATAGATACAGCAAAGGCTGTATGTACAAAGAGAGGTCGCTCGCTAAGCCACAATAAGCGGCAATTCGTTTTGCATATTTGCTTAATGTAATTATTACACTCTGACAGTTTCCCATAAATCGAGCGATCACTGTACGTACGTGCGAACAGGATTAGTGAAATGAGGGCCTTGGCGGTTGCATATAGCACACGATCTTGGCCGCCATAACGCAGTTTTTTATGCCAGGGACAGACTCACCCAAATATGTATGTATATATTTGTATATATGTATGTGTTTATTTCGATCTGTACGTTGGGCACCAATTTCACTCACAATCTACTTAAGGATAGCTTTATCTTAAATACTAAAATTAACTCTAATAGCTTATATTTCGGTATTCTTTTCAGCAGTGACCTCCTCCTCGTGCTGTACGATTTGCATTTCGACTTCCTTGACCTCCTCGTCGAATATCTTAAGATCCTTTACATAATACCAGACACCGAAGTCGAAGATCGCTCCGAGTGTTATAAACACAGCAGCCGTAAAGTTGAGCGTGTATCTAAATGAGTGGGAAAGTGAGATTAAAACTAGTTTTCTATATTGATTTTGTAGAGTGTGGCACCTCATCGACTCGGGATCATAGAGCCAACAGTTGCCCTTGTTGGTGCAGGTCTTGCCCCACACCAGACACATGCGATCAAAGATCCAGCCGAAGAATATGGGCCCGGGTATAAAGGCAAACATCGAGCAGAGCATCATGCCAAAGCCCATGGCGGCGGTTTTATCTTTCTCTGGCACACAGCGCACAGAGACCAGAAAATTGGATGCTCGGCCCGCGGCGCCGATGAACTTGAGGAAGCACATGACCGAGAGGAAGGCCACGAATTGAGTCCAACAGTTCACAGGACAGGCGCCCGGCGTGGCCTGGCCAGCTGCTAGTTGCTGAAGCGGAAGTTAGAGGTTAATTATCTATATATATATATATTTATAAAGAGAGTGAAAGTGATTGGCATATGCTCACCTCCAAGTAGGCCATCGAAGTTGAAGTTTCCAAGGCTTTTCCGGAGAGATCTTTGTTGCTGTTCTCGCTGGAAAAGTCCAACGCGGTTAGGCGAGGGAAGGAGCTGTTGGTGATGGCCGGTATGCACGAGCAGTCATAGAATATCTAGACAGAACACAAAGCTATAGTTGTCGTATGAGTACAAACGCGTGTGAGTTACCTTGCGGCCATCGGGACGCACATGCTCCATTTTGCAGCCCGCATGGCAAGCGGATATATAGGTCATGCTGTTCTCCCCGCAGACCGGTGAGTAGCGTACGTAATCGCAGGCACAAGCTGAATTACATGTGACACTATCATTCACAGCGCTATTGTGAATATTCACAATGACCGAACGCTCGTTGTCCGGGCAGCCAATGAAGGCGTAGGTCACAACGCCAGCGACAACCAAAAAGGCGCTAATCACATTCCAGGCGGCCATATAGCGAGCCCGCGGCTTATATCTGGAAATGATAAAGCCGGAGAGCAGTACGCCTATGGCCGAAAATGCCAGGGCAACGGTGCCCGTTACCATGCTGGACGTGGCCGCCGATTGTTTGTACTGCACCTCAATGTATTTGGGCGTGAAAATCCAAAAGGGCGTATAGCCAATCAGATAGAAGATGTTCGACAATGTGTTGCACATGTACGTGCGATTGGTGGTCAGTCGCCGGAAGGTGACCAGCATATCCTTAAACGATGCCTTCGGCTCGACTGTGCTCTGAGGTTCAAGATCTGCGGTTAATTTCTCCTTCTCCGTGCTCTCCTTCTGCTTCAGCGAGGCACGTTCGCGGCGTCGTTTTTCCTCCACCATGCGCCTGGCGGCCGCTCGGGGCAGCTCCTTGGGAAACATCGATAGGAAGATGCCCGAGCAGGATAACAGGCCGCCCATGACTAACCATCCCAGCCACCAGGCGCCCAGCCAGCGTGGATCTTTGTTATTGATAACCGGATGCAGTTGCGGAGCGATATACAGGCGCAGGCAAAACGAGGCCAGGGCGTAGCCAATGGCTGGGCCCAGCATACGCAAGAAGTACGAGAGACCTGGAACAGAGGCGCAGGAGTAGTTGGCAACTCTTAAATGTGAGTGAGAGCAATTAGATCAAATCCCTCAAATTCCCGAAAATCGATTTGAGTCGATAGTTGTATAGATAGCAAGCGATAGTTGTCGTCGGTTAGCCCCCGCTTCAATCTTCTCATTCAGACCTTTATAGAGGTCTCTGTAATAATCTATTCTGCTGCATCATTTCGCGCGATAACAGACAGAAGCATTAATTGGGCGAAGATAAAGGACTAAGCTGCTGGCTTATCGCGTAGGCGCCATAATTTTATGGGCGGGGGTAGTAAAGCGACTGGGAAGTATAATCAACTACTACGTCTGTGGAAATTACTTTATTGTGGCACTTACTCAGTAAAGCTGGAGTTTTCGACTTCTTGGTGTTGTCATCCATGTACGACACGCCCAGCGTATAGTAGAGCGAGCCACCGATGCCGGATATGAACTGGGCCACAAAGAGCAGAACTTGTGGGGCGAAATTGCCCTCGCCCATTTCACACTCGGCGCCGCCTCCATGGACGCGACAGAGAGTCTTGGCGCGCTGCTCCTCGATCGCCTCCAGGGTCGCGTTCTCGTCGGGCAGGGCGCCAAACTCTTTGGTCAAGGCGAGGGCGTCTTCGCCAGGTCCATACAGAAAATGTGGCGAGGTGGTCATTAGGCAGAAGACGACGATAGTTAAGAGACCTGTTTAAAGCGGAATACTCAGATAGCATGGAGCTGGGAGAGAGACGAGAGAGCAGAGAACTTTATGTAGAAAGCTTACCGAAGCCTATCCAGCGCGGCCTGTGACCTTTGCCCGCGTAATAGGCCAGCACGGCCGAGACCAGAGTTTGGCTGATATCATTGCCCACAGATATGATGCCCGTGTTCTTGGAGGGTATCTTGAAGCGTTTCTCGATGGTGGTAATGGTGCCATTGAAGTAGGCATAGGTCATAGAGAAGATGCAGCCCACGATGCCATAGAGCAGGACATACGCGGTTTGATTGGCAAAGCTGCGGCCGGATGAGTTCAATAAGGACACCGATAGTGAGTGAGTTGGACTGGGGATAGACTTACCGCTGAAAGAAGCTGCCGCGAAACAGCCAAAATCCGCACGTGACATTCTGCTCCAGCGGCATATCATGGAGCAGCTTATTGATCTCCTCGGTCATCAGGCGATCCTGTTCAGATCTCTCACGCTTTAATTTGGCCTTAATGCGCGCCTGGGCGCCTTTACTGCTCTCCGTGCCGTGTGCATTGCCATTGTCCAGCAATTTGTGATGCTCCTCCGCGGCTGCGGCCACTCCAGCAGCGGCTGCTGGCGCCGTCTCATCGTTGTTGTGCTCTGTGGCTGCCGTGACGTCCGGCGTCGTGTGCTGCTCCAGCTCTGCACTGCGCTCGTCGCTCTGTACCATTTTGATTTTTCGGTTGCTATTATTCTACGTATTCCCGATTACGAATATTCCACATTGGACTCTTCCGGCAGAG
>JABVZX010000001.1:2153052-2174951 GCA_020883565.1 Drosophila pachea
AATAAGCGCAGTCTTTTATTTTCATATACCCACTCCTTTGCACTCCTCCCCTCCCTTTTAGCTGTGGCGATGCTGTCTGCTCCCATTGTATTATCGAGTGCACTGCACTTTATTTAATCAATCAAAACTCGCCAAAACCCGCTCTATTCGGCCGATTTAAATTCAGAAGTTAAGTGCATCAGGGAGGGACGGCGGGGCATGAAAGTAGCGAGAACTATAAAAATGTTTTCAGCATAATTCTCAAGCAAATAATTCAAGTTGAATAGGAAAAACATATATGATCCAGCTATATTCAGATGTCTGATGTATATATATATATTATACGATATATAGGTATATATATGTATGTATAATCATGTAGTTTATAGCAATGCTTTTATCAGCGCTCTGCAACTTGTTTTAGATCATATGATTGGGGCTCATGTGTTCCCAGATAACTTATCTCTTATCTGTATCATATGTTCCCCATGTTGCAGATAAGTTGGCGAACTTGTCAAATTTGTCACTTAAATAAGATTTTGGGCAGACATTTCGAGCTCTCTTCAGATGCCCGAGCATTCGCTTTCCTTCCAGCAAATTCGTTCTTTATCTGTTATTCCTCCTCTTGCTATTATCTAAGAGGAGGGCCTCTGGAAGTTCCCGTTCTCAGCTCAGCCCCGCGCAGTATCCGCTCTGCATTCGCAAAATCTGTATCTGCACATTAAATGCTTGAATTATAATGCTGCTCATCGTATTCTAAAATAAACAAACAGAGAAATATTGTTGAGTCAATGACACGTGGCCCAGGTATACCGGGGTATACCAGGTAAATTCGTGTGTCTACCTCTCTCACAGAAACCAGTTTAACGAAAACAAAGCAGCATTTAAGACGCCTCGCTTGGCAATTAATTTTCGGTGCTTAACTGAACCCGGCTGACCCCGCCCACCATGCTGACCGGGGCATGAATTTGGCATATTTACATTTTGGCCTCACAGAGGGAGAGTGGCTAAGAGAGAAAGAGAGAGAGAGAGCGAACAAGGAGCAGAAAAAAGGACTTTGTAGCTGGCGCTGAAGTCAAGCTGTTTGCCATCAAATGAACTGATTGACAGGCCAGCCTTGAGTGGGGGATGGAAAAGGCCAAAGACAATGCAGATAGTAGTTGGCCATTGAAGCAACGGGAGTGTAATTGACTGATAGGGCTGAAAGGCTAAGACCATAAATTTGAGGGCAACTCAAGAACAGGCAAGCAAATAAAAAATCTGAAAGGCCGGAAGAGCTGAGAGAAAGTGAAATTATACTAAACTGATGAATGGAGCAGCCTCCCCAGCAAGTTCTTTAACTGGAGATCTCCTTTAACTGCTGGCTTCGTCTTACTCTTCCCATTCCAACCAGAAAAAGGCTGACTCTCCAGATAGCACAAAAAGCCTAGCCCCAAGTATAGCCGGCAGCTTTGTTTTTCTCATAATCTCTCCTTATTTCTCCATTTATCTCATATGTCCTATCTCACCTGCCGTTGCCGCCCAAGTAAATGAAGAGTTGTTCGGGAAGGCACAGTTACTAAATTATATTTGTTGTTGTTCGTTGAGGACTATATAGACACACTATATATTGATTTGTCAGTTTGGAATTTGTATACGGTTTCTTCATGTATTTCTTTTGTTTTTGCGTGTGTATGTCTGTGTGTGTGTGTGAGTGTATTTGTTAGCTTTTATTGTGGTTTGCTGTTTAGGCGCGTTTAGTTAGCATATTTTATTTACAATTTATTTAGTTTATTTACGACTTTCTCGTTTTCAAGTCAAATAACAGTTGCAATAAACAAGCGTTCAACTTAATTGCTTATGTGGAGCAGCATCCATCCATCATTATAATTTACAAGAGAAACTTACTTAAACCTAAGTCTGCCATTCAATTAATATTAACTTTTCTCGTTTTTAAATTTATTTTTTATGCTTTCGTTATTGTAATTGTAATCGTTTTCTTTTTTTTTTCTTGACTGTGCTTAGTTGTGTTTTGGGTTTCGACTTTGCTTTCTTTTAAATTGTTTATTTTTACTAGTGAGAATATTGATTGATTATTTATGTTTACATCGTGTACAGATATATATATATCAGCTATATATACCGACTTTCTATTCATATATATATGTATGTATATATCTTGCGTTCAACTATAGTTAAGTTCTGTTCTGATCGATTTTGTTGGCGTCTGTGCAGTGATTTCTATCCTGTTCCTCTTTGTAGTTGAATGTGTATGTGTGTGTGTGTGTGTGTGTGTGGGTATCATTTTTCGTTTTTCTTTTTTGTATAAATAAAAATATAATAATTTTGTTTCGCTTCGAATAATACATGCCGTACATAGAAAATACGATGAATTCCCAATTATGATTCTCATAATTTATGGTTAGACGTTAACCACGTTAAGCCCTCGTATAGGCCATCACCGTTTGTGGCACATGATGGCTGGACATACCAATTGCGATCTCTTATTCTAGTTAAGCCTAGTTTTTCCTGGATCTCATGGGGTTTCATTGCTGCAAAACAAAATATAAATGCAATATTAATATGGCTGATATGGAATATCAACTAGCCACACTTACCATCAGCTAGATCTTGTTTGTTAGCAAATATCAGTATAATGGCATCACGCATCTCTCTATCATTAATTATCCTATGCAGTTCAGTGCGTGCCTCATCTATTCTATCCCGATCCGCGCAGTCCACAACGAATATCAGACCCTGTGTGCCTGCATTACAATACGATTATCATTAGTTTAGCTTGAAGCGTTAAGGGATGATCAATTATCCATTACCTGTGTAGTAGTGCCGCCAAAGCGGTCGAATTTTATCTTGTCCGCCAACATCCCACACATTGAATTTAACGTTCTTATAAGTGACAGTCTCCACATTGAAGCCCACCGTTGGTATCGTTGTTACAGATTGACCTAGTTTCAGTTTGTAGAGGATCGCTGTGGAGTAGTAAATAGCCATATGTTAAAAATGTTAAAGCTTATTTAAATATATATCGGCCGTGTGGAACTTACTTGTTTTGCCAGCCGCGTCCAAGCCGAGCATAAGAATTCGCATTTCTTTGTTGCCGAAAATTTTTGATAATAGCTTTCCCATGATGATGTGTCATCCATTAAACGATGGCCAAACTGCAATGCGAGCCAAGTTATAACATACAAATAAACGTATATAAATGCACATATAAATATATTGATAGTTGTGTGTATATTAATTGCAACTAGAGTCTAGGCGGTCAGCTTCACAGAAAGTCGTCGACGCGAATTCTTGATAAATTCTTTGTATTATAACTGCCATATCAATTTTGTTATTGTGTTTGTAATATAAGCATGCCGCAACATATACATTTCACACACACACACACACACACTCGCACATACAATCATACGATACTCACACCCTGACATTTAGCATAATGCGTCAACGGAAGTTAAGAGCATTATTTTGCATAATAATTCAACTTACATTGTTGTATGTGCACAACAACGTTAAGTTCAGAGAGAACTTATCGCAGCCACAGACCATACACATACACACACTCACGCACACGCACACGCACGCACTCACACATAAACTAGTCGAGTACAATTGGGCACGCAGCGGAGCACATAACCGACCGAATGGGAACGATCATAAATTAAACAAATATTATCTCAATGAGACCATTCAATTGAGCCCAATCCGCTGACCGTGCAAAAACTGTTGTCTAGCCGGTAGTCTGGCCCTCTAGTTTGCCGTCTCCTCCTCCTACTGACTCCTGCTGATCCTTGGCAACCAAAACGCTGTTGCCTTGGGCTTTGAGCTTGTGTTTGCTTGCCGAACACGTCACATACACGCCCGTAGTGGCGCACATACACACATTGACACACTACACAAACACATACACACTTTCACACACGCATACACACCCAAAATTCTAGACGACGACAGCCAAAGTGTTGGTGGAGAGATTACGCTGCTCTACGTTCGACGCGCGCCTCTGCTGTGATTTAACATTAAGAGTTAACACCTCGCGCTCGATTTGTGCATACAATGCATTTGCGTAAAAACAAGAAAATAAACTACTAATTTTATTATAAACTATAACAACAAAAAATTTTGCACTAATGTTCTCATATTTGTATGCGCTGAATGTTTTCTTGTTTTTTTTTTTTTATCAGTGTGACCAACATGCACACTTTTGTCATATGTATACACTGGCAATTATCAGTGTGGCAACACCACAAATGTTGCCTTAATATTTCCAGTTCAGTTGCTTAGCAGCACTGCTGCCAATAGATGGCGTAACGGCAGAGCAGAGCATTTGTCATTTGCTCAAATGGTAATCATATTTAATAATAATATAAATTCGTATTCATAGATAATGGAATTAAGTTAATTATAAAGTGCACATACAATAAACCATGGCTGGCATTTATCCCAGAGAAGCAGTGCGCGTTAAAGTCAAGGTATGGTACACAGACAGACAGGAAAACAAAGACAACAATTTTCACCCAAAAATTTCTCACCCCTCATTACCTCCCACTCACACTCTCCTACGCTATGCACATCCTGCGTGCCAACAATTGCAATCGAATAGAAATGTGAGGCAACAAGGCCGCCAGAATGGCGCAAGTTCTCCGTGGATCCACAAATTACCACACTCGAGGTGCTCTACTCGCTGCTAGCCAAGGCCTTCGATATCAAATCGGACTTTTCCATCAAATACAAAGCTTTCGATCCAGCTGGCAACGAAATCTATTTGGCTGTGCTCTCCGATTGGGATCTCGATGCCGCCTTCCTACGCATACACAATATCTCCATACAAACGGCATCGGAGCCGTGTCTTATGTTACAAATTGATGTGAAACCCTTCACAGTCGTACGAGAATGCGAAACAGAGTCGTCGAGCACAACTAAAGCTAACATCCTCAACAGCACCGGCACCTTTTCGAGCAGCGTTTCGCCGTTGCAGTCGCTGGGCGTGTCACAGAAATATGTGCAGCATATGCAAACGAAATTGCCCGGTCTGATAATGAATCAAATGGAGAAGACGTTCTCCATAGTGCAAAAAGCCTTCAATCTGTCCGATGAGCATATGGCCAATCTGCCACCACGTCCGCCCATGTGCGATAGTGAATTTCGCCTCTTTCTGGACGCACTGGGGCAAATCCAGCGACGCGACGAGCTGCGCAAGGTTATATTTCTGGGCGGCATTGAGCCGAGCTTACGACGTGTCGTATGGAAGCATCTGCTCAACGTTTATCCCAGCGGCTTGCACGGCCTCGCCTTGGACGGGCACCAGCGCATGGAGTTTATGCGTCGCAAATCGGAGCAATACTACAAGCTGCGCGACACCTGGAAGGCGGCCGTGCAGCGGGGCTGCGTCGCCGGCGAACTGGCCTACGTGACCAGCATGGTGAAGAAGGATGTGCTGCGCACGGATCGACTGCATCCGTTCTACGCGGGCAGCGATGACAATCAGAACATAGCCTCGCTCTTCAATATACTGACGACCTATGCACTCAACCATCCCGTGGTTAGCTATTGCCAGGGCATGTCCGACATCGCCTCTCCGCTGCTGGTGACCATGAACGACGAGGCGCAGGCCTACATTTGCTTCTGTGCGATTATGGCGCGGATGCGTGGCAATTTCATGCTCGACGGGATCGCGATGACCCAAAAGTTTGCCCATCTGACGGAGGCGCTCAGCTTTTACGATCCCGAGTTCTGGGAATATCTTAAGTCACAGCAAGCCGACGATTTACTCTTCTGCTATCGCTGGCTGCTGCTCGAACTGAAGCGTGAGTTTCCCTTCGAGGACGCGCTACGCATGCTCGAGGTCCAATGGAGTTCACTGTGCTACGACAATAATAGCCCCAAGGAGCTGTCGCTCTACGAAAAGGTGCGTAACGTGTGGCGAGTGATAAGAAGCAGGTGCAAAAGCTGCATAGAATCATTTCTATTGAGATTAGATTAGATTGGATTACCTTGCTTTTGGACACAACTGTACTCTGTCGGAAGCCATTTATATATAGACGAAGCTTACCCATCCCTCAGACTAATTCATAATTTATATATGGTATAAGTCTCTCGCGACCGTTGCCATTGTAGATTATATATATTGTCATACCTGGCCGGATATTCGCAGTATATTATTCAACGCCTGGCTGCAGAAAGGCGGGTCGCTGGTCCGTATGGTGCGAATTTCTCGAAAGTTTTTCAGGATTATTAAGAATGTTTAGCAGATTTCTTATTTTGAAAGTTGTGGCATGACCAGCTGCCACGCTCGACTCTTGGATTACTGAGCAGTAATATAGTTACTTTTGTTTCATTTCAGGAATTTGTACCCATCACGGAGGCATCGGCTCCGAACAGTGCGAGCACATTTTCCACCTCGTACAGTGCCACGCCGACAAGTCCTTCGTATCTGTTGACCAAGCCGCGCGAGAATCCTTACACGAAAGTCTGTGCGCTGCGTCGACAGAGTTCGTCGGCTTCGCTCAGTTCGCTGAGCTCGTCGGTGGGCGCGGCCGGCAGCAACAATCCGCTGGACAGCTCGAAGCGGCTGAATCATAGCCTGGACGACAATATGTCCCGGCACGCGGCGCGACGTCAGCGCAGAGCATCGGCCAAGGCTCATCAGAGCCTGGACGAGTCGAAGATGTTGGCACTGATTGAGGGCGGTGTGGCGGAGCTGAATGCCAGATCTGTGCAGGAGCTGTCGGCCAGCGAGGACACCGATGACGATGTATTCGATCGCCGGGAACAGTTGGCCGGCTCACCGACACAATTCCATGAGACGAATCCGTTCAAGGAGGATGCTCAACAACAGCCAAACAACAACAATAACAATAATATAGCCATGCCCGCTCGGGTATTTCTGTCTTCGACATCATCTTCCAATCTGGGCGAGGAAAGGGAGAGCGCGAAAGGACGGCCGGCGTCGTCAGAAGAACAGTTGCAGGCTCAAGCTCAGGCTCAGGCCCAGGGCCTGGCCAAGCTGCAGCAGAAGAACATACTGAATGTAAGCAATATCATCGCCAAGCAATTGGCATCCAATGCCAGCTCGGTGAGCGAGAGCGTCAAACGCGTGAGCAGCACCAGCGGCGGTCATTTCAAGGATCTCAAGGAGAAGATAGCGGCCAGCAGTCGCATGGGCATCTCATTCGACGGCGAGGACGCGGACCGCAAGACGCCGCCGAAGCTGGTGAAGAATTTCAATGAGTTTCTCAACTTTGCGGCGATCAACAAGAATCGCATCTCGGATCGTCTGGCCAATCAGCTGCAGAATTGCGGCGAGAAGCCGCAGAAGGAGCCGCAGTCGATCAGCAAGCCGGTGGTGCAGCTGACCAAGAGCGGACCGCTGGGCAGCTCGCTGGACGAATCGGATTCCTCTTCCATACCGGAGACCAGCTGGAGTGCCTCAACTGCGGCCACGGCCATCCAACAGGCGCAGGAACTGAGCAGCTATAGTCTGCAATTGGACTTGAATGCCGTGTCGCCGGTGCATCCGCAGAAGCAGCAGGAGCAGCAAGAACAACAACAGCAGCAGCTGGAGGAGAGTACGCCCGATCAGGATGTAGATCAAGAGTACTACCCCATGACCAATGCGATCACGCGTGAGCTGCGCCTGGAGGCGGAGAATCTCGATCGTCAGGTGTTCGGATTGCCCTTCACGGAAAAGCAAATGGCCGCTACTGTCGCCGAAGACATTGAGTACGAGAAGCTGGACAAGGACACACTGGATATGGTGGATGATCTCAAGGAGAACGAGATCATCACCTGCCCCGATGTCAGCGAGCTGCACATGCGTCGCCGCCAGCGTCTGGCCCAGGCCAAGAGCAACAGCATTCAGCCGGCCAAAACGGATACGCTCAATCCCTTCATCGACGAGAGCCAGCTGCTGGAGAGCGGCATGCGGAACAGCAGCAGCCTGCCGGAGGTCATCATGCCCATATCCACGGAACCCAATCGGGTGGAGCCGCCCAATCTGGTGGAGATAGCAACGAACGCCGATGACGAGAGCGCCTACAGCGCCTTTCCACGGTCGCCTCAACGCTCCGGCGGCAGTCCGCCGATTGGACTGAGCAGCACGGCGGCTGCTCTGCCACCGCCTGGGGAATTTGGTGGCGGCAATGCATTCCTCATGTTCCTCTGCCTGACGCTGCTGCTGCAGCACCGCAACACCATCATCAAGTCGGCCATGGACTACAACGAGATTGCGATGCATTTCGACAAGATGGTGCGCAAGCATGACGTGACCCGCGTGCTCAATCAGGCCCGGCGCATGTACTTCGAGTATCTGCAGGCGCAGCGCAAACAATCAACGGGAGGAGGAGCGGCCACAGGGCCAGGGACAGGAACAGGAGGAGCAGGAGATGCCGCGGTTGTGGGCGCGGCAACCAGCGGAGGAGTTAGCACAACGGAGGCCACAAATATATAGCCAAAAGTGCAGCTGCTACTGAGAGCTGCGTAGACTCCAGATGTCTGCGGACTTTGCTCAAACTCTGCCGAATAGCAAACCAAAGTTCTATCCTTTTTAGTTACTCTTTGTACCTACTTTAGTTAGAGTTATTTATTTAATATTATGCGCAGCCAAATCAAATCGGCCAAAAAATGAGATTTTAACTTCTTAGTCACATTCCACACTCGCTAGTCTTACAAACAAGAAGAAACACTAACTACGTACTTAATACTTGTCACTAATTACTTAACTGTTCGAATTATCGTTCTAGCTGGCGGGGCGAGACCACCCGCCCGTCCGCACACGAATTTTTTTTTTATATTTACTGTAAAGTTTTTTCGAATTTGTTTTTCCAATTTGCGTTGCAAATTCTCAACCTTTGTGTAAAATTAATGCGTAAATCAAATTTTTAACAATCGCTAAATAAAGGCATTCCCAAGCAAGAAACTAAGGAGAAACGAACGTTTCAAACGAACTTTTTAAACTCTCAATTTACTCTTGGTATTAAAAAAAAACTCTTGTTTAAGTAAGTCAAAGTTCAGTTGAGTTTGAAAATTCCAAATATGTTTAATCAAATTTCATATTTTGAGCATTAATTGAATTTTGAGATCTAGAATTAATGTGATTGAAATGCTTAACTATTCTATAATAAGAAGAAGAGCTATTCTATTGGATCTACATGTCCTCTTCCCCTTTACTCTCGTTTCAGACAAGGATCAACGAACACGTTCCACATCTGCTTTAACATAGGTTCCACAGTGGATATTCATAATTGAATCTCTTACAAACTCCTGTGTTTATTTAACCAATTTTAGCAATTCTTTCAGACGAGTACAAAAATACTTGGGAGAATTCCTTTGCTCCAGTTACATAATTTGAACAAAAAGCAATCAACAATCAAACAAGAAACTAAATTTAGATGCAACACAAATGACAATGAAGTGGAATCCTAAAAGTTATATTTCGCCTTGAGGCGCTCGCGAATGAGCAGCCCCTTGATGAGCTTCTTCCAGTTGCCGTAGACACGGCTCTCGTATTTCTCGCGCTCCTTGCGCGCCTGCTCCTGCTGGTCCTCCTCCCAGGCGGCGGTGACCACCTCCTTGAACTCCTCGCAGACCACAAAACCATCCATCATGGGATGACAGGAGCCCTGATGGAAATCGAAGCCGATCACAGCATTGGCGCAGTCGATGTTCAGCTTCTTGCAGATGCGCATCAGGCCGGGCACTGGCAAGAGCAACGGATTAGCTATAGCTGAAGGAAGCGCCTGGCATACTTACATCTCAGATGCACAGTCTTCTTGGGCAGCATGCATTCCTTGAAGAGCTCCACATTGCCATACGCATTCCGCGGCACGATTCCGTTCTCCGCTGTGGGCGGCTCGTACTGCTCCGTTTGCCAATAGCCAAAGATCTCGAGGGGCTGGTCTTTGATGACGCTGCGCGTGAGCTGTAAAATCAGTTGGATTAGCTGGCGCCACTTGTTGTACGGCATTCTCTGGTCACCTTATCCCATTTGGGTCGTGCCTTCACCACCTTGTAGGGCTGCTCGCCCAGCTTGACGACGCGCGCGCTCTTCAGCCAAATTTCGCGTGAGTGAAGCAGATGGACACAGTCCCTGGAGTATACTGGCTCGCCACGTATGAAGCCAAGTGTGGGTGCATCCGGCGGATAGATGCCCTGGAATTTGAGCAGATGACGCTCCAGTGCATACAGCGGATGATCCTTGAAGTCCGATATGGATGTGGGCAGCGGTTTGTCCGAGTGTATGCGACGCATCTGCTCGTCCTCGCGTATGTCCCGCTTTGTGCGTCTGCCCAGATACGGTGCGAGCGTCTCGTCCAGCCAGGCCTTCTCGACGCGCGACTTGCGCACTATTGTGGTCCAATTGGAGCAGTAACGTGCGGTCACATCCTTCACACTCTGATCGTCCTGGAAGGCGAACACATAGGCCAGGTTCGGGGAGGCGTTGCGCTGCAATGCCAAGGATTGGGGTAAGTCAACATATTTCTATACTTTTCCATATCTTACCCTGATGGTATCGACGCAGTGCACCTTGCCCTTGAACAGATCTAAGCATATCCACTGCTCCTCCACCTCGGACCATACCTCCACCCACATGTCGGAGGCGGTAGTCTTTCGCTTCTCCTTGACGCCCTCATCGTCCGTGGAGAGCACGCGTCGATCCTTGCGCATTTGCTGCACCACCTTGGGCAGCACGGGCGCCTTCTTGATAGCCGATCGGTTGGGCGTGGAGTCCGTCGACGCGGAATCACTGCTCTGGCTCTGCGATATCTGAAGCTTCTCCAGCTTGGGTCGCTTCAGGGGCAGCGACAGGCTATCGTCGCCGCCATCCAGCTGAGGTATGCCCGAGATCTTGCTCTTCTGTTGACGAGTGCGCAGTTCCCGCTTGGGCTGCTCTTTGGCGGCCAATGCGGACGTGCTTTTGATCCTGCTGTCCTTTAGAAAAGCGACGGAAATGTGCGCCTTGGGCGACTTGCTGCGCCCACGCGCAGGTTCAAGTTGGGCTGGTTCAAGCTTGCCGGGACTGGCCATCTCTGCATCATTCTGCTTTTTCGTCTTGGGTAGGATAAGCTTCGGTATAATGGGCGAACCAATTTTGGCTGTGGGATATGCCAGATCGATCCTCTGCTTGTCAGCGGATGCTTTCCGCGTGCGGCGTGCCACAGGCGAACCTTGATCCTGCGCCTGCAGCTTGGTGCGCTTCACTGCATCCACTTCGGCAGGTTCCGGCGCACGCTTCAGACGCTCTAGCTGTATATTGCGCTCCTCGCTGGGATTTGTTGGGCGTGGCAGTTCGGTTCTCTCCTTGTCCGCGGATGCTTTACGCGTGCGACGCGCCACAGGCGTACACTCGCTCTGTTCCTGCAGCCTGGCCCGCTTCACTGCGTCGGTTCGAACCGGTTCGGGCAATTTGGGCGCTCGCTTGAGCCGCCCCAGCTGCACCTTACGCTCATCGCTAGAGTTCACATGAAGCTTTGAAGTGCTCGGTATGGGTGAATTGGCTTCAACGTTCGTCTTAGCCTTGGAGTTGGCGATGCGTGCTTTAGGTTCTTCTTTTGCCTTCTGGGCGGTGACCTTGGTTGCCCCCCTGCTCTTGGACTCCTCTTTGGTTGGCTCGGGTATCCTGCCTTTCGGCTCGTCTTTAGCCTTCGGTTCTCCTTTGGATTTCTTCGCCTCTTCAGCCGTTTTCTTGGTAGTTTTTGTAGCGCTCGAGCTGGCGCTGGAGGAAGGCTTTGCTGCAGCCTGGGCGCTGCCCTTCTTGACAGTGGCCTTGGCTGCCTTGGAGCCGCTGGTATTGGCCTTCACCTTAGGCTCCTGCTCTTCTTCCAGCTCCTCGTCTTCGTCTTCGCTCTTGGCCGTCTTGCTTTTGTTCTTCTCATCTGGTTTCAATTTAATGGGTATCAAGTCGCTGGCCTGCGGGCGAAGTGCCACCGGCTGCAGATTGACAATGAGACGACAATTCATGCCCATGCCGCGTGCCAGTATGATGAATATGAAGATCATATCCTGCTTGCTGCGAGCCTCCTTGCGTTTAATCTGCTCCAGCAGCTGTTGGACAATGCCACGTTTCGATTTGGCCGTCGACGGCGGATATAAATTCTCGCTGAGTAGTTTGATCGAGGTCTTAAACCAGGTGATAAACGACTGCAAATATTTCACTTCAACGCCCCGTTCCGTGGGATAGGCATTCCGGCTGGGCAGCAACTGCAGCGACGCCTGCATCAGAGCCGTGTCCGCCAGCAGGCGATTATACTTCATGCTGCGTGCTAGCAGGCACAGCAGGCTGACCTTGTGCATCAGCAGCTGGCGATCCTTGATGTCGCGATTCATGCGACGCTTCAGCGCCAGCTCCAGCTCGTGCTGAGTCTTCTGCTCCTTGGACAAGTGCCGTGAGGGTAGGCCCACATGGATCTCCAGATCACCGGACACATTGGGCGTGGCATTGGCCGTGTCGCTGCTCAGTTGAGCGTCTGCAAAAAGTTTAGTCAACGTGAAAAGTTTATGTACAAGCGGAAGGTGGAAAGCAGAGTGAAAGCAGTTAAGCGAGAGAGAGAGAGAGAGAGTAAGAATCTTTTATTGATTTACTTTTATTTCTTGTTTGAAACAGTTTGCATTTATTTATCTCATTTGGAAGTGCATTTTAAGTTTGTTAATTATTGAATTAAATACATTTAACATTCACTAAATTGCGCTAAAATTACGAATTGTTTTTTTTTTAATTCTATACATATTTGTTATTCTTGTTTAATTTCTTTAGTATTTCTTTTTCTTGGTGAAATGAATACAATTTTGCTAAAGTAAATTCGTTGAACATCAGTTCTAATTTTTCTTATATATTTTTAGCTATTTCTTTTTGATCTCCTTGAAACACTTGGAATTGCCATAAAGTAATTACATAGTTTTCTTTATTTCCTTTTCTACTCCTGCATTTCGTAAGTCTTGTTCGTGGCGGCAAATAAAATAAATGCAAATATGTTAAAAAGTAATTCATTTTGATTCGATTTGTGCACACACTCAGAATTCATAAAAATCTTGAAACATTTGACAACACTGAAAGATTTCTATAATCCGTTATGATCATTCATTGTTATGCCTTCATTCCATTGTTTACATGCATTCGAAGATGTTTGCTTGTTTGTTTTGATTTTCGTGCGACCAGTGCTGTTAAGTTCGCCTGCAGTGTGAGTCTGATTAGTGTTGGAAAGTAGAGCATTAAGCGCGGTAACTAAAGCGTTCTAAAGTGCTTTCTATGGTATTTCAGTCTAGCAGACTATAAATAGATCCGGCTGCAAGCAGCTTGCATAGGAAGGAGAATCCGATCTAAATCGGTTCCCCTCGCATTTTGAGGTTATGCATACTGCTTGCGCACAGCTTAACAGTTATATAGAGCAGTTAGTTTTATGTATATAGGTTCGTGTATATATCTGTTAGTATGTATATATATATATATATTTCTTCTTTTGCGCCTACTTTCGTTTCTAAAAATAAGAAAAAACACAAAACTACGCAGTCTCAAACGGAGCAATTTTGGAAGCTTCTCAGTATTACAATTAGCTGTAATCGAGCTACGAGCTATACGAGTATTACGAGCATTTCTACAACTTCTCTAACTACCAAGTCCAACAGACAACAAGACGCCACACAACCAACTTGATAACTTCTGCTCCACAACTACAACAACCTTAATTTCTCTATGTGTGTTCTTTGTTCTTTTACTTGCGTTTCCTACCTGCAACTTCCTCAAAGTCAGAGTCGTCGGTGTCGCCGCCGGCCATCACTGTGGATGCGGGACGCGTCTTGGTGTGCCGCTTGATGCGTGTCGATTTGGTTTTGCTTAGACGGGAGGGCGCATCCAGGGACGGCGGCTCAGCGGCCGCTGCTACCGAACGACGACGCGTCGACTGCTCGACTGGTTGGATGGCTGGCTCCTCGTTGGTGTAGTTTTGATTTTCGCCCAATGCAAGCAGTGCGTTGACATCCATTTCTGCAGCGTTCGCCGACGACGACGATGTCGGCGCCGGCGGTGGTGTGGCCGTGGCATTGCGCTTGCTGAGCAGCGCAGCGCGTGTGCGTTCCAGACTGTTGGCATTCTCGAGCAGGTCACGAAAATCGAAGGCTTTATTGTTGCTGGCATTGTCCTCGAGGCTGCTGTCGTTGTTGTCCTCGGAACCGGAACCGGAATCAGTGAGATTCGTAATGCCTGCATTACAGTCGAATTGTGGCACTGGCGATTTCTCTTTGCTCGTCGCAAAGAAATTGGAACGCAAATCAATATTAGCGGGATCAACCAAATAATCATCCACGCTCGATTCGCTGCTGGAGTCCGCGTTGTTGCTTTCATTGGGCGTTTTGGCGTTTTTTGAAGCCGTTAAACGGCTGGCAGAACCCGACGCCGACGGCGAGTTCCGTGTGGGAGATGTGGGAAACGTTTTTGGCGGCGGCCGATATTTATTGTATAGCTTGGAGCGCAACGATTGGCCGCTCGGCTTGCGCTTTTTCACCGAGACGCCTTTGATGCCGCTGGGCGGCTTTTGTTCTCTATAAAAAGTAGTGCAAGCATGATGAGGATTATTCTGGATAATTCAAGTGATTGATTACTTACTTCTTCTTATTCGCGCATGCCGATGAACGACCACTGGCACTGGCTGCAGCTGCGGCACCAGCGGGTGATTCCTCGAATTCGCTGTCATCGTCATCGGAAGATTCGCCGCCGCGCACATCTTTGCCCGGTTTCCATTCATCCTCTTCGCTGGCAGAAAAGCCCTCTGACATGGATTCTTCTTCTTCGTCGGACATTGTGTGCGTGTTTTGTGTGGGTGCTTGTTGCTCGCAGGCTGTGCGTTTTACATGTGTGTGTGCATGTGCGTGTGTTCCACAAACAGTTATTGATTTTTACTGCGCACTTTTGGAATACTATCCTCTCGTATTATCTTATGTGAATAGTTTTAAATTGATCGCTATTTGCCTCGTTTAATTCTATTTTACTTTTTAACTCTCAACACAATTACTTGGCCGTCTTTATATTGGCTATTTAAAAAGGTTTACGAAATTCACATCTCCGCGCTTGAGGCTAGCGTTGAGCTAGTAAATAGCGATAGTCATTGCGATAAATGGGGGTGGGAGTTATCGAAAAGTTAGAAATTTATTTCAGTGCCGCTAAACGAAGTGTGTACACACCGGCCAATATTTGTTGTTTTTTTTTGGCTGAGTGACAGCTGGTAACACTTTTGTGAAACTGTTTACAATTAATGGATTCCACTGGGCAGGAATTGCATCCAAATTGGCGTGCATTGACCACTTTAAATGTGCCATTGAAACGGTTTGTGCGTGCCGGAGCTGAGGAGCAAGCAAAGGGCAAGTCGGAGAAGTATAGGATCGAGGGCGTGAGTGGTGCAGAAGTGGGGCAGTTCTACAAGGAAATCCTCGATACGCCAGAAACAACAAAGAAAGTAAATAATGAATCAGCTACAAGTTGCAGTTACAAAAGTGTTAAGGATCAACCCCAAGTGCCATACGATCGAAACCGATTCTTTCGTCTGGCCACCAGCAACGATGTACAGCAGCTGGCAGAGATGTGCATCAACGAAGACGAACAGCTAAACGCGTGCGATGCGTACGGTTGGACAGCGCTCATGATGGCTGCATGTGAAGGTGCAGAGGATGCGGTCGTTTGGTTGCTGCAACGAGGCGCAGATAAGGATATGACAGATAAAAGTGGACATAATGCTCTTCGCCTCGCACGGAAGAAGGGATACACGAACATTGTGGAAATATTGGAAGCGGCGAACCTTTGCAACGAAGAGGACACAGTCGATGACGACACATTGGATACGGCTGTCGGGCCCTTTTACTGCGAGATTTGCCAAAGAGAGTACAGAGACACCACTTGGCACGCACATCAAACCTCCACGGTGCACAGATTCAATATGGAATCGGTACCTGCCCATCGACTGCAAGCTTTTAATATTCCCTTGCGAAATCGTGGTCTGCGGATGATGGTGAAGCAGGGCTGGGATCGGCAACACGGCCTGGGACCCACACAGAACGGTCGCCTATATCCAGTGAAGACTGTGTTACGCAAACAGCGCACCGGCCTGGGCATAAAGCAGCCCCCGGCGCGGGTGACACATTTCGCAGCCTTCGATATGAACGCGACCAAAAACCGCTATGGGAATCTACCGCAGCCTCGACGCACAAGGAACGACATGAAGCGGGAGAAGCTGCGCGACTGGAGGCGGGAGCGTCGACTGCGCAATGAATTAAGCTGACTTTAATTAAAAAATTAGGGAACTATGTACAGGAGGTGTATTATGAATTATAGTAAAAACCGCTAAAAAAAGACAAAAATTTTTGGCCATAGGCGGAGGTGTCAGTGTTTGTTGCATTTAATGAGGAGACGCAACATATTTGTCTTTGGATAGGTCAGGGCAGGCACCTACACAAACACAAACACAAACACAAGCACACATTCATACGCAGAAAATATTTCACGTGTCTCTGTGTAAGGTTGACCTCTTTGCTATTGGCAGCAGCAACCATTTGGGCGAATGTGTGTGCTTGGCTGGGCGAAATGTGGGGTTCGCGAAGTTTTGCCTGGAGTTGCGAAAGCGAAAGCTGTTGCACGGCCATTAGTACACCATTCTCTCATCCTGCAGTATGGCGTTGACACGAATTTCGCTTTGCGCCTGCGCACTGTTCCCGCTAGAAACCCCCTTGAAAGCTACGTCCATGGGTCGTAAATATAAAAAGGCAGCATTCCGAATTCAGACACTCAGTTGCGTTCGGACTGTGACAGTGTCAAGACGTCCACTCTGCTGCTGGTGTTGCTATTGTGTCGGCTGTTCCTGTGGTCTAGTTTGAAAGAGAAAAGTAAATCACGACGTGTGCGTGCTTAAAACTCTAATTAAACGTACATTAATGTAGTTGTGTTGCGCGAAGGTCAGCTATCCGCGTGCACGAGGTATATAGTAAACCATTTGATTGCTAACTTGGCTGTACTATTGCACTTTTCTATTCAGTACAATTCAAAAAGCAACGTTCGCTTTTTGTGTTACGAATGTGGTGTGGGCACACTGCTCGCCACCCCAGTTCCGATCAACAGCTGTTTCACAGCGCAAAAGCAAATGCGAGTGAAAAGCAAAGACAAAATAGTTGGTGCTCAGCACATTGGCGTCGCATTTGTTGTGCTTATTTGCGTTTGCGGCCTCAACGTGTTTGGTTAACATAGCGCTCGAGGCGCAATATAAAATTATATTTGAAATCAATTGAAAACCTGGCTACCGATGTTTCGTTATTTCGCGCTGTGATTGTAAGTTGTGCCTCATGTGCTGTGAAGTGTAATTCCAGCATGTTCGTTGTAAAGTAATGCACGCAGTATGCTGAAAATTATGCAAAAGAAGCGAAAAAAGAAAACGAAAGAAAAAATTACGTTCTTAATACTTAATGGAAATAGGCGATATAATAATTTTGTAGTGCATTATGCCATGTGATTTACGTGAACTTGATAACAATGTGAATTTATAAAAAATATATATAGTCGGTCGAGTTGCTCGTGCAAAATATTTTAAAAATTTATTGGGTTTATGGTTTATTTCTGTATCAACCACACACACACGCAAAGATGTTGTGTGCCTTTTTGTTTTTAGTGTAAGATTTACATTTTTAAATCGTTATTCTTTTTTTTTCTGTGACCTCTCTGTGCCGCATCTGTCCGTCTGGCGATCATCAAAGTTCACGTGCTCTCTTTCTATCTGCCTTTCTCTCCATGAACTTTGCGCGTGCCTTTCAATTTATTTGATCTGTCATTGCAATTCCATCTTGCTCGTTCTCTCACTCACTCAGACGCTCCGCCAGTCTGCGCTCTCATTATTTGTGTTTTCTTTTGTTGGCTCACGTAACGGTTTGATTATTAAGAACTCAATGCAGTGCGACGGCCAGATCAGTGAGTGGGTGAGCGTCGAGCAGAGGTAGAATTTTGCATTTGAAATGTGCTTTTGTTTTAATTTGCCATTTTTCTCAGCGTTATTCAGGATTTTTGGATTCATAATTTGCACAAATTCTAATTTATGTACATTGTAAAAATTAAAAACGCGTACTTGAGGTAAATTACGGCCGCTCTTCAATAAATATTCCGAATATTATTGGCGCTAGACATTAAATCCGAATGATAAAAAAAACAAACACGTAAACAAGATGCTGAAGTGAGCGATCTGTTTAAGACATAAACAAAAACAACGCAAGTCGAATAAAAAAGTTGCCAGTCACATGCTCCCGTTAACCGTTAGCTTTGCAAAGTAGACATAAATACAAGGTTAAGAACATGAGGAAAACAGACCAGAAGATCTTGAAGCACGTCAACTCGGCTCGTAATTCTTAAAAATCCTAAAATAAACAAATATTAAAAAAAAACGAGATCGAAAGAACAAATGAAATTTTAATATTTTGAAATACACCACTGAGTAGAGTACAGTGAGAGCACTTTGAAAAGAACAGTTATGCAGTACGTTCATTGAGAATTACAAGTGGTAAATGAAAACTGAATGAAGAAAAGAAGAAATCTCATAGATTACGGAGCTTCTACTGTACTTGTGTGCTCATTATCTGGCACGCGTAGATAAATAATTTCGGGCGTAATTCTCTTCCGGGTCAAAGCTACCCAAAAAAAAAAGTTCCTTGAAAAAAGAGTAAAGATAAAAAGCAATAATCTAAATAAATAAAATAAAAGCAGCCATAAAAGCCAGTCTAAATAAATAGTAAATGCATGAAATTGAAATCGTTTCCATCTTTTACCGAGCGCATTCAAAATAATTACGTGTCGAAAAGCTTTGTATTTGAAGTGAGTTCTCTTCTTCTTCTTTAATAATGTTGTAAAAATATCTCTTAGTTTGTTTATGCAATCGAATATCCAAATCGAAAATGCGCGAAATTAACCATAAAAGCAATTACAAAAAATTATAAACAACGGCTAGAGCAACAACAACAAACACAACAACCTGAACAACTACAACAACATCTTGAGCAAGAGAAAAGCAATTGCGTTTTCAGCTTTTTCCGGCTTCATTCCCGCATTTGCCCCAGGTGAGTCCTAAGTTGAGTTAAAGTAAAAGAATTCTCACTGTCTATCCATCCAACTGTCTGTCAGTTCCTTTCGGGCTTACCCGCATACACATATATATGTGTGAGTTTATATACAAATAGAGCTTCTTCGTTCTATTGGCAGCGTCTAATGGCTGTGGCATAAATCTCTCACCTGCTGGAATTTTCTAATAACGCGAAAGTGTTGCACACAACGCTCGGCGGCGCATGAAATGAGAAATTTGCACAAAAAAGTGTACGAACTTTCAACATAAATTACTGCATACAATTAGGCGCCAGCACACACACACACACACACACACACCCACATAGACAAGGGGTGTGGGCTAGTGGGCGTGGGAAGTGGGAAGGCGGTGAAGAGCCAGTGCGAGAGATAGCTATAAAAGTTTGTTTTGCCACAGCTCAGCCCACATGCTAAATTAACAAAAATTAGACTTGAAGTTTGTTAGCCAAAAACTGAAAGGGGGCAAGGGGCAAGGGGCAGGGGGCGACATGCTATTGCGGCCTTTAGTGGGGAAAAAAGATCTTAAAGTTAAGCTGCCGTAACATTAACATTAATTAAGAGCCAAACTAGTCTTCCAACATCCCCGTTAAGTAGTCCGTGTCAACGTGGAAATTTTTCAGCGGGGAAAAACTTGTAATCTTGTTTTCGCTGAGAAAACTGTGCAAGAACTGAAATTAATTAGCAGTCGGGCTAATGGAGAAACTATCGATGAAAGGCGACGTTATAGTTGGTATCTATCTATCTATATACATATATATTCGTGCATTTATCTGCTATGATGAAGCGTTTATAATGCAAAGTCTGGTTGAAACAATTTCAATTAAATCATGCAAAATAGTTGTGGGAAACTCGAGGCTTGGCCCAATGGCTGTACCCAGCCGCTGAATACTCTATACAGAAGCTTCCTTCAGTTGTTCACACTAGCAAGCGAATATGCTCGCTTAGCATTTAGTGTACAGTGTATTAAAGGAGAATGCACTGATCCATATCAATTAACTTTCCTGGAATTTTTTTCTCAATTCCAACTCAAATAAATATTTATATAAAACTTGCTTAATAATTACCTTGGACGGCAAAAAAAGAAAAACAAAACTACTATTTTACCGTTTCACTCGTTCGCCTGGTTTTCTTCAATTTCTTATGCCAATGACAATTCATTCATTCATTATTGATTGTCATTATTAATATTTGCTTGATTATTATTGTTCGGGCGGGTGCATTTCGCGTGGAAGTCGAGCTTTTCGCCGGCTTCTTGTTCAAGGAAAACATTTGTAAAGAAATTGAAAAAGAAAATGAAATGGTTTATTAAAAATTCATAGGCTTATCGCTGCGAGGGTCCTTACAAGGAAAAACAACTGCAGAGCAACAAGCCAGAACAGACATTGAGCCTAATGGAATGGAAAGGAAAGGCAAAAGGTACGCACATTGGGGAGTTAGCTGCCAGGAAGTGATGAACTTGAACATATCCTGTGTGCAAGTTGGACAGGTGACTGTGTAAAGCCTGACTGGCGGATGGAAGTGCGAATAGTGAAGTGAAGCTGCTTGAGGCAGGGTTTGGAGTAGAAGAGGTCGAAGTTGCAGGAATAGCATAGGAAGCGAAGAAAACCCCTAAAGACAAACTCTACAGTTAGGCCTCAATTGTAGCAAGAATGGGATGAGAGGGAGGGGTAGGATGGAAGATACCCTAGGTAAGCAAATGGCCACGCTGAGAGCTTATTGTGACAGACAGACAAAGGCCATCGAGAAGGACTTCAGGGTCGTAGAGCTTGGGCAGAGGGCGATAATACCTCCCGCTTAGGGTGGACTCATCCTTATGTTAGACTTTCGAGTAGCCTGTAAGCAATATACCCTGCATTGTGCGTACCTAGAGCAGCCGTAAACCATTACCAAGATTCCATTCTGTATAAATCTGCATCAATATTATGCCCCTCTCTCCCTCTCTCCCCTTCTCTCTGTCTCTCTTACTTGAACACAAAATCCTTATGAATCCCTTTAAGGCGATTCGCAGCAGCTGTGAAAGTTTGAGCTTAAAGTGTATCTGAAATTGGATGGTTCATCGGCTTTCAGCGTAAAACAAAACGCGACATAAAATTTTGATTTTCAATTTGAATATGGAATTTATGGAATTTATGTGGCTTAACACTTTATGGATTACACAAACAGAATCGCAAGCCATTTCCCAAGAAACTTTCATGCGGCTCTCGCATGTGATTTAGTGCAGACTGCTTCAAGGCGTCGAAACTTTGCAGACGGGGGCAAGTCCTTGAAAAATATTTGCATAAATTAGCAGTTGCCTACAAGCCTCAGTCTATTCATGTCTTTCTGTATGTGAGTCGACGTGTGTGTGAATGATTTGTTAAGGCTTTTGTCAAGGCAAAGGAAACTTCTTTTGTGGTTCCTCCTTTTGCTGTTGCGAGTGTTGACAGCTTCATGTTGGCCGGGACAAATAACTCATAATGGGTTACTTGGCCTTTATCAATATTTGGCCGGCCTTTTAATTGCTTGGGCAACAGTTGCTTTGTTGTGCTTAAATTAGTTTGACCTTTGACTTGTGAAGGAATTTTTTCCTCAAGTTAATTAGTTTTAATTAGAACGAAATCCGCGGGGCACCAGGTCGACAAACAGCAGCTACATCTCGAAAGGATCCTGCTGACAATTAATTATAAATTCTGCCAGAGTTGACCTTGGCTCAGAGCCCCCACCAGGAACAATAGAGAATCAAAGTGAAAGTGGCTTTTTATGCACGTTTCATTGAATCGCCTGGAGCTCTGTCCCTATCCCACTCACTCTCTTTCTCTCTCTCTCTCTCTCTCTCTCTCTCTCTCTC
>JABVZX010000001.1:2269414-2286609 GCA_020883565.1 Drosophila pachea
CGCATTTATCAACAGCCAGAACATCAACAACCACAGCAGCAACACGTTTAACATAATACAAACAATTCTTATGCAACATCCATGGCACGAGAAAAACCACATATCTTAAGAGGCTTTTGTATTAAACATAAACGTAAACATATACATAAACTAATTCATAATTAATTTATACACATTGGTTGGCACACGCAGTTTCATTTATGTTATACACTCCACGTTTCCATTTGTATTTTATTTATTTCCAATTTTTTTTATTATGTTTTTATTTTTTTTATGGTCGTGTTTTGAGCGAAGCTAAATTAATTAATTGACTGATAGCTTAACCTTATATAGCAAGATTTTCTAATTACATATATATATAAATATATATAAATACTTATGACCACACATAATGTATGAGTAATTGTTAATTAAATGTGTTTCAAAACTTAAATCAAATCTTCCTTTTTAATCATTCGCTTCTTCTAATGCATATTTATCGTTCGCGCGCTGGTAACGCTCCTGAGTTATCTTCAGATTGGCCATCTTGCGTTTATCCACAGGCCGCGCGGAAGTGGTATTTGATTTCGTTTCGCTGCCCAAGCCGGTGGTGCCCTCATTGGCCACGACGTTGATCTATGGAGTAATCATAGTTAAGGTTTTAATCGTAAGTAAGGTTTTAATACATAACGGAAAGTCAGGCAATATTTTCGGAGAAAAACTTACTGGCGCCAGTAGACCCTGATTTCCCTTGCCCAGTGCTTCGCCTTTTTGCCAGCCCAGTTGGCTGAGCATTTTGAAACCCTTGTTGGAGCTGCCGATCTCACTGTAAGAGAATCAAAGATTGTTAGAGCGAATACGCTATCTTCAGTGACTCTTCCCACTTACGTATGCACGCAGGCAACTTCGGTTTTTTCCTTATCCGTGCTGCTGCCCACCTTGATGCGCCGCTGAGCACTGCGGTCATTATAGTTGGGATTCGGATTGCCGATGGCCTCCACGAATTCTATTGGAAGAGATTTAGTTAGCGTTTCCCACTAACCAGAGATGCAAAAAAAAAACTTACTTTCATTTTCCAAGCCGTATTTCTTTTGCAATTTCTTCAGCTGCTCCTTGTGGGTTAAGGGATTAGCTGGTGTAGCTGCGGGTGCTGGAGTCTCAATGAGCAGGCCGGGCTCGCACAGCCCACACGTGCTGTTGCCTTCGTGTACATGACACAGCAGTCTGGTCTGGCCAATGCTAATGATGCTGCCATGCACCAGATCCAGCGTCTTGCTGGCCTCCTTCGACTCGGACATGCGTACGCCGTTAAGCAGGGTGCCATTGCGGGAGCCCAGATCTCGACACTTGTAGACACTCTTCTTGGTGTCGTAATGGAACTTCAGATGGCACTTGCTTACATTCACATCCGGTATGATGACATCGTGTAAACCCTCCCGGCCCAGCGAGCCGCCTTTGTAGGTAATCAAATGAAGGCTGCCCACAGTCAAGTCCTGAACATTCGTCTCCTGAACAATGATGCGCAGCGAAGGTGGGTACTTTTTGGCGATATCTGTAGAAGTTGGGAAATCGGCGTTAGTTTATATACATATCTAAAATATCGTATAATGTGCTCGATAAAAACGCGGCTTTGTCAGCAACCTTGAAAACGACTGTTGGTCTTGAAGACGGGCACGCCGGAGTCACTGCTCGTCCCATTGCTGGAACTGGAGCTACTGGAGCTGCTCGATGAATCGGATAGCTCGCCATCTTCAACATCGCGGGATTTGCGGCCTTGTCGCCCGGAGACAGAATAGTTATCTGAATCATCATCGCTTTCCCGCCGTTTGTGTTTCTTCTTCGACTTGTGACGCTGCTCCTTGTGCTTCTTCTGCCGGTTTCGCTTCTTCTTGGCCTTGCGTTTGCTCCTTTCCGCACGTTCACGTATCTTTTGCTTTTCCTTCTTAATCTCCTCGAGTTTCGCCTTATCGGTTATAACGCCACCATGCTCATCAAATTCGACCTCATAATCGTCCAGATCATCCTGATTCTTATCCGGCTGCTCGCTGCCAGCCGCACTGTTCGGCTGCAACCAAACGAGAAGAAAAAAAATCCGCGTTTTTATCGCACATTCTCAGGCAGAGCTTACCTAATGCATTGCTACGCATTCGGTCTATGAGAGACTAGAGTTGGTGTAAAGAAGTATTTGTCAATTAAAAAAGTTAATCTATGAATCGCAAACTCATACGATGCTGCCACATGGCTCACCTGCACCTGGGCCTGCGAATGGAACTCGTACGAATTTTTGGCCTGATCGTAGTTATAATAGCAGCCCGTATTGCCGTCATAATAAAGTCCGTATTCCTGAGAGTTATAGAATAGTGCTTATTAGTTTTCGATTTGTGACAGGGGCTGGGTTGATGTAGGTTCATCGCTGGCGATAACCCCGCAGGCAAGGCACATGCCATGCACGTCATAAAGATTACGCTCTACACACACATATATATATATATGGGAATTTACGACATTAGCTTTACCGCATTATAGTAGTAGCCCGTCTTTGGATCATAGTACATGCCGGAGGTCGGCTCATAGACAAAGTTGTTCAGATTTTCCGCATGCTTGGCCGCATTTCGCATTTCGTCCACAAAACTGAACGCATCCGTGGGCGAAACTGAAAAAGATATATAACTTTATTACAAAATAATACTACTATTAGCTACATCCAGTTAAAATATTGCCTGCTTTGCCTTATCGCTTATTTACACTGAAAACCTGCTTGAGCCTGGAATGGTGTCGCTAATCTTCCTTGCCTTCACTTTGTCGCATTCGTTATCATGCTTTAATAATAAAATAATTCAGCTTTAAAATGCAATATCGTATGCATTAAGGTATTTCCAAGTATTTCCAACCATTACCAAGGAGATCTAATATTTTATATGTTACTGCCTCAATAAATTAAATCAATTGAAGGAGGCTTAGTAATGGGTCACAATTTGCTCGGTGAAAAACTACGCTAAGGAAGGTGTCTAGTTGAAAGGGCCCCTGTTTAACTCTATTTGTACGAGAACTCGCGCTAGTCGCATATTTCCATGAGATGATTTGATGCTAGGATAGATTGCAAAGTTGTAATCGCGAATGGGGCGAGCGGATTTGCGAGAATTTTGAGTGAATGCACCGATGTTATCAGATGCAGCAGCGACGTTGGCAGGTGGGGTGGTTGATTGGTCGATTGGGTTAGTCGTTACTCATCACTCGAACCGGACGGAGTACAGTTATTGCCGTTTAAATATGGTTGATGTGGAAATACGTGAGCTTATGCAACCATTTGTGCTAAGCGATTATCAGGTGCAAGAGGTGTACACACGTTTCTGTTGCGAGATCGCCAAAGGTCTGCGAAGGAGTACCCACGATCAGGCTAGCACAAAATGTTTTCCTACATATGTGCAGGATCTGCCCACGGGCGATGAGATGGGCAAATTTCTGGCCCTGGATTTGGGCGGTACCAATTTCCGTGTGCTGCTCGTAACGCTCAAAGGTCATCACGACGCCTCCGTGGAGTCGCAGATCTATCCGGTACCCAAGGATTTGATGGTGGGACCAGGAGTCGAACTCTTCGATCACATAGCCGAATGTCTGGCAAAATTTGTGGCCAAGCACGATATGCAAAGTGCGTATTTGCCTCTCGGATTCACCTTCTCCTTTCCCTGCGTTCAGATGGGTCTTAAGGAGGCCATGCTGACGCGCTGGACCAAGGGCTTTGATTGCCCTGGCGTAGAGGGTCAGGATGTGGGTAGGATGTTGCACGATGCAATCCAAAGGCGAGGTGATGCAGAAATCGCGGTCGTGGCTCTCCTCAATGATACCACAGGCACCCTGATGTCCTGTGCCCACCGCAATCCCGACTGCCGCGTAGGAGTTATTGTAGGCACGGGGTGCAATGCCTGCTATGTAGAACATGTGGATAACGTGGAGTTGCTCGATCCGGAATGCAATCGCAATAAGAAACAGGTCATTGTCAATGTGGAATGGGGCGCCTTTGGCGAGAACGGCCAGCTAGACTTTGTACGCACCGACTACGATCGCGAGGTGGACAGAAAATCCATCAACCGCTCCGAGCAGCTGTTTGAGAAAATGACTTCCGGTATGTATCTGGGCGAGTTGGTGCGTCTCATTCTCTTACGAGCTCTGGAGCGGAATAAGATCTTTAAGCGGAACACAAAACGAGCCACATTCGTAGCAGTGCTGCAGAACAATGTGGATATCTTTGAGACAAAGCATCTTTCCGAAATTGAAGCTGATACATTTCCCGAGTTCAGAAACACGAGGCGTATCATCAAACAGCTGTTCGAGTTAGAAAAAGCATCCGTTGAGGACTGCCAGAACGTCAAGTACATATGCGAGTGTGTCTCTAAGAGAGCTGCCACCCTAG
This sequence comes from Drosophila pachea, assembly GCA_020883565.1. Classification (NCBI taxonomy): domain Eukaryota; kingdom Metazoa; phylum Arthropoda; class Insecta; order Diptera; family Drosophilidae; genus Drosophila; species Drosophila pachea. The sequence continues at coordinate 2,273,805 of JABVZX010000001.1, forward strand.
TGGCGATCGGAATAAGTGGATTGATTAATAAGATCAGCGATCGCCGAGTAGTGGTCGGTATGGATGGTTCGGTGTATCGCTTGCATCCTAAATTCGACAGCTACATCAGGGAGATGATGCAGAAGCTGGTAAAGCCCGATAAGGAATTCGACATTATGTTGTCCGAAGACGGTTCCGGACGCGGAGCAGCGCTCGTTGCCGCCGTGGCCAGCAAAATGAAGTGATGAGATATAGGAGCGATCCGTCAACCAAGCCAACTCGCAAAAGCGGTCCACAAACATGTACCATACAGAATTTAGTAGCATTAATAAATTGTTTTCCATTTTACACTCACGTTCTTTGGTTGCTTGCGGTTCCTCTTCATGTTCAATTTCTTCTTCTAGCTTACATGTTTCATCCTTTGCTGACTTTACAGAGTTTTTGAAATCAACTTCAACCTGAAAATTATGTGTTTGGGATTAGACAGAATTTTTGTTAGGTGCATCAATTCTTAGAGCTCACAAATTTCATTAATTTTTGTTTATATGATGCAATTTTGGCATCGTATTTTCGAATTATTCCATGTAACTTCTCAATGTAAGCATAAAGTTGCTTGTGCTCCAACGCCTTCACATCTTCCATAGACTTTAGCTCAATGTAATCGTGAGATGAATCGGCTTCTGCCTTGGTGGCATCTTCATTGTCTGTAGACATATTTCATACACTCTACTAAATTTATAATTTCATTATTTTATAACTCTCAACTATTCGAAAAACTTGTTTTCTGCCTTCTTACATGTTGCACCGGCAACTAATATTTTTGTGCTGTGTCGCTCAATTTCCTAGCATTGTTTTTAGTGATGGCTGATAGTTACCTATCTAACATGAAGTTATCGAATAAAATATACATCGTTTGTCTCACTTAACAGCAACAAGTTGTACTGTTACTGTTAAGTCGACCCGATATGGCTATGTTACCTTAATGTTAGTAAAAGAACAAGTAGCTGGTCACACTTCAGTGCCGCGAAAGACTGTCAGCATGAAGAACAATGGGTGAGTGCAGTAGTGCTATAAAATCAAAAATAAATTCAATTAAATGCATTATAGCAAATTAAAGGGAAAGACTCTCTTCATAACGGGTGCCTCACGGGGCATTGGCAAGGCGATTGCATTAAAGGCTGCACGCGATGGCGCTAACATTGTTATAGCAGCAAAAACAGCTGAGCCCCATTCGAAATTACCTGGCACTATCTACACGGCCGCAGAGGAAAGTACGTGAGATGCACTTTGTACTAGACTTGGAGTGCCACTATAATGTATTATCTTTTATCAATTTACAGTCGAAAGGGCAGGCGGCAAAGCACTTCCCTGTATCGTGGATGTTCGGGACGAGAAGCAGGTTCAACAGGCTGTTCAAGCAGCTGTGGATAAGTTCGGAGGAATTGATATTGTGATAAACAATGCGAGTGCCATTTCTCTGACTTCAACACTTGATACAGAAATGAAGCGCTACGACCTGATGCAGGACATAAATACGAGAGGCACATTCCTGGTGTAAGTGAAGTTCTTAATATATTAAAAATAATCTCATAACTAATACTTCAACTCCCTAGATCTAAGATCTGTTTACCTTATCTGCTGAAGAGCAATAATCCACACATCTTAAACTTATCACCGCCACTGAATATGAAACCTCATTGGTTCGCTAATCATGTTGCTTATACTATAGCCAAATATGGCATGTCGATGTGCGTTTTGGGTATGTCGGAGGAATTCCGTGAACAAGGCGTCGCAGTTAATGCTCTTTGGCCACGCACTACCATTTACACGGCAGCAGTTGAGATGTTGAGTGGCAAGGAAGGTGCTGAATTTTCGCGAAAACCAGAGGTTATGGCAGATGCAGCATACGCAATCATTACTCGCGATGCTAGGGAATACACTGGTCATTTCTTCATGGACGATGAGGTGTTGTTGGATGTGGGTGTAAAGGACTTTAGCAAATATGCATGCAATCCCGGAAACATGCATAATTTACACTTGGACATATTTTTGGATGATGAGGGTCCATTTGCAAAGCTATAATCTTAAATATGTTATTACATTGTTTTCTACTGACTTTATCCCAAAGTTGATCATTAAATTTAAATTGACGGTTCTGTTGTGACAATATCGATATACACATTTCGCACATATCGAGTTGGTGCCGATAGCTCAATCGAAAGTTTGTTCCGATCGGAGCTCGCCAAATATCGTCAAAGATGAACACAGGGTAAGATCGGCGGAAACAAGTAATGAAATTATCTAATTGAAAATAAAATAGAAAGTTGAAGGGAAAAACTCTCTTCATAACTGGTGCGTCGCGCGGTATTGGCAAGGCGATTGCATTAAAAGCTGCACAAGATGGGGCCAACATTGTAATAGCTGCGAAAACAGCTGAGCCCCATCCAAAATTACCTGGCACTATCTACACAGCCGCAGAGGAGAGTAAGTGAGATGCACTTTGCACTAGACATGGAGTGCCAGTAAAATGTGTTATGTCTTATCAATTTACAGTCGAAAGGGCAGGCGGCAAAGCACTTCCCTGTATCGTGGATGTTCGGGACGAGAAGCAGGTTCAACAGGCTGTTCAAGCAGCTGTGGATAAGTTCGGAGGAATTGATATTGTGATAAACAATGCGAGTGCCATTTCTCTGACTTCAACACTTGATACAGAAATGAAGCGCTACGACCTAATGCAGGACATAAATACGAGAGGCACTTTCCTGGTGTAAGTTGACCTTTTCTCTTATTAAGGCACGTCTGATAAAAATTACTTCTACACCTTAGTTCCAAGACTTGCTTACCTTATTTGCTGAAGAGCGATACTCCACACATCTTAGTCTTATCTCCGCCCCTTAATATGAAAACCCAGCTATTCGCAAATCATACAGCATACACCATTTCAAAATACGGCATGTCGATGTGTGTTTTGGGCATGTCCGAGGAATTTCGCGATCAAGGTGTAGCCGTCAATGCCCTTTGGCCTCGAAAAACCGTTCATACGGCAGCAGTTGACATGTTGCGAGGCGCGGAGGCAGCAACGTACTCCAGAAATCCGGAGATAATGGCAGATGCTGCATATGCAATCATTACTCGCGATTCAAGAGAATTTACCGGCAATCTCTGCATGGACGATGAGATTTTATGGGATACGGGCGTGAAAGATCTTAGCAAATACGCGTGCAATCAAGAAAATATGCACAATATGTACTTCTCTATATTTTCGGATGATACAGGTCCTTTTGCAAAGTTATAGATTAATTATATTATGCAGTTTCTTTAATAAATTTAAAACTGTAATATTGACTGTAATATTGGCGGTAAATTTTATTTTATAACTATCGATATTGGCATCTTGCGATACATTTCACATATAACTTAGTATCGTAGGTAAATCGAACTAGTTTATTGTGGCGGGCAGTTCGGTTCATTTGTACAAGTTCAGCATCAAACAACGCAAATCTATAGTCAAAGGTTTACATGTGCCAAAATGAGGAGTATAATTTACTTGTTTTTACTTATATTTGTGATAAAAAATGAAGTAGAATCTGCTAAGTTGAATCACCCTCGTGTTCTACTACCTATATTTGAAGAGAAATCGATAAATTTCACCCTAGAAGTTGTCGATCCCAATTGCTACAAATGGTACTCTTGCGGACAGCCGGCGTCAGCGTTATAACCTAAAATTGTAAAACTAATTTCACCATTAACTTTGCAGGACTTCATCACGCCAGGATTTGATAACTGTTACACCTGTATACAATGGTTTTACCGAGTGTTCCAGCCAGGCCGTCGTTACAGTGCAAACGCGTGAACGGCGCCGCAACACGGCAATTGTGTTCGCCGAGGAAGTGGCTACCGGCGCCACACTGCGCTGTGATGTGATCGTCGATACGATTGATCGTTTGAATGTGCGTACGGCGACAAGGCAGCTGTACCTAGAAGAGGCTCCAGCCACTTTCGAGCTGCACGCATTCGATTCGCAGGGCAATGAGTTCTTCACCCTGGAGGGTATTGAGTTCAATTGGGATATATCATCGTCCAGTGATCATATGCCGCCTGCTTTGCGTTTTCTTACCTTTTCGGACAGTCCATTTCACGTGGTGCCACCATCTCTGGAAAAATTCGAAGCTGCCGGCGTCAAAGGATACATGATTTTACTGGAAGGCATCAATACAGGCACCTCCAAGGTAACCGTTAGCATGCCACAGCCCGAATACAGTCATGTGCCTCCCATTGAAGTGTATATCAGCGTGCTGGCCAACATCATTATTGAGCCATCCGAAGTGACCATCATGGCTGGCGATTCTATCAACTTCCGCATTCTCCAGCTCAAAATGGATAGACTGCACGATATAACAGACAACAAGCAATACTATCTAGAGGTGGAAGATGAGAATATAGCCTACATGAAGAGCAATGTGGTGACGGGACAGCGTTTTGGCTCCACTCAGATTTTCCTGCGAGATTGCAATATGCCACAGCAAAATATGGATTTATCTGACAAGCCCAAAGGACCTAGCGCTTTGTTGGTTGTGGCGGAACCCCAGAAGCTGAGTATTAGCCTGTTGCCGCACAACAATTGGATTACAGTGAAAGGCGAGCGTCATGAGGTTGCGTTAGATTTGATTGCTGCTGACGGGCAAAAGATAACACTGGGCACACGCTACAGCATTGACTCTGAATTGGATGAAAGCTTGTTTACGATTTTGAAGAAAACCCAAAATGGCAGTCGACTGTACGGTGAGCCAATCCGGCAGGGTACAGCACGAGTTTATGGATCGTACAAGCATGTAAGATATATAGCACATTTACATATTTTTCTTTAGTTATGGAAATGTGTATTTTTTGTAGCTCTCGGTGCAGGCAGAAATGCAGGTGTTTGAGGAGCTCTTGCTAACACCGAGCAAAGTGATTCTACCTTGCGATCCGAACACTATTAAGCCACAGAAATTTCAATTTATTGCCACTGGCGGAGATCAGAACTATTTGTGGTATTCGGGTAACCCACAACTACTGCAAATCGATGGACAGGGCATGGCCACCATTGAGATCCGAGAAGTTCGCTTATCGAGTATGTCTCAGGAGCTACTAAACTATGGCGCTCAATTAGCTGCGCATACTGTAGTCCGTGTGGCATTAGCGAAGAATCCAAAGATTTCGCGACAGTCTCAGGTTTACTTTTTGCCACCGAAACGCCTGGTAGTGAAGCAATATAATTTCGAGACGGCTCTCAGGGATTACGTGTACTTGCATATGGCTGTGTATGCCCATGTGAATGGCAGTGACGTTCCTTACACCAAATGCGACAATTTGCACTTTCAATTGGACTTCTCACATCAGATTCTACAATTGGAAAATGCAGGTGTGGCCGATGAACAGGAAGTACTTGCACCAGAAGCTTGTCATATTCTGCGGCTGCGTAGCACAGCTGTGGGCAGCACCTTGTTACGCATTTCGTACATTTTCCAGGACCAAATTCTGCAGGATTCGGTAGATTTACATGTCTTTGAGCCACTCTCTGTGCTCAATCCGCTGGAGAATGAGATAATATTACCCATCGGAGCTTCACGTAATATCATCTATGCTAATGGACCGGAGCGCATATTCACGCTTGAAGCAGATCTTACCAAGCAAACTAGATTCGATGGCAAAGTGATTCAAGTCTCGGAAATAGATTTCGACACACAGAATGCTCTGACGGCTTTCACAGTGCTCTGTCGTGAGCTGGGCAAAACGGATTTCACATATCGTGTGTACAACTCATTGACCACGCCAAGCTTTAATGCCTATTACGCCGAGATGTCAACTACAGTATACTGTGTGCGTCCTCGTTTCCTCAAGTTGTATGCTCGTCAACAATTGCGACAGTCCTGTCCTGTCGAGCTGCGCTCATCGCTACTCTATTTAAAAGACGAGGAAAATAAATTTAATATCGAGATTGAAGTGCAGGATGTCAAGAATCGCAAACTGATGAACATCAGCTCGCTGCAATTAGATTGGGAGTTTGCTGCCGGCGATGAACGCTATAAAACGGACAGCATTCCTCACCAGCAAAAGGCTGAGGTGGAGTTCTACCACAGCGTGCGTCTACCCGGTCGAGATGAGCTAGTACTCACGGTGAAGGAAGTGGCTCCCAATTTCCGCATCAAGGGCACAGTTTCGCGCTACAACGAAAGGCTGCTGGCCAAGCTGGGCATACGCCCCGAAAGACCAGCCTTTGGTGTGCAGAATGTGAGTCAAAGGATATAGTTCATATATTTAATATATATTTATAAATGTCTCCTTGTAGCAGAAGACGGGCGAGGTCATAAAGCCCATTATTGAGAACGAGATTCGCTTCCATACGGTTAACAGGACGTTGCTGCCCAGGGATCATATCAGCATTTATTTGGCGCCGTCGCACAGCGAGTACATACCTATTGACCAGGGCAGCGGCTTTTTTCAACTGGAGCTCTCCGAGCAGGGCATAGTACAAGTCTCGCATGATGAGAAACTGCGGCGTCTCGTGTTGACTCCCATCCGTTTAGGTCACGTACGTTTGGAGCTTACAGATCGCTGCCTGATGAACGAACCGGATCACTTATCCATCTCTGTGGTTAGCACTGGATTCCTTAGTGTACTGGCCTTGGATCGTGTCGAGCGTACCAAGTCAATCGAAGTCATTGTGCGACTGCACGATACTAATGATAATCTGCTGCACATCGATTCGGACAAGCTAAGTGTGTATCAGCTCTCGGAGCTGGTGTTTGATCCAAGCATAGTGAGTGTCCGGCTGGATAACCAACAGAATTTGGGTGTTGGCGAAGTACGTTACAGTCTCATGGGCAATAACATTGGCGAGACCAAAGTCATCTTTCAGTCCGGCAAGGGCGAAAGACAGATATCCAGCGAGCCGCTGAATGTTCAAGTCTTTGCGCCGTTACGTCTCTATCCACGAAATTCAACGCTAGTCTCTGGCTCCAGCATACAGATGTATTACCAGGGCGGACCGCAGCCCAACACTAATATTGTGTACAGCGTGCAGAAACAACAGGTGGCAAGTAAGTGGGCAATTTCTCTAAACCTAAATCGTAGCTTATATTGATTGAACTCATCCCCGCACAGCTATGAACTCGGCCATTATTACGGGCTATAAATTGGGCACTACTAAGGTAACTGGCCGCTGTATCCTCAAGAATCCCATCACCGGAAAAGACGAGATTGTCTCTGAGGACACCGTGGAGGTGCGTGTCGTGGCACTAACGGGCGTCCAGGTACGCATGCCACTTTTACGGATTCGGACGGGCGCTATTATGCCAGCCACGATCTGGGGCCAGCCAGATCTGTCGCCCATGGTGCTGGGCACACTTGAGAATATGCGCGTCATGTGGACGGTCAATCAGCCGGATGTTGTGGAAATCTTCAATGTGTTCACAGCAGTAGGTGAGTTTTCGAACACCAAAAGGAATGCCCATTGAAGCGCGCACAGATACCGCATTGTTGCGCAGAGATTTTAGCTCAATGCTTACTAACTGCGCGCAGAGCAATATGTTCTCCGATGAGCTTGCATGGTTCAGTCCCAGTGCAGGAACAGATACGGAACGAACAAAGCAAAACTGAAAGCCAAAGACAAAGAAGATTCATAAAGGATCATAGGTGCTGAAGTCGTCGTTGGATGAGAGACGATAATAGCAAGTAGGAAATAGAATAGAATAAGAGGTAATGCAATAGAAGATCAGTTGAGCTTTGGTCCAAGGACGAGTGAGTTTGGACGAGTGATTGATGTTGTGCGAATTGATGATAATTTGCGAATCGTTTTGAATACAATCACAGACATAGTTGTACATATACCAGCAGAAAAGAATTTTCCTTTGATTGTGTTCCGAAAGTGAGGGTTTCAAGCTTAAATTAAGGATTGAAGTTGACCAGAAATTACAAAAAATTAACCAACATCTCTTGGGTTTAAATACAGTTGCATAAGATTAAAGTGAAATCAGATTCACATCAATTCGATTCACTCTTGCACTGCGAGTAACTCTTCCTTTTGCTTCTTTACAGGCATCGAGTACCAGAGCAATGATTTAATTTCCGTACGTATTCGCGCGCTCAATCCCGGCAAGGTTACCATCACGGCCTCTGTCCATTTGCCGGATGGATTGAGGCTGCCAGCGTCGAGCGTGGAGCTAATTGGTAAGTATTTTTTTTTGTATTTTATTTCGCACTAGTTGCGAGACAGAGAAGGAAAGAGAGATAACCGCAAATTGAAATTTTTATCGCCGTACAGTTTTCAAAACACTGGAGCTGCTCGCACCAAAGCCCATAACAATGGACTGGATTTTGGCGGCGCCGCGCAGTACGCTTCAGTTGAAATGTAATATGGATGATGCGGTCTATAAGTTGGATGGCCAGAGTAGCGGAATTGTTGCTGTGTCGCCAGATGGTGTTGTCCACACAAAGGATACCCTCGGCCGTGATCTGATAATTGTGAGTGTGTGTGTGTGTATGTGTGTGAGGGTTGAACTTAAATCGGCTTACCTTCTGGAAATTGCATTTGATTTGCTTGGTATAATACTGACTGTATTTGTATATAATATACGTTTGGTTGTATTCTCGCCAGGCCAAAACCATTGACCAGACACTGCCCATCGGCATTGAAGTGAAGAATGTGCAATACATTTTGGTGACACTGCAGCCGGACGTAAAGCTGAAGCAGCTGGATCATAAAATACCGCGCGGCATGAATTTCATATTTAAAGTGTCGCTCCACGACAATCTCGGCAACGAGTTCTACCACAATATCGAGGATGTGAACGGATTGCGCTACGATTTGGCCACCAAGGATGTGGTCGATGCACAGATTGGCAATAATCTGACAATTGTGGTAAGTGTGCCACACTTACCAACTCGGTAGCTCACTCATATTCACTCGAGAGCCGAGAGTTGGTCGGTGCTTATGGACAGGCTTAGCATATATATATACTTTATTTGAGTTGGCCGTCTCCTGCTGCGGCTCGTCTATATGTAAATACGAACTTTAAACTTTGAGCAAGTTATTTCAATTGCATTTTTTGTCCGCGCCAGCCTAACAACAAAACCGCTGCATTTTAATGCACTCCTGCAAGGACCTGCCTTGGCACCTGGTCTCCCTCCTCTTGCTCTCCCCACATTTGCAACATAAAAAGAGCCGAAAAAAAAGAAGGTTAAAGAATCTCAGCTTTCGGCAGCACGGCACGTCGCCTGGCCTGGCCTGGCCAACACTATTCCCGTTCTATTATACTCGGGCAGCGAGAGAAAATGTGTTCCAGCAAGCAAGTCAAGAGCAAAGTTGTCTAAGTGAACTCTACTTGGCCTGGGCATATACGAATTCAATTTGAAACAGCTGAACAGAACGAAATATGCTTTAGGCAAGCGAATGGATGGATGGAGTATATAATTTAGGCATATAAGATAATAAGCTGGATAGTTCAATTGTTCAAGTGCATTTGATGTATCATTTTCTAGGGTATTAGAGTATTGTAGGGTATTTGCAGATCGAGTCTGCTGCAGCCACAAATCGGTTTTATTTTTGTTCTTTATTTCACCGGACTGTGGCACGTTGATGTCACCACATAAAAATGCAACGATGCGTTGTCGCACATGCTGCAGCTTTTGGCTCTTAAAAATTGCGGCTGTCGAGTGACCGTCGACCGCAAACACAAAACACAAAACTCTTGAAGCTGCTGCTGCAACAAACCTGCATTAAATACCAAATTGCGGGAGGTTGGGTGAGGGTGATCTAACTAACCCAATTAAACTTGAATAGCTAAGCTGGCAATGTACATAAAGGCACACATATATCTAAATATACAACCCGTATGTCCTTCTTTTTTTTTTGCAGCTGAATTTGCAGCGCGAGACAAGCAACATGATTGCCATCAGTTTAAGGGACTCAACCGGAGTTAAACATGCTGAGGATTACATTAAACTGTCCGTGGCCGAGTCACCTCATGTATTCCCCACCAGAGTGAGTTCACCTACAAATATAGATGTATATATATAGATATAGAGATTAGATACTTCTCTGGTAGGTGCTTAATTTGCAGTTCTGACAGCTTGCCACAAGCTCGACGAACTGTGCTTTACAGGGTATATTTTACATGTGATTTCGACTTTTTGCTCATAAATCAATTTTCATTTCGCCCGTTTCCGCATGCAACCGTCAAATAACTGTTAACTTTGACAAACTGCAATCACTATTCTACGGGAAACTCTCTCAACACGCGGAAAATTGGGGCAAAAAAAAAAAATTATGAAATCAAATAAAACTCAACCGCCAAATGCCCGGAATGTACCATTGCAGACAATTTTCTCTGTCGGCGACATCATTTGCTTCGATTCACCGCTAACATTGTCATCGATTTGGAGCAGCTCCAATGAGCAGATTGTGACGATTAATTCAAATACAGGTGAGTTGTTCGACCAGCCATTCAAAATGCATCCCAGATGCTACTCAATACTATATAGCACTTGGAAATGATTTGAATGAATGCTGTCGCTATGAATGAATGAATGATATCGCTAACAAGAAGAGATATGTCTCTATATATTCTATAAATGTAAAAAAAGGAGTAGGAATAGAATAGCTAAGAAGCTATGTCAAAGGGAACATTTTTATATATAAGTTTGATTTGTAATAATGCTAGATTCTCAATGAAATCTATGAGATCCCATTCCAATGTATTGTCCAGATATTTAGGGGTCATACCAGAAGCTCTGCGCTTCAGCTTTAAATTATGTAGATTGCTCTCATTCAAAGCACTTATAGAAGCTGGCCACTAATATAGAGCTGTAATATTTGATATATGTATATAGATATCCGAACTGAACAACAACTAGAATTGTTTCGTCTACAAAGAATACAAATGTTTTCAGTGGCTTGATTAGCCAGTGGTGCCCTTCTCCCCCGTCTACTCTTTCGTATAGCTATAATTCACATATATTCGAATAGTTATCAATGGCTCTATTAGCCTCTATTAGCTGCCTACCTCCCGCTCCACTCCTCGCCCATCCCTCAGTTATGATTCACAGAGATTTGAAGAGTCTTCAATGGCTCTATTAGCCGATGCCTCTACAAAATGTGTTAAAATCTCGACAGGTTCTTTTCAGATTGGCTCTTTTTTTTCCATTTCTAATTTGTTTGCATTACAATTTGGAAAATCCCGTTTAGTTGGGTGCTAATTCTCAGTGTAAACAATTCACAGTTTGGCAATTTTATTTTCAATGCTAATTTATGCGCTGCATTTTACAAATTCAACATCAGCCGAAGCATTGTTTGATGCCACACTCATGGGCTGGGCGTGTGTGTGTGTGTGTGTGTTGTAGTTGGAATCGTCGAAATTGGCCTATATTTTACGTACGATTTATTGATAACCCAATTAGGCTTATTTTTCGGCTGCTTTGTAAACAAAAACCGAAGCGAACAAAATTGACAGTTGCAGGCGTGAGAGAGACGGAAGGAGAGAGAGAGAGAGTCGAGTGGGTGCGTAAGAGAGGTCATAGCGCTTCAACTTTCGCAGCTATAATTTCTGAATTAATTACCTTTCGCTATCGTTTTGAGTGCTCAATAGATTTTCATGCCAAGTGCTGTAACATTTTCCACTTTTTCCCCATTTAAAACTCTATTTTCCTTCATTTTTTTTTTCGCACTGCAACACAAAAATATTTACAATTGTTGTGCAGGTGAGAGCGAACAAGTGTGCGAGTGTGCGTGTGTGAGCCCGTGTGTACGTCCGTCCCTTGAGCCTTTGAGTGGCGCGTAAAGTGTTGAACAAACATTGTCATGCGTATAGATACAGTAAATAACGACTAAGTTCAACACGAGGGCCGCCAGCATATTCCAAGTTGATTTATTTATTGTGCGAAAAATGCAGCTTGCAGACATTCAGACCAGGGCCAGGAATCGGTAGAGCCCTTAAAAGGCTTCCCCGATGCGATTCAAATAGTCATGGAATATGCGAGTGAGAAGTCCCCAAACATTTACAAGTAAACTTTAATCTATTTGAGAGTGCGAGCGATTTAGGCTGGCTTTACAGAATAATACTTGAATTTATATTCAACCTTCAGAGACTTAAAGCTAGAGACAAGAGTTTTTAGAGGATTTGACTTGGCTTGTAAGTAAGCTTCGATATAATTGGAGCTGATTTGGGGAATGATATTTGAGTTCCTGTTCATATGGAAAGGTTTTGTGTATAAGCCTATGCCTAACAAGGAAAGAACTCTTTATAAGAAGGAAAAGGTCGCAGCAAAGTGTAGCCCTGTGAACTAGTGGGCCATAACTGTGAACTATGACCCCTTCTACCTGTCCATTGGTTCATCTGCAGTCCCTCAAATCCTGACACGTCCATAGTAAGGAGCTTTATTGCTACTTTATCAAACCTTACTTACTCTCAACGCCTTTCAACTGTTTTTTTTTTTTTCTTTTGGAATGCAATTCAAAATTTTGAAGGTACACCTGCTTGACTCTCTATATAGCCTTAAGTAGTATCGTTTATATGCTGTTACAGGCAACACGCTCCGAAAGTTGAGCAATTGCAAAAGTAAACTTCTAACGTAATTCACAACACAGCGCAGCTAAGCGTAATACATTATTCATAAAGTGCTGTCCTGCCACAAAACTCAATCTACCAAAAAAAAAAAAAAGAAGAAGAGTGAGAGTGAGAGAGAGGGTAAGCGAAAGGCAAAAAATGTATATGAAGAAAACAATTTTTCACACTTTGCACGTCGCGAGGCGGAGCCAAAGGGATAAACCAAATAAAAGTCAGGACAG
>JABVZX010000001.1:2534453-2551783 GCA_020883565.1 Drosophila pachea
TGGGCAAATTCTTGTAAAATGCAAATGGCGCCACGTTCATGCCATTGCTATAGCACAAATTATTTGATTCAACCGAAAAATTGCATTGCCCTCAAATTGAGTAGGTGGTCAGCCAGGCGGTATCTAGGATTTAGGATGGTTCCGAGCTCTATTGCTGCGCTTCGGTTAACGTTCCGCCGCATTGTAAAATGTACGAAAAACCGCTCAATTGGGTCGAAATTATTTGGCTTATACGCCCAAAATGGCAAAACAACCGCAACTTTAACGGCGCAAAGGCGAGTAATTGCGGCCATTTAAAAAGATCATTCAATTGTTGCACAAGGATAAACACTTTTATTAAACCTTAGCTTAGTCTTAGTAAGAGTGTAGTACAAATTGTTAGAATTTTTAAGAATACCACAAATACAATAACACAATAAGGAGTTAGGCTTGAATAATTAGATATAGCAAAACTAGCCTATCAAAAACTAATAATTTAATGATCTCTCTTAACAAATTGAATTGAATTATTAGTCCTGCCTTTGCATAATTAAGTTAAACTTCGATATCGCCGCCTCCACATATTTCTCCTTTTCGGCCAGCTCAGATTTGAGCAGCGTTCGCAGCTGCTGCAAATTGGGCATACTGCGGCAATCACGTATATTGAGCAGTGTACGGAATATGGACTCCCATGTTTGTCGGCTGAAATATCGTGGAATTACGGTCTTCGGCATCCAAATGCCGGGCTGACGCTCTGTCACCTCCATGTAACGGCCAAATAGCAGTACATGCATCACATCAACCAGTCCGTACAAGTCCAATTGGTATGTCCATCGGCGCTGAGTGCGCATCTCGATGCACTTGAAGGCATCCTCGTTGTGAACGTAGTCGAATGTCTGATTGGGCGGAAAGAGTTTGGTGTCAATCGCCACGCCAAAGTCAATCAACTGCAGACTCAACTCATTCGGCTGCATACTTAAGCTGTAAATGCAAAGAATTTTATCAGCGTTAACAATGGCTTTCGTGTCAGAGATACCCTCTACTTACGGTCGCATTAACAAGAAATTATCCGCTTTGATATCCGCATGAATGATGCCTAATGCATGCAGATGATCCACTATATCCAAGAGCTGACAGCACAGATGCATAACAACATACTCATCCATATTCTTAGTCGTGTGCTTCTTGATCTTGTTGCAGACGGCTATCAGCGAGCCATACTCCGAAAATTCCGAAATATAGACACTGCTGTTGTTTCCCACCAGAGCATAGTCGATGTTCATGTAGGCGCCCAGCTAACAAAAAAAAAATAATAATTAGCTAAGTTCTAGATATATAGCATATGGAGCATACGTACCATATTCTCGCTCTCCAAGCGCGAGTGCACCTCGAGACATATGTAATACTCCCAGTAGTTCGTGGGCCTCTCCTGCTTGAGGGCAACTTTTTTGCCGGTCCTGCTGTGAATGCCTTTGAATATGGAGCCATAAGCTCCTTTGCCAATAATATTCTGCACTTCGAACTGCTCGTCGTGGACGCGCACAAGACTTTGCGGTTGGATACGCTTCACGTGACCCTGCAGCTGGCAATTGGGCAGCTTTTCGATGTACAGCGAAAACTCAATGGAGTCCAGCAGCGAGTTGATAATATCCACACTGAAGGGATTCACATTTTTGTGGGCCAGCGTGCTATTCAGCAAAGACTCATCGATGTTCGGCTTGCGATGCTCAAAGGCCTGCTTAATCGGCGAGCTGGTGCTCGACTCTTGCCAGTTGGAATTCGATAGCTTGAGCGGCAGAGGCGTGGTCTTGTAGTAGATGCTGCGATCATCATCTGGTATCTCATCTATTACAATCGGGGGAAGTGGAAGAGTAGTGGGAGCTGCAGTGGCTACAGTGGTTGTTGCGACCTCTGCAGCTGTAGTTCCGGCAGGTAATTTATCCATCTTTGATTTACTCCACTTATTCGCCTCGGGCAGCAACGTGGAGTTCTTAATCATACTCAAATTGGTTGCAAACATTTCTGTGGCCGCATTAAGCTCAAAAAAATCATTTGAATCCTTTCCAGGAATTGATGATGATTGTGCAATGGATTTATCCAAGTCCTGCAGAAACTTGAGCTTTGACCCTGTGCCCGATGTTGCAAATTTGGAGCGACTTGAGTTAGATGTGCATGGCGGTGACGGGCGCTTCTCGATTTCTGCGTCTCTGAAGGATGCGGTGGCATGAGCAACTCCTTTGGACTGCGACTGCGCTTGCACATCGGCGACCGTTGGCTGCGTTTCGGGCAGCGTGCAGTCCATTTGACCAATTGCCGGAGGTGGCGGCATTTTTGGCAGTGATTCGTCCAGAAATATATCGAATTTCGCCGGAGCATCTTGTTTCTTCAATGGCGTAGGCTGTGGCAGTGGACAGATGCTCAAATCCTTCATAAATGAAGCCGTCAAATTGGATGGACATGCAGCATGCGACTGTGCCTCGGCCATGGTCGGCGCTCCAGACCTTGGCGGCGGTGGTGGCATTGACTCATCCAGAAAGATCTCGAATTTCTTTTGTGCAGCCGATTGGCTCTTACGAGAAGACACTGGAGGCTGCTGCGTTTCCGGCACAAATGACAGATCAGCCATAAGGGATTCGGACAATTTGTTGACGGTATTCTTAGCCACGGGTAAAGCATAACCCTCATCTTCAAATCCCTCAAAAGAGTTCTTCTTGGGCTGCGTCGCTTGCCCGCTGAAATGCTTGAAGGCGTCGGGAGTGTCCTGATCGCACTGACGCTTCGAGTTGGCGGCATAAAGTGGCGTAGCAAAATTCTTTTCATTTCCCTTGGGCGGCGTCTTGGCAAATAGTCCGCATATATCATCATCGTCATAAGACTCTAAAAGTTCCGGCAATGGCTGCTGCAGCTCCACTTTCGTTACATTCTGAACGTCCGGTTGTGTAGCGGGCAGCTTGGGCAACGTTTCCGTTTTGTCCTCTTGGAAAGCAGCAAAAGCCAAAGGCTTGGTAATCGTCTCGGTTTTATCCTCCTGAAAGCGCAAGGATTTCAAAAGCCGCACACTAGGCGCATTCGGTTCCCACATCTGAAGGCGCTCGAAATTTCCAGCCGTAGGCCCAGCTGCTCCACCTCCCATTGGCTCTTCACCCACCATCGACAATTCGCTGACCAACTGCCTCTGCAGACGCGTCGGTCCTGGCGTGCTTTCAGCAACTGTCGTCTTCTCCGACTTGTGGCTCAACATAAAGGCTGTCGCCTGTGAGCTGGGTGAAGTGCAAGCGGTTGAGGATGTTGTGGATCCGGTGGTGGTCAGCGTAGATTTTGTGGTGCCATTGCCAGTGGCACCGGTCGCATGCTCCGAAGTCTCCAATATAGTGGAAAGCTGCTTTCGCAAAATGGGTGACACGGGCGCGAAGACGCCTTCGGCCTGTGCTTCTCCCACGGTTGTCGCCGCAGGTACTGCAGCTGCAAGTGCAAGAGCAGGGGTTGCTGTTGATGGTCCGGGTACCTCCTTAAGCAGTGTGCCAAATTGGCGCACCGGCGCCTGCTTCTGTACGGCTTTGGGTGTGCTCACCGCCTGCGACTTAATGAACCTGTTGAACACCTGCGTCGAGCAGGTTTCATCGGCATCAAAAAAGGCGCCCTGCGCTGGCTTTGCATCATCTTCGAATATCTCAATTTTTCGTGTTGGCGGTGGCGGCATCACAAACAGATCGTCGACGGTTGACGGAGCAGCAGATGTTGCAACCGCACCTGTAGGTCCAATTGGAGCTGAAGCGGGAGCTGGTGCTGGAGCTGGTTTGGTAGTAGAAGAAGCCGATTCCTCTGATTCTGCATCTTCCCATATTTTAGGGGCAGGTGATGGTTCGGGTAATCTTGGCTTCTCCACAACTTGCGATGGCAGCTGACGTGGTGGGTTCTGCTCCTCCTCCGCCTCATCGTCCTCCTCCATGACACAAGATATAGTTGGCATAATAGATTTCCGACTCGATCCTGGCTGCATGTTGGGAAAGAAGCTCTTGCGTCGCGGCATTTGTTCGCCTGGCAAACATACTGTTTCCTCCATATCCATTACGCCACGTTGAACGCTGCATTTCAGACGCCACTTGGCCGCCATTAACTCCTCCAGCTGATACTCCATTTGCTCCTTTTCGTTGTAGATCATGTCCAGTGGTGTTGCCAAATTCGGCACGGCTGGCACCTTGTAGAATGCATCCAGCTCATCTCGTGGCTGCGGCTTAGATACTTTGGCGAAATTAGGATAACGCCGAACGCCCAAATTAACATCGTTGCTCCACCACGGCATGTTGCGCACCACAAAAGGATGTTTTTTGTTGCGCCGTTTAAACCAGCAATAGGCTCGATACTCTTCAGGAGAGAACTCCATATTGGGTCTAGGATAGAGCATGCATTTGTTGTACAGAGGAAGTGTATTTGTATCTGGCTCCTCCTCTATGGTTACCGGGGTGACCCACGGCTCCTGTTTAGTATTTCTGGATTTATAGTTGGGTGGGTACTTAAAGGCTTTTAATGTGTTGCCTTCAGGATCAACTATTGGCGGGAGCGCCTTTTCATCCACATGTATAGGAAACGCCAGATCATGGTGAGCCGTAGAAGCAAAGATTTTACCATGCTTGTGTGGTTTGCTCCACGCGACGGGCTCCTTCAGATTTTCCTGATTACGTGCTGCATCAATAATGGAACGTAAACTGGATTTGGATTCCTCCGTTTCTGCAGGTGCAATTGGGGGTGGAATATTAAAATCTGCATTCTCATCATTGAATACTTCCAGCTGACGGTTGGCGTTCCGGCTCGCTCGACTCGTGCTCGGCGCACAGCTCTGGAAGGTAAGTATGTAAAGTTCACCTCATTCAGCTTTCATTTGTTGAAGTAACTGACCTGCACCACACCGGGTGTATTGCTCTTTATAGCTGCGCCAGTGCGCACGCTACCCACTGTCAGAGTGTTCTTCTTCTTCTGGCCATGCAATGAACGCAATGCCAAGCGACGTTCGTTCAGCTCCTGAGTGACAGCTGTTGTCTCTTCGCCCTCGGTTAATAACATCCGCTGTGCGACCGTATAGCCGAAGTGCTGATGTGCCTCTTTCAGGACCTCCAGCGGCTCGGCACGGCACTCAATTCCCAGATGAAAGATTTCGTTAGCTTTACGCATATTTCCGGTCAGATCGTAGCTATAGGCCCAAGCAATATAAAAATCTGCCAACATGGTTCCAATGCCGCTGTTGTACATCTGTTGGTAACATTCGATCTGGTCGCCCTGGTTGCCCATCTGTCACAATACCATAGACTTTGAATTCAGACTCAAACGTGAATATATACTATAATCATACTAACAAATTTGATAAACAGCTTGATTAATCGTGGATCCTGCTTATAACGCTCATCCTGCTCGAAAAGTGTCAGGCATTTGTGCATGACCTTTTGTAGACCGGAATTGCTGCCACCCGCTGGATAGCTCTGCTCAATCCAGCAAATGTAGGCATACCATGGTTCCAGTGGGTCATTGCCACTGTAGTTTTTAATATCCAGTTCTAGCTGCTTACGTTGAGCGTTCAGTTCCTGTGAGGCTTCTTGGCTGAGCGATGCTTGCAACAGACTGACATTGCGTCCACTTGCCAAGGGCTGGATATTTTCCTTGGCATTATCGAAATCCATAACCGTAATAACCAGATCTCAACAAGCAGTACGAATATGTGAAAATCACAATAAATACGGCAACGAGAAATGCGCGCGTACTTAAAAGCAAACGACGCTTACTCAAATTAAATGGCGGCGCTGCTTTTTGCAACTTGCTGGTAATCGATAGTACTATCGATATAAATATACTGAAATAATAAGTCTGATACGCTGCAGCACTTGTTTCCCTAACAGAGTAGTCAAAATGCTCAAATAACTGAAAATGTTTTTCAAAAGTGAAAAATACAAAGAGTGTTGTATTCGAGCATGATTATAGGGACATGTACCTATGCTTAGAGTCTGTTATTGATAATTAGTTTGTATAGAGTAGTGACTGTCATGCATCCCTGGTACCACATTCTGCTACATCATTAAAGGATAACGACAAACGTAATCTAATTTATTTTTTATTCGTTGCTATATATACTTTATATGTAATCAGACATATTTTAAATTTTGAAACTGCCTAATAGCGTCGATTGGAAAAGCTGCCCCAGCTTCCGCCATTACCACTTTGGTTGGTATTATTGGTTCCGCCGTATCCGTGACCTCTGTTTACATTTGTGTATCCTCCATTATTGTAGCCACCGCCTCTTGCACTCGACTGGTTGTAGCCTCCACCATTGCCTCGTCCATTATTGTAGCCACCATTTCCTCCTGCATGGAAGCCACCAGTGTTTGATCTATTATTGTAGCCACCGTCGGTGCCACCATTATTATAGCCATTATTATAGCCGCTACCTCCTGAATTGTAGCCACCAAATGCACCACCACCATTGTAGCCGCTTCCTCCATTATTAAACCCACCGCCTCCTCCATTATTATACCCACCGCCTCCTCCACTATTAAAGCGTCCGGTGCCTGTACTGTTATTGAAACTTCCAGCCCGGTTAGTAAAGTTTCCATCACCACTTCTGCCTGGTCTGTTGCCGTAACTAGGTCCATTATCGAACCGACCACGTTTAGCGGGACCGCCTCCGCAGCTACTACTCATGCCAGCGTTACGAGACATATGGGGCAGCACTCCTAATTCACGCTGTAGCTGGTAGTCCCCCGCTTTCTGTACGCAAAGAGCCTTGATGACGGCCACGAGCCGGGCGTAGGGTTCATCCAAATTCAGGACGCGGCTGGGATTATCGCATGCAATGGTAATGAGATCCTCCAATGCTGGTTTTAATGCTCCGATTTTTGCAGCATGTTCAGGGTCCATGTCAAAGTTGAGCCAATTGTCCACGCGCACCAGCGAATTGGCAGCCAAATCGATTTTGCGCGAACCAAAGATCATGACCTGAAGCGGAGTTACCATCGACAATTGCTTGCAGGACACGGCTCGAGTGCGTATCTTTTCGCCAAATACAAAGAATGGATACTGAAAGGTCACAGCCAAGTTGCTGCAATTCACTGAAGTCTTGTGCAACAGCGCTGCTTTCGATTCGGTTGTCAGCACTTTGCGCTTCTCCTTGTGCACACAGATATTGGGATAGAGACCCAGACAAAGCAGAGCTAGTGATATATCCAATTCCGGATCATCGGCATTGGCATCCACCTTGTGGGGCAACATGCATTCCTCCGGAAATCCAGCCTGCTGCAGCAAATCCAGCAGCTGCATCTTGGCATCGAACATCACATTCATTGTAGACATTTGCAATCCTTTCCATTCACAGAAACGCGCCACTTCGTGTTCGCCACGATTCTTGGCATTTTGCCACATCTGGGAGGCCACAATCATGGCAACATGATCGGAGCATCTGCTACCGCTGAGCGCTTTCTGATGTTGGGCCAATCGTCGTTGACCAATATCCAAGGCAAACACCTCCGAAAATGTGCTGGAATATGAGGCCATGCTGGCTACCAGATCGGCACAACCAAATACGGCGCCCAGCACCAACATCTTGCCAAGCCGTGGTTCAATGGGCAGTCTAGCTAGCAAACGGCCCAATGGAGTCAATTGATCGTGGACATTCAGGCATCGCATCTCGCGCAGCAACACCTCCGCCTCGATAACCGCGTCCACAGGTGGCGGCTCCAGAGCCTTGGACAGGAAGTGATGAATGGCACCCAGGCGCAACAGCTTTACGGTAAGTGCGATCTCGTGTAAAGGTGTGCGGAACATTTCTGGCGTGAGGTTCTCCTCCAGCTGAGCGAAACGTGCACGCGAGCATAGCGTGAAACAAAAGCCCGGACGTACGCGTCCAGCGCGACCCTTTCGCTGTTCCAAATTGGTTTTGCTGGCCCACACGGTGGCGTAGCTAGTCAAATTGTTGTGAGAAGTGAAGAGCTTCATGCGTGCTTTGCATATATCGATCACGAAAACGATGTCATCAATGGTAATGGAAGTCTCGGCTATGTTGGTGGACAATATGATCTTGGTGACGCCATCCGGCACCGGTTCGAAAACTTTGCGCTGATCATCGCGTGGTATCTGCGAGTGACAGGGCAGAATGCGATATTGTGAATTGCCAAAGTTGGCGGAGCTTTGTAAGAACTTCATTAGCGCAAAGATCAGATTCCAACCCGGCAGGAAGACGAGAATAGCGCCAGGTATATTCTTCGACTTGATGTGCAACAAAAGCGTTTCCAGCAGCTCAAAGCTGACATCCGATTCGGACAACATGCCCATAGCATTACGTGTCTGCAGCGAGTATTTCTCCTCGCAAACTTTGTTTAGATTCTGTTCGCCCTCCTCCATATTATCCTTGAGTAACAGTCGCTCCTCATCATCGGCCTCTTTGCGTTTGCGTCGCGACTCTGCCGAGGGCACAAATCCTGTCATTTGAATGATGTCCTCTAAGAAGAATTGCTGCACAGGAAAAGAGCGGCCTGGCACCTCCAGAACGGGACAGTCGCCAAAGTATTTCGCAAAGAGATTCGTATCAATGGTGGCAGACATCAAAATAACTATTAAATTGAATCTCTAATTAGTTACTCTTCGATAAATAGATATATATGAACTATAGCGTACTGTGTAAATCCGGATATGTGGCAACCATGTCACGTAGAATGACCAGCAGGAAGTCGCTGTTCACATCCCGTTCGTGTATCTCATCCACAATTATATGCGAGATGCCTCGAAGACCCGCTTCCAGTTTACGTAACAACACACCCACTGTACAGAATAGTATGGCGCCGTATGGGCGTGGAAAGACGGACTCAAAGCGCACCGAATATCCCACAGTTTCGCCCAGCTGCTCACAACGTTCACGTGCCACACGCTCGGCCACCGAAATGGCCGATATGCGACGCGGTTGAGTGACATAGATATTGGCATAGCCACCCTGTCCGGATGTGATATAATCATCGAGTATATATTGGGCAATCTGTGTGGTCTTGCCACAGCCTGTGTTGCCCCGTATTATGACCACGGGATTCTCATTAATGGCATTCATGATCTCAGATCGCATCGCTGCAATTGGCAGCTTATCGCGAAATTCCAAAAACTGCCGATAGTCGGCATTATTGTGGCGTCGCTCGCGCAACTGACGCTCATACTCAATGGATAGATCATCAATGGAGAGGGTGGCTAGGTCGCCCTCATCAATGTTGCAAGCATGCCAGGCATTCCAATTGGGCTGCGGCGGTGCCCAGGGTATAACAGCTATATTGTCGATTCGTGCATCTACATCCTGACACAAGTCCAATCGATTGTGCGAAACCTGTGAATGTCATAGAAATGGACGTTTAGGCATAGCTCCCACAGCCCCAACTCTGCTGCTCTACTTACAATCAAAGGCATAGGAGCTCCATCTTGTTCGACTTTGATGTTGCGTGGATTGACAACTGGCAAATCCAGCTTCATTATGACGTCGTCCACTTCATCGATGAGTTGTTCATTTACTCTTACCGGATACGGTTTAAGCTGCTCGTCTTTCTTCTTCTTAAGAGTGCCGCTAAATGCTTCGATTACCTTCAAGTGAAATAGCTGACGCACCAGCGACAGGGCGCACGATTTGCTGGCCGATTTCTTGTTGGAACCGGTCTCACGGGCAGTTACCTTCCGTTTCAGAGCCGGCACATATATAGACAACTCGGCCATGAAGCTCCTGATTGAAAGCAGTAAGCAATTTTATGGTTAAATAGATCTCAATATTCTACACCCTTCCACACTTACCCTCAAATTTGGAGCTGCTGTGCGCAAACGATGAGAACTCTCTGCCTCTCCCCCATTTATTGAAACGTTTGCTAGAACTTTCAGAGCAACAGAGCGCACATATTTTGTGGATTAATCATAGTTGATCAATCATATATCGAAATGTTAATTTGTGTAAATCTGAGATCTTTGGTGTGTCTCCATGGTGTGTTTTGTGTATTTTTTATTTGTTTATGTATTTGTTGTTGTTGTGCCAGGTTGCTCTGATAGCCCAGCCGCGTTTTCTTTGTTTTTGTAAACAGTACATGCTCGATATGCGACACTCTTTCAAATTGAATTTATAGAATTTATATGGAAGTTAAAGATACGAAAAAGTCTTAGTAGAGGTATTTATGGTAAAATAAACGAGAAATTTACCCAAGCAGAAGCTAGCAGCTTTATGGAAAACCCTAAATACTTAATCCTCCATTCCAATTGCACTAAAAGAAATTTGTTATTAATTCTTTCCCTTTACTATATGCGGTTATACCGATATAACAAGGTGCAAGGGTGTCCATTGAATTGTTAACTATGGACGAAACAATGGTCTATCTACTATGAAAGAGGTTTTATAGAGTGTACACCTTATCGAGCATGTTCTGTAGAGATATGCGCTTATGCGACATTTGCGTGAGGAACTTCAATGCTTGTTCACGTATTGCGCACAACAGCGAAATTTTTTTCATAACTGCGAGCTACGCTCCAGATTTAAACGAAACGTTAAATCCAGTGCGCAGCTTGCCACACAACAAAAAAAAATATACTCAAATCATAATACGGTTATATATACGTAATATATACCTAGCATGATCCGGGCCTACGGGCGTGTATTTGTAATCGTCCCGAATATTATTTGATTGCTTGTAGATGTTCAAACGATCCTTGGCATTTTCTATGGTCCAGTTGCCATGTATGGCTGCATTCACATCTATGGACTCCGCCTCGTTCATATCCTTTTGCTCTTGAACATGGTCGATAATATTGAAACGGCCGCTTTCGCGGCCGCTATCGTGATTGAGTGGGCGATATGCCATGCCCAAGTCTTGAGGGCCAGATGCGTCGCCGAAGAAGTGACGCTGCTGACTACCGCCCATTTGACCAGCATTGCCGCCTAAATCACCACCCTGAGCAGCGGTCGAAGCTGTTGGATCTGCTGGCACGTCTGAGGCCTTTAGCTTGCCGATACGCACCAAATAATTTACAAAATCACGCGAGGCATTCTTCTCGGCATCCTTTTTGTTGGTTGAATTTCCCACGGCCACGTACGGGCATTGATCTACCCGCACTTCGCAGAGAAAACGCTGCCGGTGCTTGGGCCCTAAAAATCAATAACGTTGAATAAAAGAACAAGCAAATTCGCAGGCCGGCTGCTGAACAATTTTCGCACGCACCGGTAGGCCGCACATCGAACTTGGGCTCTGTTTGGTTCTTGGCACAATATGAAAACAGAAAAGATTTGATATCCATTTTGTGACTGCTTATATGAATAAAACCAAATCACAATTCTACTTCTGGCTCAAACGACTGTCACATTCACAATATTTTCTGGGGGTATGTTTTGCTTCATTTAATGGTTCGGAAATGGTTCGTTCAAAAGAACCACTAATTATGATGAACTGTCATGTATATCAAAGACATATTGTTCTTACTAAATTAAAATCTAGATCACCCAAAAAAACGTATTTTATACTTATGTTACATTGCTCTTAAATTGATAGAATTTATTTAATAAAATATTTAAATTATTTCCCGATATGCCATAACAGACACGAACTTAAATGAATTTATCGTTTTATAACACTATTCGATTAGCAATAAGGGTTGCAATGCAACAGAAATCGCGATGCGAGGCTGTCGTGAGCACGGGGCTACGTATCGGAGCTATCGCTTTAGTTGTGGTATCGACTCTGACGCGCAGGTTTTCATCGGGGAGCCATTTTCGCTGCTGTTGAAATTCTTAAATTAAATAACTTAAAAATGTAAAAGAAATGCAATAAGTGTTAAAAAAGATTAGTTTAATAATGTGTGCATGTGCTTCAATTAGTTATCAGTGTTTTTGAATTGTTTTTTTAATGGTCACTTTCGTCTGTTGTTTGGCCATCAGCATCACACATAAAACATATACACACACATACATGTATGCAAAAAATCAGAAAAATACGTACGCCGTGTGTGAGAGTGTGTGCGTTTAAGCATTTAATTTGGTAAAAGAGTGTTGCATTAAATTATTATTGCTATAAACAGTAGCAGTGCATGTAATAATAAATTGCAATACATAAACACAATAAGCCAACATATATAAATTAATTAACTGACGACGCTCTGGCTCCAACGTGCAACAAACATAAGCAAAAGAGCGAGAGAGATAAGTGCCAACACCCCAGTTGATCGCGAGTGAGCAAATGAGGAACAACAACAAGCATTTGTGAACTGGTGTGCGTGTGCATTAATATATCCATATCAAGATATAAATATATGTATAAATATATAAAACGTGTGTGTGTGCCGTCTCAGTATAAACAAACGAGTGCAATTGAATTGTAATTGCTGTGCATTCAGCTGTATGCGTCTGTGTGTAAGTGAAAGTAATTGCTACTCCACAACATACAGCAACAACTTGGCTTCCATTCATTGCATTTAATACGTCACAAATCAAGCACTGAGCGACTTCAGCTTCAGCGAATCCACTACACAATTATCAGCACATAATGGGCAACTGTCTACGCACACAGAAGCCGGACACCGATAAACCGCACGCTGGAGATGTACGGAATCCGCTTGACGATCCCGGCGCCAGCATTGGTGTGGTGGGTGTGGGAGTGGGGGTGCCACAAATAGCTATGCCCATGCCGGGACAGCCGGCTGAGCAAATACGTCCGGTACCGCAGATTCCCGAAAGCGATGCGGCCAATGCGAATGCAAAAATATTTGTGGCCCTCTACGATTACGATGCGCGCACAGACGAGGATTTGAGCTTCCGCAAGGGTGAACATTTGGAGATATTGAATGACACACAGGTGAGTGAATCACAACCCAACAAGGGAGACCAATTAAACCGGAGAGAGGTTGGAACATCGAAAGAGAAAGAGGGCTTAGGGTGATAACAACAATTGACTCAAATATCTTATCAATATAAAATGCGAATGTGAGCACAATGAAAAACATTCATCTAATTGGACTAGCCCAACCATTTTTGCAGCTGTCCATTAATTCCAAGTTGATATGAAAGTTTCATGACAGCTTTAATTATTTGATTCGCTGATGGGGTCCACTCCCTGCATGCAGTTGCGTGTTATTTTTATTTTCCTTTTATTCATGTAAATTCCACGTTAAAAGTTTTTTATACCC
Organism: Drosophila pachea; assembly: GCA_020883565.1. Classification (NCBI taxonomy): domain Eukaryota; kingdom Metazoa; phylum Arthropoda; class Insecta; order Diptera; family Drosophilidae; genus Drosophila; species Drosophila pachea. Next base: position 2,547,600 of record JABVZX010000001.1, read on the forward strand.
ATTCAAACTGAAATGCTCGTCACGACTGGTTATCGCTGACTTATCGATAGTATTGCAGATTAGTTTTCGATATATAAACATTGTGGGGAATTCACTGGCAATCAAAAATTTTTGCTAGAACTTACTCGAATTTAATTATTATTACTAACTGTTGTTGATCAATCGAAATATTATTTATTGTTTGATGAATTTGCACGCTCCCCTTCTTTGGTTCTGTGTTTTGATTACTGTTTTTTATGTAAGCAACTTTAATTTCTCTCTATTGCTCACATTTTCCAGCCATGCGTCATGCGGCATTTAGCCAAAAAATGAATCTCAGCTAAAATTTTGCAACTTTTTCTTTATTTTTTTTCTTATGTTTTCAATGTCATTTGGTTTCTTTTTCTGCGAGTAGGCGGGGGCTGGCAGAAAACCAGACACTGTAATTGCAGCCGTCACTTGCCACTCGCCACTTGAACCGGCTCATAAAACCAGAACCAAAAACTCAACCCAAACTCAAACTCAAACTCAAACTCCAGTTGCAAGTGCTACAGACGGCATTTTGTATGCACGGCTTGCCTGGCAATTTTCCTAGCTGGCTGGTTTTATATTTAATATGCATATACCCTAACTATAGGGCATAAGCGACACAAGAGTAAGGAACAGCACATAGAAGAAGGAGAGATTGAATTGTTTGTGGCTTTGAATGTTTTGTTAAATTCGATTATTTAGAAAGTTGCACTAATCGGTGCTAATCACTACACTTGGAAAATATGTAACGAGGTCACAGAAAATCCACAGAAGCAGCCAAACGGAATAAAAATGTCGAATACCTCTCCGATAGTTGGCATATTTTTGTACAAAAGTCTATGATTAGCCATGTCGAGGTCACAGCAGACAGCAGCCTCATGCTCCCGTCCACCAATTGAGCAAGGAAGCCGACACCCACACAGCCCGGTGGGCCACATTGTGACATAAAGCGCATTCAACTCTTGCAGAAGTCGCGCAACATTCGGATAAATATTGTGGCATGCATATTTAAAGCGTTTACGTCAGCCATGACCACCTAACGGGCAGAGATCTTCTGTCCATTTGGGATTGTAAGGGTGTGGCAGGGGGATGTCGGCAGGGCAGTTGGCCAATTGCGGTCGCCTCGCTGACTGCTCAGACAAGTGGCGGCGCCTAAAGGCATGACGTCCACCTTTGGCATGTGGCCAAGAGTTGCGCACAGAGAATGGAATGGCGGCAGGGGGTTTTCGGCCATAAAACTAGCCATAATGTTCTGCAATTTTCAGCAGCCCTCATAATTGAAGACATCATCAAATCTCTCTCGCTCTCCCTGTCACTATCTCTCTGTTATTCTCTCGCTCTTTATGGCAGCTGACAACCAGCAGACGAAGTAATCAGAAAGCAGTTCGCTGTGACTGTTATTTCCGGTTGCTGTGCGGCATGCCGAGTCTTTCAATTAACGTGCAACTGCAGCAGCACCAACATCTACGACTGATACTGCAATTGCCGTTGGCATAAGAGTAAGAGCGAGTCTTGCAGCGGCAATAAACTTAACAAACAGAAAGAAAAACAATGAAAAAGCTTTCCAAGCAGCTGCTTTGTATTAACCAGATACCCTGTAAGAAATCACGAGTAGCCCTTATGTGGACGAAGAGAGCAAAGAGGAAAGCAAATGAGGTGGAGACAATAAGAAAAAGTGAGAGAAAACCGAATGAGATAAATAGAAGCATACAGTGAAAAGAGAGGAAGAGAGCGCAAAATGAGAAAGTGCAGAACAACTAAGGAAATGATTGTGGCAAATGGCAACTGATAAGCACTGGGTAAACATACTTATCCCTTATCGATATTTATCGTAGAATTATCGAAGCAAGGAGTGCTTTTTGTATAAATTTAAGCTTAAAGTAGATGTAATTATACTCCAACCAATCTTTTTTTTACCCATTTTGAAGGGGTATGCAAGACACTGCCCGGCTTCCCTTGCGGGTTGTTGTTGTTTTTGTAAAAAAAAGTTCGCCCAGCGTCAACGTCATGCATAGAAATCAAAATTGTATGTTAAAATATTTTATGGGTGTGCCTCGTCAGCGTCGTCGTCTTCTGTTCATTGTCATTTGGCCAAGAAGCGGGGCATAAACACCCAACACAGCAGACAGCGCACACACTCATCACGGACACACACACACACACACATTCACTCATTTGCACACACATACGCGCAGCTTTGTCGCTTGCATATTGCACATTCTTCGCATGTGCCAGAGGCATGAAAGAAAAAGAAAGAAAAAACTGAGTCGCTTTCATGCTAAATCGCTTTTGGGCTCAACAGGAAGCTAAGTGAAACCCTTCAAGGATATCCAACTCACAGAAGGCGAGAAAGAGACAGATTGTAAGAGATGGCACTACTTTAGAGCAGTCTTTTGTTTGCTGCTACTGCTGCTGCTGCTTAGAGTCTATCCCTAGACATTTAGTTTCATGAAAGAGCTTCTGGATTAGAGCGTTTACATCTGTGGAGGCCTCAGGCATAGGTAATATATTGAGAAGTACCTGAGACATCCAATTGCAGCAGCTTTAGCTGTGGTGTTTGTTCCTATATAACTTGAGAGACTGTGTTCCAGAATTGTTTTGAATAGGTTTATTCGTGATTGTGCTGGCCAAGTGAATATAAATAGAGTGAATGTCTGGGTCAATGTCTTATCTATGGCTATGCTTAGCTGTAAACTTCACGGCTTGACCTGAGTGGTGCAGAGAACAGCCAATCATTAATATAAATCTGTTCACTCGAATGATCTGCCTAACCTAGCTGACAACAAAAGAGAGACCGACTGGTATTTCACTTTCAAAGCGTATCTAAGAATAAAATCACTTTAATTTTCAATGGAATCGAGGGGAGCATAAACACACATTGTATATATGTATATACTTTACAACAGTTGCTACCAAAAGGCAACAGCACGCGATTATGAAATGCACTTGTTAGCCGAAGAAGTAAGAGAGAGAGAGAGAGAGAGAGAGAGAGCGGTCGTAGAGGAGGGAGAGAAGAAATCAAAGCAAACAACAAATAAACAATGAACCCTAAAACTCTGCGCTCTGTTCGTTGACCTTTCCACAGAGTTTATCGTATGGCAGGCTAATGATAGCAGAAGGCACTTGACTTCGCCGGGCAGGTCAATGCATGGTAGGATGGGTTGGGCGTACTCGAAGGGCGACGAAAGCCAATTGCAGGTTATTGTTAATAACTTTTGAACAAAACTCGTTTGCCTTTTGCCCACATACCGACGAATTGCTAACTGTTTTTGCAGTCATTTTTCCTAAGCCGCCAAAGCACTGCACAAATTTGGCCAAAGCCAGTTTTGGCCACAGCTGTTGTGGCTGTTGTTGTTGTTGTTGTTGAGCAGAAACCAGACATGGAAAGCGCGTAAGCCAACACAACAGCCGACAAGCGTCGATTGTATAAAGTTTTAATTTGATTTTTTGGTTTTCTTTTTTGCAACATTTTTATTTATTTATTTTTCGCATTTCTTTCGGGCCTGTAACGAAGCAAAATCAATGCGTGAATGGTAAATTGCACGAACATAAAGCACAATATGTAATAAAAAGTGCTGAACGGAAAGTAGATATAATTGAAAAGTAAATAAATAAAAGCAGCGGAATGTTGGACAGAAACGACTAGCAGATACTCTCTAAAACCGGGTCAACTCTTCTAGCTGAGTGAAATTTCAATCAATTTGTATTACCCTTGCCTGGTTGTTCCAACAGACTTTACGTCTTTAAAGACATGCCATAATTTGTACAATTATGCCATTAAGCGGACATGTCTTAAACGTCTATAAAAATTTAATTTTGTGTTTTTATGGAATGATTTGCAGTTGCACTTAGCACTAATAGCTGAAAGCGCCAGCTTTTGGCCAAAATCCTATATACCCGCCATGCTTGCAATTAACGGAACACTGCTAGACATATATAAATTGTGGCTTCGCGTGTCTGCCGTCCGCCGTCCGATTGCGTGAGTGTGTGATTTTTTTTTTTTTTTTTTTTTTTTTTTTTGAGCAACCAACTTAGCCCCCTCTCTCAGCGGCCACTGTGATCGACGATGATCAACAGCGACAGCAGCAACAACAATTGAGAAAAAATATTTTATTACCCCGACATACACATAGGAACTATGTCCAACTACAACTGACCATTGGCTGAAGTTGATA
>JABVZX010000001.1:2578460-2588693 GCA_020883565.1 Drosophila pachea
ACCTCTGTGTGTCAATCAGATCCAGTGGGCACGTCAAGTGTTGGCCTGGCAAATTGGAGCAGCAGCAGGCTGAATGAAGATGTAAAAGACTCTCCATATATGCCAATCAATATACAACACACACACACACACACACACAGACACGAACGCCTGCTTATATACCTACACATATAAGCCAAGTGCAGACCGGACACAGTTTGAGCTTCAGCTGCAGCTGCAGCTTCAACTTGTTGCATCTAATCTAATTTTAACTGAAATGTGCATGTGCACATGCGCATGCAGCATGTTGTTGCCTTGTTTGTGCAGCGCCTGCAATTAAGTTAACAGCCAAAACAAGCCAAACACGTTGGGCCAAAGCAAAAACTCAGTCGCATCGTTCCACTAACCATGGCCAAAAACTGGCCAACGCTGACGTAGAAAAGTGTAGAAAAACAAACTTAAAATGCGCTGAAAGAGCCAAAACATGTAGCAGGTATTTTTGGCTCGCTAGTTGCAACAACAACTGCAACTACAACCGCAACCTGTGTGTATATTTTTAGACATTACGTTGCGTTGTTTAAAAATAGTTACGGCCCAGTCGCCAGCCGCAAAAGCCGCTGTAGCCGAAGCTGCGGCTGCGCAGTCAACGCGCATTTGATTTTGGCTTTGAACAGCAGACGGACGGACAGAGGTAGACAGACGTATGAACCAGCCGCCTCTCTCTCTATAAATAAATCTGCTGCGCTTTTTCTAGAACAATTTTTCATGTTTCATGTTACGCCTTAATATTGGCTATTCCACAAAGTGCTCATAATATATTGATATCGATATGTCTGAAGCTAAAGCCGATGCAGAAGATCCGAGTGGAACATAACCACAAGTTTATGTACATCTAAATGCTCGTAAATATGCGCATGTACACTGCGAGAAACATTGGCTATCTTCGAGTGAGCTCTCCCTCTCTCTCTCAATATCTATCTACTACCAAAGGGACAGATCCAAGGCAAAACCAAACTTCTTAAGAACTAATAAGATAAATCTGCTTAAAAGCATTCAAGAGTAATGTAATCGATTTGAAGGGGATCCTATGAGGATCAGCACAAATTTCTGTCAGTGTAGACCTCTCTCAAGTTCTGCGTGCTTCAAGTCTATTCAATTGAGAAAAAAAAATCTCTCAAATTCCAATGCTATGCTGCGCGGCAGAAAGTCGTCCATAGCCAGCAGCATTGCTGTGGTGCAGTGGTGCAGTGGTTAGCAGCAGCTTCGTATCACATTAGCCGCCTAACGTGAAAGAGGAGCATGTTCGCTCACAGCGGCCGGCTGAAGTTGGCCAGAAGAATGCGCAGGTAGACCGAGTACTGCAATTAAAGTGTTGCATATTTATGAAAGTCATGCATGCACACATGCACACATGCAATGTTCAAAGTGGCCAGCTATCGATGGGATCTATAAATAGGCTAAATGCTATTATGGCCAGTCCAGCCTGGTGGAGAATACGCCTTAATGGCGTCTAATAAACGTTCATTGGCATAATAGACACGTGCTCTTCGGTATGGCTATTGTACACATTAATATTGTTATGATTGATTGATCAATCAAAGTGCTTGGCACACCACGTCACATTCAGCAAGGAGTCTCTCCCTGTCATCCTGCTGACGGGCAAATTGCAGACTTTGTTTTGTTGTAGCGGACTGACAACCGTTTGCCTGATGACAAGTGCAACATGTGCTAATCAACAGGCCCGCACCAGCAGCAGCAGCAACAACAGCAACAAAGAGTCGCTTAAATGAGTAGAAGAAACAAAGTCCACAACTCCCCTAACGCAGCAGACAGCCAATTAAAAGTGCCAGCCAAGTTAAGAGCTGAAATCGAGTCCGACTGCGATTGCGAGTCCGAGTTCAGCTTCGCAAGTTCTGTTTTTTTTTTTTAATAATAGCTTTAAATGGGTTTTGCGCAATCAGATTACTTGCAGTTTTGTCCGTTGAATTCCAGCTAACTAAATGGCTCCAGGTGAAGCAGCAACTGCGGCGAAAAAAATGGCATAAAAACACGCACAAGTCCAGCCCGATCTACCTAGCAGGCTGCCGCCTGCTCCTGCTGCTTGTCCAACTGTTGTCTGCATTCTAAGCCAAAGTGAAATTCAATAGAACTGGCAAATGCCATTTGCGAGCGCTGTTTGTGAAGCCCATCTGGAATCGCATCCCATTCCATTCCGTCTTGCCAATTGCTATGCAGACTGCTATACTTTTTTTTTTCTTCAATACCACGTAACTGTGCTTTATATCTATGGGGTATATATGGCTGAACACCTATTAGTAAGTTTTACCGTTTCGAACGGGCAAATGCATTTTCTTCTAACTAGCAATTATTTTAATATTTGTTTGCAATGCCTATCGATGGTTGTTGCCGATAAGCGGCTGATCTCTTAGAAGATCTTCAATGCTTTGGGCACACTTTTAGCGAGAGTACGTTGAATAATGTTATCGATAGTTTTGCTCCTTTTTGAGTATAGCCTTTATTTGCGCAGTTTTTTATAACACTGTAAACTGAGTTTTTATAGGCTATCTCTGAGCATGTTCTACTTTGTATCTAAACTACTTCGTGCAACTGAAACTGGCAGCTAGAACAAGCTGTCCACTCACCTGGCTGCTCTTTGGTCCACGAGGAGAAGCGAAGAGGCGGCTGAAATTTTTCTTTATGCAAATGCTTTGTGAGTTCGTGGCTTCGGCTGTGTTTGGTATGGGGGCATTCCAGGCTATTTGGTTATTCCTGTGCATGCACAAGAGCTGGATCTAGATGAGTGGGTCTGTGTGCGAATGTCTGTATATGTAGTATATACATAGGCATGTCCTTGTGCACAGCATTTCAACATTTTTATTTTCACTTTTTTTGTTTGCGCCACGTTTCAAGACTTAACACGCCCGCCCGTACCCCACATTTAGCAGCTTTTCTGGCAGCCCATTGAAATGAAAAGTTTTGTATGCCCGGAAAATGTATTTCGCCCCGCTCAGCTGCAGCTGCTGGTGCAGCTGGTGATGAGTTTCCTTTATCGCATTGAGGCCAGCATCTAGCGAATCGGGTGCGGCCCATAAAAACCGCATTTCAATGCTTAGACAAAAGATCGCAAATGGCTTCGTTTCTACATAGCCCACATAAAAGCGATATGTGTTAAATATATGCAAATGAGTGGGAAAGAGCTAGACGGGGACAGCCTCTGTGTGTCTCAATTACTACACTGTACCCAGATAGATATGGTTGTGTGCGTGTGTGTGTGTGTGTGTATATATGTGGGCTTTACAACATAATTTTTACATGCATCTTTATGATATGACACATTTTCTTGTATCAAAGATGATTTTGTCATCTTTCCCTGTCACGAACTTCAAAAATGTGAATTGGTTTCGTTGCGGTACGGTTATATAATCGAAATCTCTTTACTTGTAACAGCAGGAGTGACTCGTCGGAGTGATAGAGAGAGGTGAAGGGAAATGGACAATAGCTGTTCATTTTGCGTTCGTAAACTTTATTAAGGTCAATGTTAATGCCAGCTTTTGACAGCAACTTTAACACGCCCGTTAGAAAGCTCTTAGAAGAGAAAATTTGAGCACAATTTGTACAAAAATGTAAATGTAAAATATTGTATACATTATTAAATTAAAGCTCTGCTTGGTTTTAGCATATCCGAAATACAAACGCGAATGCAAAAACAATTTGCCGAGCAGTTCCGCAATTTTCGATTCGGAAGCGCAATTAAAGTTGAATTTAAAGCTCTCATAAAATGCATAAATAAAATAAATTTGTCGCTTTGAACGAGAGAGCGTAAACAAAAAGCAAAATAAACATAAAGAAAAAACTTAAACAAATACGGCGGCAACTGGTGCATAGTATAATAATTGTGCATAAATTACAAAACATTAGCGAAATGAAAAAGTCGGTTAGTAATTGAAAAGGAAAAGATAATTTAAATAAATTATTGTGCACGTTTCATATGCATCCAGCTAATTGCATAATAATTTAATAATACTAGAAATTGCTTTCTGAAATGAAAACAAATATTAAAAATAGTATAGAACACGTCTCAATTTAATAGGAGAAAACAATGATAGTGCGGTAGGCGGGGGCGGAGGTAGTGCAACGCCCACGCACGTGCCTTCCGAATGAAATGATTTTGCGTTCGGCTTGTGTTTAGCCTCGCCTTGGCTGCTTCCTTAATACATCGTTCGATTTTTACGATTAGCTTTTGCAATTTACATTTGAAGTTCATTTGAATTTTGCTAACGACAATTTTCTCCTTTTTTTCCTTTTTTTTTTTTGTTGTTGCAAATGCAGTTGGTACTTCCGGAAAATCAAACGCATTGAGGCTGAGAAAAAACTATTACTGCCAGAGAACGAGCACGGAGCATTCTTGATACGCGACTCCGAAAGCCGTCACAATGACTACTCGCTATCAGGTGAGTTGGGGAATATATAATGGCAATAGAGCAATCTCTCAATACCATCGTACGCTTATTACAGTGCGCGATGGTGATACGGTTAAGCATTACCGCATCAGACAATTGGATGAGGGCGGCTTCTTCATTGCCAGACGCACAACATTTAGGTGAGAATCTGCCGCAGCTTAACATAATGAAACTCTGTTAATGTTAACGCCTCCTATGCAGAACCCTGCAAGAGCTGGTCGAGCACTACTCCAAGGATTCGGATGGCCTGTGCGTCAATCTCTGCAAGCCGTGTGTACAGGTGGGTGAACCTATATCAGTCTATATTCCATCTTGGTCATGATTAACTTATTGTTTAATGCATTCGACATGCACTCAACATGTCATTTAACATGTCGCTAACGAACATAACATTAACATTTAACATTAACATTAACCTGAGCATTTAACATTCACATTTTCTTTATGATTTCGTCATTGTTTTTATGCAAACTTGATGAAAACGATTTTTAAATGAATGTTTTTTTTTTTGCATTTGTTTGTTTTTTACTAATGAACTTACTATAAATACTAACAAATAAAAGACAAATTCATTTTCGGGTATTTTTGAGGTAGGATTTTGTACTTAAACATTAACGTTAATGTGTGCGTTTGTGTGTGTGTGTATGTGCCAACCAATTAACTAACCAAGCTCATGCCCAAAAGAAAATAATACCAAAAAGAACCCATTCATTTCATTTGATTCATGAATAGCCAAAGTACAAAGTGCAATTAACTGTTGAGAGCGGAACAAAAAGAAAAAAGGAGAAGAAATGAGTACCCAAAAAATGAATTATTTTAGATTTATGCCAGTCATTTTGCTGGGGTCAAATTTGACTCCAGAACCGGTTGGGAATTGTAGAGCACGCACGCTCGAGCACTTACCTCAATATTCTTCCAAACCTTAGCTCAGTGTATTTCATTAACTTTAAATCAGATTTTTAATTGAATATTGCCTCAAGGCAGGTATTTGGTGCAACTGCCAAGTCGCGTGTCGAATTTATGCAAACACGCAGCAGTCGAACCGAAAACCAACCTCTGCGAAGGGCAAAAAATGTTAAGCTAATGCACTTTCAAAATTTGCAATATTCAGAGTGACTCAGCGACCGTACTACAAGTAAATAACAAAAGCAAAAAAGAGCACCAGAAAAGCCAAGAAGAAGAAGAAGAAGAAGAAGAAGTAGAAAAACATCTAAAATCTAATTTTACTCAAAGCCACAAGTAGTTGCACTTTGACTTTGGCTTAAGGCCAGACAATTGATAGGCCCAAATTAAAATGTTAATAGCGCTCTTAACAGCTCCGCTCCAGTTCTAGCCGAATTGCGAAAATTTGTACATAGCGCCTAAATGTATGCCACAATTTCACACTTTACCAGCGGCTCTCAATCTCAATTGGCACCTCTCTACATTGAGCCTAAAAGCACACGCCACCAGCTAACTTTATGAACTGTTCCTAATCTTAATTGAGTCGCAACTTCGCAATGTTCAGGGATCTAATCGCATTCGCTTTGTTCTCACAGATCGAGAAACCCGTCACCGAGGGACTATCGCATCGAACACGCGATCAGTGGGAGATCGATAGAACTTCGCTGAAGTTCGTGCGCAAACTGGGCTCCGGACAGTTCGGCGATGTCTGGGAGGGTCTCTGGAACAATACCACGCCCGTGGCCATCAAAACTCTTAAGTCAGGTAAGCTAAAATACTATAAATACTCGTTGAAGTTGGCCGTTAACCAGTTTCAATTGCAGGCACAATGGATCCCAAGGACTTCTTGGCCGAGGCACAAATCATGAAGAAGCTGCGCCACACCAAGCTTATTCAACTATATGCGGTATGCACCGTCGAGGAGCCGATCTATATTATAACTGAGCTCATGAAACACGGCTCCCTTTTGGAATATCTGCAAGGTACGCTGGGGGACCAGGATCACACATCCAATCATATCATCATACATGATATAATCGTATAATCGTACATTCATCGCAACAAACCGTCATTTGTCATTGCCAATATCTGATGTACATGTTCGTAATATCTTTTAGCCATTGCAGGCAAGTGTCGCAGTATCAAAATGCAAACGTTGATCGATATGGCTGCCCAAATAGCCGCTGGCATGGCCTATTTGGAGTCCCAGAACTATATTCACAGGGATTTGGCGGCGCGTAATGTGCTCGTTGGCGATGGCAATATCGTAAAGATTGCCGATTTCGGTCTGGCACGGTGAGTAGAAGCAAACATTCACATGCTTATATAAGACAGCTATTCATTGCTTCCTTTTCCTCGCCGAACAGTCTTATCAAGGAGGATGAATACGAGGCACGTGTCGGCGCACGTTTCCCCATTAAATGGACAGCGCCGGAGGCGGCAAATTATAGCAAATTCTCCATTAAATCGGATGTGTGGAGCTTTGGCATTTTACTCACCGAACTGGTTACCTACGGCCGTATACCATATCCAGGTATGCTTTCCTATTCGATAAACCCACATCAATGCAAAGCTAAATTGTTAATCTCTCCAATCCTTCTGAATAGGCATGACAAACGCCGAAGTATTAACCCAGGTTGAGCACGGCTATCGTATGCCTATGCCACCCAACTGCGAACAGCGTCTGTACGAGATTATGCTGGAGTGCTGGCACAAGGATCCGATGCGCAGACCCACATTCGAGACACTGCAATGGAAGCTGGAGGACTTCTATACATCTGATCAGAGTGATTATAAGGAAGCGCAGGCCTACTGATAAATGCTTTATGCGCCCGCTGGCAAGCGTGGCAGCTGCAATAACAAAGTGTCGCCCGGACCTGCAGCAATGATAGCCACAAAGGCGAAGCAGAACTGCATTAGCAAATAAAAGCAAGACCCAAACATAAAGCAACAACGTGCCGCAAAGCAAATCAACGCGGACAACTCTTACTTAGTTATGTATTTCAGTTTTGCACAGATTTTCTAAAAGGCATGATGAAAAGTGGAAAATCAAGAAAGAAACCAGAAAATCTGAAAATTTAATACCACATGCTCCCACATGGACCCATGAATGTATGTCTAGGTATGCATATATAGATATACATGTTATTAGCGTTTAAGGCAGCAAATTTTAGTTTTTAGGGATAAAAGATTTCAGTGTGCTAAGAATGAAAGTGAAATAGTGGATATATCTATTTATATACCAACACATATGCACTTAAAATTATATGTATGTATGTGTAATGATTATATTTGTATTTTTGATTACAAAAATCCGTTTATTTGTTGCTCTTAAAGCATGTAATTTGTACATGTCCATGTCTATACATATATATACATATAGTTGTCCTACTATAGGATTTGTATTGAATTGTTCGCAGTTATATAGCACACTGATCACATATACACAAGATATATATAGGAAGACGCATATATATGTAAACGTAACGTCGCATAAAGTCACAGTTCATATAGGATCTTCATATGCATATTTTCTCTTTTTAGTTTTGTAGCCATTATAAACAATATTTAAATAATTATATAAATATATTTATGTTTTTAGTTAAAAACGTTATGTGTCTTACCTTATATACATATATTCACACAAACACTCAACATTATCAACGACATATATGCTTTATCTCTATCGTATAATCGTAAAACGCAAAAGCAAAAGTAAAAGCAAACGCAAAAGCAAAATGAAAACGAAAACACAAAAAAAAAACAAAAACAAAAACAAGGAAAAGTGCTAGCAGAAAAAAGTAAAATAATGCAATAAAGTAAACTCCATATTATTAATGTTATACATTTTAATTGTAATTTTAACCATTAAATTATATATTTAAAAGTATACACAAACACACGAATCCATGTACATTTAGTGAACAAAACATCAAAATAAAATTTATTATCGTAATTTATACAAAAACAAAAAAAACAACAAGCAAACTCTCACGTATCTAAAAATATGCATACTTCACTTAATTTTTTCAGTGTATGTTTTTGTTCTTTTTTCATTTTGGTGAGTATTGTTTCGATCTTTCATATTTTATTTAATTTTCACGAACAAGTGCAATAATTAGAAACTTCACTTTTAATCTAAACTACGTAAATCCTATCTTAATCTAGAAGCATAAATTGAAGGCTGATTTTATAATATGCTAACTTTAGTGTTCTCTTATGTGTTCTTATATAGTGAGTATTCAAATCATTTCTCTCTACCTATAATGCACAAAAATCTATGAATAATACAAATCTAAAAGCGAGTTTAATCAAAAATATATAAGAGCAGGGCATTTCTTTAAATATTTTTTCTATGCTGAAATCATTTGCATTTGTAATTAGTAAACTCTCATATTAGAAAAGTATTGAGGACATGTCAAACAGATGTATAACGATTGAGATATATACTCATTTATAAATATTAACAGTTTTGGGATATATACTATGTAAAAAGAAACTACGATATGCGTGTCTGTATATGCCAGAATTTGACAATTTGATGCTATAATAAAGCCGGAAAAAATTTGGTTTGTCTTATATAAAAAATAATACGTTTGAATTTTAACCGTTAAATGTTGCAATCGAAATTGAATTCAATGGAATTGATAAATTCATCGGAACTAAAGTTTTTGGAAACTTTATATTCAGTTGGTTATGTTTAGAGTGTGCCATTTAGCATGGTATTCCGGGTTTAAGCCAATTCGTTTCATAACCTTGATGGATTGAGACATATATGTATATATTCGGGTATTTCTAAAAAGTCAATCGCTTTTGATCTGCCACATATGGGCGTGATTGTTTACTGCCCAAACTGGTGGAGAAAAAAAGTTGATTGAATTTTTGGTCAATGCGAGTTTCTGAACCAAAACAAAGCGCATTGAAAGCCCTGCCTAAAATGTCGTCTACTGCAGGCTCCCCTGCCCGCTCGCTCGATCCAACCACACACTCCAACAAACAATGCCAATTGATGACGATTCCGATTTTCAATGTTTGCGTCTGACTCAGTCGAGCAGCTCGCCAACAATTGCCCATTGAAATGTATATGGTGTATGTTTGTGTGTGTGTGTGTGTGTGTGTGTGTGTGTTTTGTTTTCTTGATTAATTCGGCCATACACTATTAATGGTGGAAAGCACATGATTCTATAAATGCACAAACCTGCACGTACATCAATTTTTGCCTTATAAGGTAATCATGCTGGCAGTCGCAGCCGCAGCCGTTTTTATTGTTTTCTTTCTGTTTTCGAATATCCAATCAATCAGAGTGGCTGAGGTATTTCGTCTGGTCCGTCACACTGATAAGCCGAGGCGTTTCATTGCCCGCATGACACAATGAATTAAAAGGAACAAGGAATTCGGAGGGTTTTATGTTAAAAACGTCACTCTACTTTATCAAACACTTCCTGAAAACCGAAACGGCGAAGCCTTTTGTTTGCTTTTTGCCGCTAATCGAACATCTTTTGGGTATTAGTAAGCGTCTTATCTTTCGCTGATTAATTCCATTATTTATAAACTGATGTTTTAGTCAAAATAAATAAGAAGTCACTCATACAGGTCTTTATCGCTTTTTATTATTTTCTTCATATTCTTCGTAGCGGTTACAAATATTTTGAAATTCAGTATTCTTGAAATTTTCTGCGTATACGTAATAATACATAATTATTTATGATTGATTGGGTATAATTTATGCCAAATATTAATACAGATACTATATACGGTATATATATATATTTTAATTTATAATGCCAATGTGCGTGCGAACTTGAGAATTTCGATTGAACACAAAAATGTGCTAATTACTTACGTGTAATAG
>JABVZX010000001.1:2593252-2618822 GCA_020883565.1 Drosophila pachea
CGTTTGGCAGAGCACTGTTAGCTAACATTTGCTTTACGGAAACTTAACACAATTATGTAAAATCACTGTTGTCAAACAGTGAACTGTTATTGCAATGTTAACTAGCATCGTCCACCCTACAGCTGATTCCCGCTTGCCCGGTATTTCAGCGAAAATTCAGCCGAATTGTGTGTGGCAAGAACGGGTGACCCTGAATGTTTTCTAACGAAACTGAATGCGGATTTCCCTCATTGATCTTTAATCAAATATTCATTTTTTAAAATGCGGTTTTTTATTTCTTTAAATATTTTATTTAATTCGAGTGCTTTATGCCATACCGAAAATATATACAAAAACAGATCTGCCTTATTTATGCTAACAATTTTGCTGCAAATGTTGTTATTCGTCATCTATGTGAGCCAGCATTTCAATCTGAATTCATATGCTATTCGCATAAATTACTTTAACATTTTACATCCGTACAAGTTTATACAGGTCATCTTAAAAACTAATATAATTACAGAAATATGTCTTGATTTCATTTAAAATGAAGTAATAGCAAAAAGTTATTTGTTAGATTATATACAACGTGAACTCTTATTCACTATTGACTAATTCGAACCATTGTCTCATGGCCTCGCTTAGAACTAGCGGTAACTGGTTCAGGTCCCGTACAATTACATAATATGGAAAAGGAAAACTGTCCAAATATGAATTTATTTTGACCGAACCATTAGCATTCACCTCCACATGCTGAATGTCGAGTATTGAATTCTGTTGAGGAATGAATTTGAATTATATATAATTTGAATCATATATTAGCTATAACAAATGCTCACCTTATTGTCAGGATTATCGATGATTATGTATACAAGGAAGATGCGCTGCAATCGCGCCAGTTTGATAGCATTCTTGACCTTTTGATTGCCTTCACTGAATATATTTCGTCCATCACTTAGTATCAGCAATAAGTTTTCAAAGAGACCATTGTCACTACCTAAGCCGCTCTCTTCGATGTTAATGGTGCGTATAAAGTCAAGCAGACCAGCAATTTTCGTTTTATCCTGATCGAAATTCAGGGCGCTAACCAAACGCGGACCATCAAACTGTTCCGTGTGATTGAGTATAATTTTCGGTGCTTCGCCGAACGATACAATGCTCAGGTGCCCGCTTTCCAGCAAAGTCAGCGCCTGCGACACCAAAGAGATTGCCTCCAGTGTTAGTGTCTTGGAATTATTATGGTGCATCGATTTGGAGTCGTCAATGGCTATGGTGATCTTATAGTCGCGCTGTGCTGGCTTTGTGCGGCGTAGCCAAATTTTATCCTTACGAAATTGCGAGGCTATATATGGTATAATCTTCTTCATGTTGATGCGTCGACCCGTACGATAATCACCTTTCAGGCGAGTGCACTTCGTGGGCTCCAATATAAGACGCAACTGTTCGCAAAGCTCGCGAGCGTTTTGTATCATTCGATTGCATATGCTAGACCAGCTCTCGTAATCCTCATGCTGTGGCAGAATCTACAGAATACCAGATATGGATTAGAATATTGCCATCGAGAATACACAGCCGACTTACCGGATTAGCACTGGTCAGTTGATGCTGATACATTTGCCGGAGCTCAATCTGCTCGGCCGTATTTAGTTCCTGAACGTTGGTGCTCTTGTCCAGCAATATCTCCGTGCTGAAAATTCAATGGATATATAAGTGTGCAATTTGGCAATATTTCCGTAGTTTGCATTACTTGCTATGAGCTGTGGTGTCCGCACTACGTGGTACTGTCATTGTGGCCACCACTTCCCCCTCGACTTCCATTTGTTGGGGCTCGTCTAAGCGCTCTTTTGCCTTTTCAGTTTTTGAGGGTTTGTCTGATTTCTGGTCGGTTTTTTCGGAACTAAACTGCTCCAGTTGTGCATCATCCTGCTCCTGCGCGGTTTGATCTTCCTCATCTGCCATCAGCTCATCTGCATTTTCCGCATCAACATTATTATCATCTTTGAGCTCTTCATCCTCCTTATGCTTGATTTGCTTGGACTGTTCCTCTGTGGCATTGTCCAGTGTAGTTTTATCGCTGTTCTTTGGTTGCTTAACATGTTGATATTCCTCCGCATCCATATTTTCATCTACTTCATCCTGTTCCTCGCCATCGTCTTGCTTAGAGTCCTTCATTTGATCTATTGTTTTTAGCTGCTTCAATTTGTTTTTCTCAGCTTCACCTGGGGGGATATATTCAAGGATTGAAATTATGCTAACTGAAAGTGTAATAATAATGTTTGTTTTACCGAGCGATCGTTCCTCATTTGTACGCCCTTGTTTTCGTTTTTCCTGGGTTTGCTTCTCGTTCTTACGTTCTTCCTGGGAGACAGTTTCCTTCGTCTCTGCCACGCCCTGATGGCCGCCATCGTCAGTCTGAATGGATCGATTTGTTTTAGCAAGTTTTCAGTAGAAATCTTAATGAACTTACATCATTTTCAGCTTGACCCACTCCATCTTTTTCTTCTCCCGTTTCTTGCTCATCCATTTTCTGATCCTGCTTTATATTGTCGTCTTTCTCTTGCTGTTGTACTTGATCGGCTGAACTATTCTGTTCTGTATCTGGCACAGATTGGACATTCTCTTCCTTGCTAGATTTGTCTTTGGACTGCGCATGTTGCTCGGTTTTCTCCTCACGTTGTTCTGGTTCTGGTGTCTCTTCCTCTGTCTGCTCTTCCTCCTTATCTAAGTCCCCACGAGTTTGAGTCTCAGGCTCAGTATTTTCTTTTTCCTCCTCATCAATCGTATCCTGGTTATCTTCATCTTTTCCCTTTTGTGTTTTGTCCTTTTCCGTACCTTCCTCTTCAGCTTCGGAGTCGCTGTCATCCGACATGGACTGTTCCTCTTTCCCTTGCTCTTCAGTTTCATTCTCTTCTAATTCATCAGCTGGCTGCATATTCTCTTTCATCGTATCTATGTCAAAGGGGTTCTCCTCATTCTGCTCATCGGCGTCGTTGTCATGACCCTCGTCAACATTGTTCATATCACCCAAATCCATTTCCTCAGGCTCTGGTGGCTCTTCCAACTCATTGTGCATGGCATTGGTTTGTTCCTCATCTAATTCCGGCTCCTTCATGTCTTCAATATCCTTTGCTTGCTCCTTACGCTTATCATCGCTCTTTGGTTCATTTGTAGCATCGAGTCCATCTTTTTCATGCTCATCCTTGCCATCCTCCTTAGCGGCTTCATTCTTGGTATCCAAATCGTTGTGCTCGTCCTTCTCATCTTTACTGCCCTTACCCTGATCCTCTTCATTCAAATCGGGTTCTTCTTCTTCGGGTTTTTTCTCCTCATCATCGCCCCAGATCTGATCATCCAACTTCTCAGCGCCCTCTTCCGTTTCGCCCATTTCTTTGTTGAGCTCATCTTCATTCTCGGACTCACCGCTGTCATCCTCTTCATTCTCAGGCTTTTCAACATCCTGCATTTTCGCATCAAAATCGTCGCTCATTTCAATGCCCTTCTCTTCTTTGCAGTCGGGCTCCTCTTTGTCGCCCTCATCTGTGCGATCTTCTGGCCGCTTTGCGTCATCCAATTGATCTTCTGACTCGATTTTGTCTGATGCATCGTTTTCACCCGTACCATCTTCTAATCCAAAACCTTCGCCGTTCTTAGAATCCTGCTTGGACTGACCTTCCTCGTCCTGCATGAGATCAGGCGGTACACAGAATCCTTTGCTGCCTATTTCCACGAAAGCCGTTAACATTATAGATAACATCTTGGCCGAGACCCTGTGCGTGCCCAGCTGCTGCAACAACAGATAATCTGCCAGCAACTGATACTGCTCTAGCACGGGCAACAAGGACACCGCTCGACGTAGGCAATGCAATTTCTCTTTGCTGGGAGGGGCATGCTTTAGTACGAGCAACACATTGGAGATTTTCTTTAAGGTCCGCGGCATGCCCAAATGCTCCCAATCAGAGCTCAGTTGACCCGTCAAATGTTGCTTAAGATGCTGCTCCTTGAGCGCCTCTGCCTGCTCCTCTTTCTCCTCTCTCTCCGGCACTGCTTGCTCGCCATGTTGTTTATAGACTTTTTGCAGTGCTAGAAGCAAGCCATGCGCAATGTTGGCGATTTCTACATCCACATTACTCAGATCCTCAGAGACTGTATCATTGCTAATAGCGACCGAACTGGTCTGCAGCTGGTGCAGCAGTGCCAGCAGCGGCTGCGCTAGCGGCAAATGCTCGTCATTTCCTGCATACAGATGCTCCAACGCTTGCTCCAAGTAGTCCAAAATCTTCTTATAGCTGCGTTGATAACTTACCAGCTTGTTGCTGTCGAGGAACTCAGTCTTGGCCAGCTCCAACTCCTGCAGCAGCGTCTGACTGTTATGTAAAGCGAGCCTACAAAGTTCCCTCAGCTCCTCGTGCCTCAATGGCTGATCCTTGAGCAACACATTATACTCTCCGAGCTCCTGCAGCGGTGCACAGCTGAGAAGCAGCTGCCACTGCTGTAGTACGTACTGTATCTGGCACAGATTATGCTTCAGCTGCAAACACTCATCCGCCTTCTGGCCGAAGTTCAGCTGCTCAACGGCCGCCTGCTCGGGAAGCACAATATCCGACACTTGGCGCAGCAACTGCAATGCATTGCGTAGCTCGTGCAGCTGCCTTGTGGAGCTGGCAAGCTGTTCGCGCTGCTGTTGCACATGTAAGAACAGATCAACGGCAAAACCTTTGATGCGTTCAATATTGGGCGGTCCCAGCTCGGAGAGCGGTGTCAGCATTATGTTCTGCAACAACTTCAGCTTGAACACGCTCTTCATGTAGTACAAGTCCAGGTGGTGGGTCAGCTGACGCCAGCTACTGTGTAGCAGTGGCAACATAGCTTTGACGCTGAACGGCGGCAGCTGGAAGTTCTCGAATTCGCTACGCAGCGAAAGCTCCATGAGACCCGTTCTGTAGCTCAGGCCCAGACGAGCGAGCATTTTAAAGAGATCGATTAAGGCTTTGCGTTTTTGCTGTAGTATCTGCTTGGCTTGCAGCTTCTGCTGGGGCCGTTCCTTGCTGCGATCGACGTTCAGATTCCGCAGATATTCGCAACGCTCCAATTGAGCATCCACTAGTTCATCCAGATCGGCCAGAAGGCTGGCATAGTTAGTTTTGTTGAGGGTCTGCCGGACAATGTTGCGAGCGGTGCCAAAATGCTTGCCCAACTGCTGCAATAGCGGTAGTGAATCTGTTGTCAGCGTCTGCTCCACATGATACTTGGCTTTCAATTCCTCCGCTGCCACAAAGTGCTGGCTGTCCACTAGATAGGGCATTTTTTTGCTTTTCGACAAGTTTCTTTCCAGACCGTAGTCTCTGACAGTGGCGTCTTTTGGCTGGAACACCTCGCTAATTTTGAGCTCCAATGCCAGACGGTATTCTTTGAGGAACTTGTTCAGATTTCGATGCACCGTAGCCACATTGTTGCGCATACTGAAGTAGCTCAGATCCTTGTTGTAGCTCTGTATTTTGACAAACTCGCGCAGCTTCTTCTCGATGGGAGCACGCCGCGCCTTGATCGTATCCGCCACCTCTTGAGCAAACTGCTCAAAGTAAAGCTGCAGATTGTGCAGGGCAGCGATAAGCGGCTGCAGTTGCGTCCGCTTGCCGGCACGCTCCACATTGTGCAAATACATCTCGAAGCCGTGCAGTAGCTGTAGTCGTATATGGAAGTCTCCGTAACACGACGCCTCCACGAATTGACGCAGCGTGCGTATTAGCTCAGGCAGCTCCGTATCCGTTTGCAGCAGATTGTAGATGAAGAACCAATAACGATAGGCCTGAAGCTCCACCTGTTGCCCCGTTTGATTCAGGCAATTACGCCAGTGCTGCAGCTCCAGCTTAGTCCAGCGCTGCACAAACTCGGCCACCTCGATTTCTTCAGCGACCAAATTGTTATTCTTATGGGCCACCTCGTTCCACAAGGAGAGCTTCTGCCGAAGCAGCTGGAATCCTGTATTGAAGCGCACCACACATGCATTCGCCGGTAGTTTACGGATACGTGAGATGACCAGCTTAATGTCCGTTAATCCCGCATGCTCCGGGTAGAGCTCCAACTGCTCCAGCACACGTTGCTCTATGCGCTCCACCACATCCAGACATCCATTCACTTCAGATATATTCGAATCTTTGTAGTAGTCATAGGCTGTCGGCAATGAATTTTGTTCCTCCAGCTCCAAGTCCTTGAGCTGACGTTGCTGCAGTGCCACGGCAAAGGTCAACGCATTGTAAACGCTAGAATCTAGCGTGGAACCTAGCGCTATCCTGTAGTGACCATGCAGCTGCACAAAGACTTGGAGACGGTCTTGATATGACTGTATTACCTGCAGCTGCCTCTGCTGCCGCAGATGTTCCTTGTAATTAACTATGGTGTGGCCAACCATCACCTCTATGAAATTACGTGCGAGGAATACATAATCCTGCTCGTTGACTATTTGCGCCAACTTGGCCTTGGTGTGTGCCTTCTTGTCCAGCTTGAGTACCTGCTCCAGCGTAGCCTGCTCGACGAATTCAGCAAAATCTTCGTCTAGATGAGTCGGGAAATTTTGCTCAATCTCCTGTAGCTCAACGAGCTCCTCATCCTCGATTCCACCCAATGTTTTAGTTTTATACAGACTCTCCTCCTCGGCGCGCTGTTCCTTTCGACGTTGCTCCTCCTGCTGCCAAGTGCGATTGCAGATGCTAAGCGCATCGTCGTACGCAGCGAAAATTGTCTCATCAATGCTCGACGCGATAGTGATGAAGTTGCGCAGCTCGCTAAGCTTTGCTTTCAGCAGGCGGAAATATTCGTGTTCACTCTGAGGCAGCTTGGCCAGCAGCCCATAAACATGACTGTTTCTGATGGCCAGCGGACGTTGCGCAGGGAACTCCACAATTTGTGCGATTGTGCGCTCCAGTTTGAGTGCTTCAGGTGCGCTACCGGCCAGCAGTGCCCGGCTGAAGAGCTGTTTCAGCTGCTCCAGTCCGAAACGCATCTGAATCACTGCACATTTGATGGGCTGCACAAAGTCCTGGTAATAAGCGGCATAGACTTGTAAAGTGTGTTGCACAAAACGTTGGGCATTGGCCAGCCAAAGTTCCAGTTTGTTGAGCAACTCTGTGCCTCGCCGCAACTGCATCTCGTTGGCCGCCTGCGGGCCCATGAAATGTGTCCAGTTCTCTCTAATCAATAAGATTAGCTTGTGTAGTGCACTGCAGTCGCAATTGGATTTCAAGAAGTGCATCAAATCCTGCACAAGCTTGGCGTAAACACACTGCTCCGGACGTAGCGCTAGCTTCTGGTTGAGCAGCTTTTGTTGCTGCAGGGCTAAGTGGAGACGCTGCTGCAGCTCTTCATATAATTGTTGACCAAAATTCTTGTACTTCATAATGATCTTCATGAAGTCATATGCGGCGGACAAGTGCCGAACGCAGTCGATATCTTCTGCGATATACAAATTCTTTAAACGATTCTTCTCTACTGGATCGATCAAAGGCGCATGTGTCAACACAGACAACTCCAGAGCACCAATAACCACATTCCCTAGCGCCGCATAGAAAAATTTGTCGAGCGATGCATTGCCCTGCTCCGACTGCAGTTCCTGTAACACTTGCTGCAGCTGCTGCACACAGCTTTCGAAGCCCGCATCCTCTTGTTGCATCCGCTGCTGCTTTTGCATTTGCTGCACATACTCCAATTCCAGTAGGAGCTGTCCACCACTTTGCGCCACCAGTTCCAAATTGTTTTCATCCGGACTATGCCGACGGCCCAGTAGCTGAGCATTCTGCCAGAGCAGCTGTCGGGTCTTTTGCAGTGCATGACGCCAAGGTTTGAGCTGATTGAGTGGCACGGCGAGAAGCTGTCCATTGGGCTGACAAAGCAGTGCCAACAATGCATTAGTCAAGGGTGCACCCTGATAGCTGTAGCGGCACATCACCTCCGTCTCCCTGGGCACCTGGGCGCAGTCGAAACGGGTGGCCAAATTCTCCAGCTGATAACATTGCAGGGCTTGGCGATATTGCCTTTGATAGGTGCGCAGCGTCTTGTAGCAACTATTATCTGCCAGTTTCTGAAGCTCAAGCGGGTGGTCCTGAATCGTAATTAGGAGCTCATGCCAAGCTAGCACTACATTTGCATGATTGGTGTTATCTAGCGTGTTCAGGCACTGCCACAAATGCCTATTCACCGTGATCATCTGCTCACTGTACAGCGGATTCACTTGCTGATCGTAGTCTCTGTGAAGTGTTCTACTTAGAGCACGATCCATGAAACACTCTCGCATCGCGGGCAATAGTAGCTGGTACGATTTCAATTCATCCACATTTAATTCAACTACATGTTCATCGCTTGACTCTCCAGGTGCTAATAGCTGCTTAATTGGATCCAAATCTATGTCCAGTTGCAACTCAGTATCCAATTCTCTCGGTTGCTCCCTCAGCTTTCCTTGCAATAGCAGTAGCGCATCCTGCAACCTACTATTTGGCAAAGATTCGCTCTTCAGTTCGAACTGCTTCAGTTGGCAGCCAGGCGTATGTGTGCGCAGAAAGGCGCGCCATTTGAGTGCCTCATCCGAGTACAGTGCCAGCCATTTGTGTAGCCACAATTTACTATCCATATTTCCATATTGTGGCACCACATGGAGCAGCTGCTGCAGCTGCGCTGATTTCTCGTGCAGTGTTATCTGGAAAACTCATTTAATTTAATTGGAATACTTCAGAGTTTCTTGACAAGACTCACCTGTTCCTGCAGATAATAGGGCTGGAACTGTGTAAACTGTTTAGAATAGATCTTGCAGGACACATTCATGGGTCGCTTGGTCTGTTGCACATAGGAACTCAGCTCTTGCCGGCTTTCACGCAGCTCCTCATGGTTATCCAGCAGCTCAGGACAGACAGCAATTAGACTAGTCAGCAGATGCTTATCTAACCACTTGAAGTGCAGCACAAGTTTGTGCATCAGCGGCATATGCAGCTCATTATTATAGAGTAGTTTCTGCTGTGCCGTCTCCAGCATACGATTGAACCATTTCAACTTAGTAATGAACTGTGCATATTGGGGCAACTTAAATCTGGCAGCACTCAACTCTTGCTGTAGCACCTGCTCCAAGCTGGCGAGGAAGCTGGAGAGGTGGCTTAGAAATCCGTTACTGTACTTGTCTGTTATGCTTTGCCCCGCCAAAGCTTGCGAGTATTGCAGAGCATCTAACTGCTGTATTTTGCTGACACGTTTCTTGGGAATCTTACTCAAGAGCAGCCGGGATAATAAACTCGCACTGAGCGCCAATGCGGCGTCCGGACCGGCATCAGCGGACGCTGGGTGCGTGGCATAGTCACGCAAGCGAGGAAAGAGTTGCCGGTGCCAGGGTAGTTCAGTTAGACTCGTCCCAAAATGCTTACCCTGTTTCTGCAAGCAGTTCAATAAACTAGTCGAAAGCTGTAGCAGTTCTTGGTGATTCTTTAAGCATAGCTGCAAATACAGATGCCGCAACTCAAGCTCAGAAAATGCGCAGACCTCATACAGCATATATACGAAGTATCGCCTAAACTGCAGCACATCGAGCTGAGAGAGATCAAGCCGTTCCATAGACTGGAATACAGACACCAAGTGTTGCTTGGGTAGCTGCTCCGCCGTAGGTGAGTGAAGCAACAGATTCAAGGTGGCCGCTTGTAGTTTTATAAGCGTCAATTCATTCAGATCATCCGTACGTAATATGACATCGTTCAGATAGTCTCGCTGCTGCATTGTATCGTCCTTGAAGTCTTCAGTATGTGACAGCACCACTTCACGCAATTTGTTCTGATAGTAGGACAATCCATAGCCCATTAAGTCCATGCTGGCTGCGTACACATAAACTTCCATAGCAGCCACATAAATGGCTCGTTTCAGCTCGTATCCAATGCGTTTGTAGGCGGCGCTTAGGAACGCAAAGTGGGTGAGATGAGAGATGGTATATGCATTGAATTCCGTCAGCTGGCTGATGCCCCGATGGATGGCCAGCATGCAGTCTATAGCTGCCAACTGCTGTACACCCTGGGTATGAACGATGGCACGCATATCGTCTATGCTATACGCCTCCTTGGACCCACATAGCGACAGCTCCACGCACCGATTACGCATGGCTCTTGACAATTCACCATTTTTGGGATCAGCTGTGAGAAAAGCACGAAAGCCGGGTGCCTTGCGCACCACCTCGGCGCTGTCCTGCGCATTGATACCCTTCTCTGCTATTAGCAGGCTACCATTGGGCTCGAAAACAGGATTCAGACGATCCATCACAGCTGAAGAGCACAGATTGACATGCTCCAGCAGTATGTACTGACCGCACTTCAAAGACGTGACAATGCGCGAATCCACCCATTCAAAGGATCCACCGGTATTGAGCGATTCAGCCGATTTGATGTACGCCTGCAGTAGCGAAAGCTGCGATTTGTACCGCGGCAGCTGAGCAAACAACGGTACACGACACTTAGCTGGGGTCTGCGCCAGCTTAATAATGATCTGCTCTAATGCAGCCAAGCGACGCTCGAATAGCTTCAGCTCGTCGGCAACGCGGTTTTGGGTAGACTCTGCGGGATAGCAAAACTGATATTGATAGTAAACTAATTTAATGAACCTAATGACTCACCTGAAGTTTGTCGCAATAATTTGTTATAGTTGCTCCAACTGTTCCATAACTGCTGAACAAAGACGTTATCTGTTTGATTTAGAAAAGCCGTTTGAGCTACTACAAATACTAAGCCTTGTACATCTTTGTAGATCTCTTCCATGTGCCGATTGAGATCGATCTAAAAGAGAATGTTAAAGTAAAATAATGCAAGCAGAGAGCAAATCTCACCTGCTGGAAACTGCCTGTGACGGAATCATCAATGTTATCCGAGTTGCAAACACGATTCGACAGCACGCAGAGCGCATCAATTAGCTTGGTCTTGCCGCTATCTGTGGCGCCGCAAAGCAACAGCGGTTTCTCCATGTGCACCGTTTCTACAATTTGCTTGAGCAGCTGACGCTGGTTGTCCAGCAGCAACGGCGCCTGCTCCTGACGTTGACTCCTTGCCCCAAACGGTAGCTGTGAACGCTGCAGTACCACATCATTTAAATAGACCTTATCCGCTGTCCAGTAAATGGCCACATCCTCTGTAATAGCATTCAGCTGCTCCGCATTGCAGTTAAAGACCCTAGCGAAGGCATTGCGTATGTAGAGCTTGTCCTCGTCACACCGCATACGTTGATAGTAAACGAGTTGCATGCGCTCATAGAGCGTGAGCAGAAACTGTTCGAAGGCAACGTGGAAACTGATAGCTCCACGCAGCATCAGGTAACCAGTCTCTTCATTATGCAGAAGATCACACCAACGAAGTATGTCCCGCAAATTGAATTCGAACGGGCCGCCCTTGTAGCCGAACTCCATGGACGCTACACCCCGATCCAAAAGTTCTGAAAAACGCACCAAGCGAGAGGCCAAATCAAACTGTGATTCATCAGGAGTTCCATCAGCGATTTGTCCATTCCTTAGCTCAAAAAGATTGCCGCCGGCCAACTTTTCCGCTTGCCTTAGCTGATCGAAGTATTCCCGCAGCTCCTCGAAGTATGCCGAATACTTCTTATTCACAACGTGCAGCAGATCGTCCGTGCTAAGTTTGCGCAGATAAACCTTATTAAATCGATTAAGGAAAGACTGTGGCAATCCTTTGCGACCGCCACCTTGCTTCAATGGATTCTGGCAAGCAAAAATGCGTGTGTTGTTGGTCAACTGGAAAGTCTTATTAAGTTCCGGTATGTAAACCTCGCCGCGATGATCCAACACTGCATTGAGGCCTTCTAGCACAGACTGTGGCGCCAGATTTAATTCATCCAGGAGTATCCAAGTGTTGGGCGCCTTCAACGCAGCGAGTAACGGACCATCGCGCCACACAAAGCTGCCCAGTTGGCTTTGCGCCTCGACACGCTCCAGTAGATTATCTTCCGCGGGCAGATCGGTGCCAAAGAGATCAGCCAGATCCGTATGCTCACATAGATTAATACGCACTATATTATAACCAATTGCATGTGCTATGCTCTCCACGATGGAAGTCTTGCCAACTCCTGGCGGACCTTCCAGTAACACGGGCTTTTGCAGCGATAGCGCCGAGAGCAATCTAAACAGATTCTGTTTGGTGGTCGGCGCGTCGAATAGAAAGTTGGCATTGGCTGGCATTAGGCGCTCCTGATTGACTGCTATGTAAAAGGGATGTATACCAAAGCGCTCCTCATCCAATTCCACCTTGTGACCACGTTTCTCAGCCAGCTGGCCGAGATCGAATTCCTCCGAGAGTATGACAGATGCCTGTTGAACGGCATATGCAATGATCTTCGATTTGAGCTCCTCGATTTGTGTCAACGATTCGTGTGGCAACATTTCCAGAGCATCAAGGAAGATGGTTTCCAGACCAAAGATGGCCTGTTCCGCGAATGTAAGGTGAGAGTTCTTAATCATATAGTTGGCCCAAGCAAGTATATCACGAACAGAGAACTTGAACTTTTCATTGGCGTCCCTTATAAATAGCACAATCTCCACGAGATATTCCGCAATTTTATGTATGTCCTTCAAGGACTTGGCTGTTGCTCCACGTTGCATGCAATTGTTTGCGATCTCTATGAGGTCCTCCTTGTCGTCAGAGGGCAAGCACCAGATCTCAGTGAAACGATTACGCAACGCTGGCGAGAGTTCTTTCTTGCCAAAATCTCCACCTGGATTCATTGTCGCCAAAAATTGGAAGCCGGCTTTGGCTTGAACTACGAAGTCCTCGTTGGACTTGCAATCGTCAACATCGTTGACCACTTGCTTCTCCACAACACCACCTTTTTCGGCCAACAATACGGTACGCTCTGGCTCTAGTATACAATTGAGACGCTCCAAAACTGAATCCTCAGCCAGAGATATTTCATCAGCCATAAAATAGGATCCCTCCTGCATGGCATAGATAAGCGGCCCATCTGCCCATTCGAATAGCTTTTGCGATTGCTGTGTATTGTCCTGACTGCGACAAGGTCGCAAACCTCCAAGAAAATCTGCGCCTTCTGTGTGCATATGGCAATTGAGTATACGAAGACGAACCTGCGCTATGCTTGCTAGCAATTGGCACACCGTCGTCTTGCCGCAACCGGTGGGGCCCACTAGAAGAACCGGTTCATCGAACTGCAAAGCCTTTGCAGTGAGCACAGCCATCCGAGTCATATTCCGTGTCCAGACAATATCGCCGCGCTGCTTATAGTTTCGTATAGCCTCCAAAATGTGCCGACTGACTGCGGAGCTCGGACGCGGTGAGTTTATATCGAAGAGCAACTCCAAGTCGATGCGCTTCTTAAAGTTGTTGTACAAAGTCTGCTCGATCAACTGCAGTTCCTCGCTGGTACGTACTTTAGCAGATAGCACGAGGTAACCCTCCTCAATGAGATGCTGATTCCAATCGTATTTGGTATCCTGCTGTAGTGCCTTGTCCGCCAGCGTATAGCGGTTGCCCCAGCGGAAGAGGTCACGCAGTGTAAACACCTGCTTGGAGGTATTCTTGCGATGCTGTTGCAGTTGCGTCATGCACTGCACCATTTTCCGGGCATAGGATGCCGGTATGAGACAACGCTGCTCCAATATAATTTCCAACTCAGTGCGTGGTATGTCCGCAAAGTGAAGTTCGATAAAACGATTTTTAAAGGCACGCGACAAAGTCTTGCGTCCGCCATAAAGACCTGGAGGATTCTGTGTGGCGAAAAGCATGAAGTTGGGATGCGCCTTGACCAATGTTTGCGTTTCGGCAATGTACAGCTCACGGTTGTCGTCCAGTACCCGATTCAGCGCCTCAAGAATATCCGTTGACGCCAAGTTCAACTCATCCAAAATTATCCAATAGCCATGACGCATGGCTTGCACAAGGACACCTTCTCGAAAGCTCAGTTTGCCGCTCACGTCGGCTGCATAAGTTCCAATATACTCCTGCAGATCCGTGTGTTCATGATTGTTGATTCGGAGGCAACGATTTCCACTGCGCCGGGCGACGTAGTCAATAAGACTTGTCTTGCCCGCACTGGTTGGTCCCTGCAGCAAAATGGGCAGCTTTCCGATGGATATGATGCGAGCCAAATCCTGTAGATTCTTTTTCACACTGTCTGTCAATATATAATGATCACAGGGTTGTAGCTTGAGTTCGCCGCGCTGAATCCAATAGCCCTCAAATTGAAGATAATTGTCGCCAAGCTGAGGAAGCGATTGATTGAGTACAGCTTTCGGATTCTGCAGCAATGCACTGCGTATGAGTCCCAGCACCATCTGATGTGATTCCGGATCGAGTTGAGTGAGAAAGCTTAAGCAAAAACTTTCATACAGATTACGCTCTATGGAGCCACACAAATTCCGGGCACAAATGCGCAAACTGCGACAAAGAGTTCTCAGCGAGTATACTGGACGATTGCCCAGGCCATCGTTCAGCTGTAGCTCGGAAAGACGTCGCAGCGACTTGTACAACTGGACAATACTGTGCACAGATTTGCGCTGTATACCCGTATTGGCCAGATAATCACCAACAAGCAAACCCAAGTCAGCATCGGTGGTCAGTTCATCTACAAAGAATTCGGTGAAACGATTACGTATGCCCACTGGCAAGTCCTTTTTGCCAATATCGGTATTTGGATTCATGCAGGCAAATATACGAAAGTCGGGATGTCGCTTCACTGGCATATAATCTCCTCGTTCCAGCAATACTACAGATCCCTCCGGTTCCAGTATGGTTGAAAGACATTCCAAAGTTTCAGCAGTTGCCAAATTAATCTCATCCAACAGCACCCAATCGCCATTACTGATACTGTTCACCAGAGAGCCGGGTATAAAAGCAAACGATATGTTAATGCTCTTGTCCAGCTGCAATTGAAGTCGTTGCAACTTCTCATGCAACGTTTGCCAACGGGGAAGCAGAGGGTTCGTTTTGTAATCCGGCTTGCTAAACATGTTCTTGATAACATTTAGCATAGTGCGTATGACAACGCTGTGGCGTCCGTTGATAAAGTGTGTGGCAAAGATGTGCATAAACTTACGATTCTTATCCGCATTGAAGGTTTCGCCAAATAGATGCTCAAATTCATTGCGCAATGGCGCAAGCACATAGTTCAATTCGACAGGCTTAAATCCACCCACTAGATCCGAAACGTCCGATTGATTGTTCATATTAATGGCCACGAGCTTATGTTCCGTTCGCTCTGCCAGATACTGCACTGACGACGTTTTGCCCACACCCGTTTCGCCAACCAGCAACACGGGCTCCGAGTGACTCACACACACCGCTATGCGTTCCAGTATGCAGCTTGCTAGGCGGGTGAACGAGAAGGTGGCCCGTTTCACTGGAGTTTTGAATATAGTCTTTTTGGTTTCCATCGTTAATTTTTGCCGTTTCGTTCCGTTTTGATCACTATATGATTGTTCTTCTGCATCCATTGTAGGAAGCCAGGCACGTCCAATTTTAAAGCTTTGTTTTCCAAACTCTACAGCAGGCTTATATTCATTTGCAAAGTGTTCGCAACGGGATCTGATAATGCCCAACTTAGCGCCTATATTGGTTATTAATGCGGTCTTCTCCTTGCTTTGCGGCAGATATGAGCAGAAGACATCGACTGCATTTTGGAAGACGAAATAGGCGCACTCAGCACTGGTTACTGAGAATTGAGCGTTCGATCGCTGGCACAACTTGATGAGATCACGCGTGGATACTAGACGGCCTGAATTGGAGATGCTGGTGAGCGTAATCTGCTCGAAGGGTAGTGCCACATAGTTCTCTGTCGTATCAGCTTTATCATTGCTTTCTTGTTGGCGCAAGTTATCGGCAGACGTATGATCACCACTGGAGAAAGTCAAGAAGACATCCACAATTCGATTGGCGACGGTGGCCAATTTAGGATAGTTCGTGCTCACAACTTTGCATAGCTCGTTACGAGACAATGGAAGTATATTAATGGTATATAGATATTTATCCAGTAGGGAATATAACGATTTTTGATTCGAATTCGACGATTTATTTGTGCTGCCATGGGATAATTAATAGAATATATATTATAATAGATAGATATATAATAGATTCTACTTACCGCACAGTCACAAACAGCTGAAAGCCTGGTTCTACCTTAACACAGTCCCTGAAACCGGGCACACTGAGAAAGTTTCGCTCCAAAAGACTGCTCAGTATCGTATAAGTGTCCTGCGTAGCGGCGTCTAAATCCTCTAGCAGCAGCCAATACCCATGCATTACAGCCTGTTTAAATTTTAATTCCATTGTTACATTATTGTATGATATATAGTTTACATTTAACTCTCACTTTTGTCAGAACACCGGGTAACCACACAAATTCGCCTGGCACGTCTGTGCATCGATATTGACCTAGTAACATTTTGCTATCAGTCTGATTTCCCAGCTGTATGCGTAGGAATCCATTTTTCTGCGCTAACGCATCACCATCTTCTAGCACCATTAAATCTTCCAATGACTCTTCTTCAATTTTACGTTTCTCTCCAGTATTTTTAGTCGCCTTTTGTTTCTTTTTGGGCTTCAAGAGTATTTCATCATCTTGCGTTTGCTCCATTACTCTCTTGCGAGTCTCGATTTCCTTTGGTTTAGGGCAAATTCGGCCCGTCTTACGTGCTAGATACTCGATTAACGTAGTCTTGCCGCAACCAACTGGACCGGAGAGGCATATTGGTTTTGCTACGGCCACACCGAGCGCTATGCTACGCAAATTAACACTGGTCGAATCGACTTTTACGATGCGATCGTAGCAGCCATCAGTGTCCGTATAAAATCTTTGATTGTCCTCATTGAAGATGGGCAACAGAACGCCTTCAATGTCGGTTACCGCTTGATTGGTCTTCGTTAACTGTATCGTGATCTTCTGCTCTGGTAAATCTGGTAAGTATTTGCAACAGGTGTGTGTCGGCACTGTTTGCTGTTCGTCAAATAGGAGATGGAACTCTTCAGGTATTTGTGCGTTCAGAGCATGCAATTGACTGCTGCTCATATCCGTTAATAGGGCAACAACATGATTGTAGTAGAGGTACGACAGCTGACATTCATTTTGCTTGGTTTTATAATTGGCGAGAAACCGTGACCAGTCCCAAAGTTCCCGATAGAAAAATGTATCACTTTTTAGCAGGTGGTAGCAGCACATGATGAGCTCCAATTTCCAAGATTTTGTTTCCATAATTCCAGTTGTATGTGTCTTTTTGGACTTCTTACTGTGTACCTGCACGTGCTCTTCGCAAAGCGATTCCTCGAATGGGGCTGGTTTATTGCGAAAGTAACTCTTAGCAAATCTGTGTGGCACAAAAACTGTAATACATTTCTTGAAGTCAAAATATCTGAAACTTACCTCCTGGCAGCGACCGAATGCTGTAACAGTTTACCCAAAGCAATACACTCCCTTTTATATTGGTCAATCTCCACAGTACACCCACGCAATGACATCGTCAGCAGTAACAGGAGGTACTCCTCGAAGCTGATTGCCAAGGGTAGTGTAAAGGTAGGCTGTGTTAATTGCTGGCTAAGACTATTAAATAATCTCTCCACATCCTGCTCCAAATACGTCTTAAAAAGATAGTTGCGGTTAGTCAATTTTTCTACTTCGCAAAAGTTCGTTGTCTTACCGTCTTCTTCAGAAATTTATTCAAGCTTATTATAAACATATCATCTTGAGGTTCACTAGCAGTTAGCTGTAAGAGCTGTTGAACACCTCGCCGCAGTTTATTAATACTCACGTCCATTGCAAAACTTTGAAATGCATTAAATTTAATTATTAATGCAAAATATGTATTTATTCGGACGTTTTGAATATGCCGACTTTCAAAATAAAAACACGTGCAGTGCAATAACGCGGTTGAAGTGATACCGTATCAACGAAAAATACCAAATTAGTATTATTACAATCACCAGCATGCACATCAAATTTCCTTACATTTTCGCGACAAATTGCCCTTAGAAGAAGAAGAGGAGCAAAGGATTTAACTGTTTCGCGCACCATTCAAAATACGACAAAACTGATATCAATCAACGCGCGTAGCATAATGTCTTCTAACTACAAGTTTTTAAACATTAATGCACGAGCTTCTCGGCCTCAAGACAAATTAGGGTTTCCAAATTTTCAACAGCCATACGGCGTTGGCGAATATAGTATTTCAAGCCAAGGTCATTTCGAGAATTCGGATTCACGAATGCAATTCTTCATTCAACCGGCACCAAGCGTCTTTCCCTTTTCCTTAAACCCAATTCAAAAAAATATCCATATGCAACAAATCCAGCCAAAATTAAGGTACATGGACAATATGTTCTTTTTCCTACGTTCCTCCACGAAGAATTTAATTAGGCGCAACGATCAAGGCTTACTGCAAGTAGACGCCAACATCGTTTGCACCAGGGAAGTTCTAAAGTTAATAATGTGTGCACCATATGAGTATAAGGAAAACTGGACAATTGCCATTAGCAAGTATCGTAATACCATATATATGTGCCCGATCGAAAAGCTGGACCTGGAAGCAAAACCTTCTACTTTTAATCCCGAAAAGATGACAACATTGATGAAGGCTTCTTGGATGAACATGCTTCGGCAGCGCTGCCATGTGTATATGGGTAAATCATCTATGGTATATATGTATAAAATGTTTTGGATATGTAAATAAATGACTTTTTTTTAGGTGATAACAATTCACAGACTCCCAAACACCAACAAACAGTACTGAATGGACAATATTATTGTGTTTTTAAAATAAATATTTGTGGAGTTAATGTGTTGTTCGACGCGCCCGTCCTTGTTGAGCAAAATCTAAATGCATTGTGAATATAAAAATGAATTCTCTTAAATTTATAATTAAAGTTTTTCGCTGGTTTTGTCATAGGGATGATTCGCCGAAAACTTTTGTGGATCTCCAATTGCGCTTAGACAAAATGAACTGCGTAGAGTGGTCAACTCATTGTCAGAATGAGGCGCTCAAATGGTGGGTTGAGTGTTTTCTAGTTGGCATTGAAAAAGTGTACATTGCCTATCACGACAACCAGGGTATCGTGCGTACTATTAAGCAAACAATGGTCGCAGAGCTGCGCCGGGAGTGTGTGAGTACCTGCTTGATAAATCATTAAAATAGTTATAAACTTTAGATAATTGCAGCAAGGTCACTGGTCACCCAATATTTGTGGGAATTTCTTAGCTCGCTTTTTGAGCAGAATCTTAATTTTATTGGGAGAGGTGGATAGTGCCAGCACAGTTTATTTGTTGGAGTATGACGCCTCCAATGGGAGTTTCACTTACAAAGTTACCGAGGATCGCAATGAGCACTCGTTTATACCCGATTGGTTTAGGATTATGTTGGAGGAACAAATGGAACATTTAAATTCAGACATGATATAAAAAATATAATACACATTACAAATAGATGTGTGTCTATATATATATATATATCATATATATATGATGAAAATGTATGTATTTATATATAAGATGAAAATACAGTTTATGTTTATTGACAGTATTAATTGGATATTACGGAATCATCACAATAATTTAATGCGTCTTTATTACTTTGTTACTTTTGCTGTTGGTTGAGAATGCATTCGATTTAACAAAAGTATGGAAATGCGAATTAGATACACGCTAATTTAGATGAACGCAATTAAGAATTAACGTCTACAGTTCGGTCTTTTTGGGCTTTCCACTGCGGTCGAAGCCCTTCAGTTCTGTGGTTGCCTCCTTGGCAATGTATTTCACAAAATCATCAAGTTCGCGGCCGCCGTTGTAGCTCACGGGTTTGTTCTTTGAGTCCTTGGGCAGCCAGAAGAGCGTGGGGAAGCCACGGACATTGAACTCTGGTGGCACATCGTTGGCAGTTGCATCCATTTTAACAATAGCCACATCTTCGTTCTGTAGCTTTTCAGCCAGCTCTTCATAAATGGGCGTCAGTTTTTTGCAGTGGCCGCACCACGGGGCATAGAACTCGACCAGCGTATCCTTGCCATTATTTATGACTACTTCGTCAAAGTTCTTAGCAACAGCCACCTTAACAGGTGCATCGTTATTTTCTGGCACCGGCTCACTCTTGATGTAGGGTTCCAGCTCATTGGCTAGTAATTTTTCTACAAAGTCCTTGAGGTTTTCAACTGAGAACTCCTCCCTCATAGCGTACTTGAGATTCTTAGCATCGCGTGCCAAAATAACGGGCTTATCACCAACAAAATCATAACCATACTCATTTAATTCATGCTGGAAATCGTCCTTGGAGCTTATGGCAAAGTTAATCTGGCCAACAAACTCCTTGGCCACCTTGAGCACGCGGTTACGCCAGTAGTTTGTACCCTTAGGGTTTTTCTGGTAGTCCACAGCATAGTAGGCGGTGATCAAAGGATTTTGGAAATCTCGGGATGTATCCTGGGTGCGGTGACCGACCAATCCGTGGCTGAAAGCAAACCATTATCAAGCTGAATATCAAATGAGTAGTCTTAACTTACTAGTTCTCCTTTACGAAAGTGCTAAGGTCAGACTCAGAGCTGCCTTCAAACGTAATTGTATTAGACTCAAATTTGTTGGACAAGTGTGGCGCCCGAATCAAGACAATCTTATCTCTGTATGGGATAAAAAACAATAGAAGACATAATTAGTAATAACTTGAAGTGCTAAGATAAATCGAATACTACTACTAATTTTTTAAAACAAAGTACAATCTATTTATTAAACTTAAATATATTTATAAGACCTCTAGGTCTTTTTATGCCCCCTTTCCTGAGTGTATTGAGTACACCACAGTCATCGGTCACTTACGATTCGCCTTGCTGTTTCAGAACTTCCTCATTGTCACTGTGTCCAAATCGGTATTTCT
Organism: Drosophila pachea; assembly: GCA_020883565.1. Lineage (NCBI taxonomy): Eukaryota > Metazoa > Arthropoda > Insecta > Diptera > Drosophilidae > Drosophila > Drosophila pachea. The sequence goes on from JABVZX010000001.1 coordinate 2,614,107, forward strand.
CCCTGTTCTTGTCAGCAAACTTTAGGAAAGTCTTAGCCAATTTTGAGTCAACATCCTTGAAGTACCCAAAGATTGTAGTTTCTTTGGTGTCCAAGAATTTGGTGAGCTCTTCCACGCTGCGCACATGCTTGGAGGCAGGTCCAACCTGTGCGCGCATGTACTTAGCAATACCATTAGCCTCGCGTGGACCGTTATAATCTTGCGAAACTTCATCCTGACGGAAAATCTTCAAGGTCGGATAACCGTTGACCGAAAATTTGTTGCAGGTTTCCTTGCCAGCTTCAGTACAGTCAACCTAATCGAACACGAATTATATTAAGTGGAAGTTTCTACACCATAATCTTCACTTTGCTTACCTTAGCTAATTTGATGGGTGGATCGTCATCCTTGACGATCTCAGCAGCTTTGGCATACTCAGGCTTTAAACGTTTGCAATGTCCGCACCTAAAAAAGAAGAAAATTTTCTCATTTAAGAAATCACAAATTCAATATATTATCAAACACGATTGGTTTTTTACTTTGTATTTCTGGAAACTCAAATTATTAGACTTTGTATATAGAGCAACCAGTTTTACTTGATATGGTCCCTGTGCAATTAAAAAAGAATGCTAGCACGTATCGCAGTAAAACTAATGAATGTGGTTATCAGTAGACCACAAAACAACTGAGTTAAATTGCTTGTTCTAAACTTATGCTGTTTTTCGTGCCACTGCTGATAACGCTCTATTGAAATATAGCATCAGTAACGCTTGAATAGACATACCAGTCGGCCGGCCGGCATTTCAATTTGGATATCTATCTTGCTTCCTTCTTCGCCTTTACAAATAAAAAAAACACACGCATACACTCACAGAAAGAAATATAAGTGTAATCAAGTTTACAGCTTACTTTATCAACCTATATCGGCGCACACATACTAACTACCAAAAGCTTCTATGTGCTTATACATATAGTACATATGAATCGTATGTAGACAAGCTAAAATGGCCGACGCTGACTTTTCATTCCCTATACGTTCCCTTTCTTTTTGAACATCAGCGCTGACGTGTACATTTAATTCGATCAATCAAGCCACAAACTCACTTTGAATTAACAAAAATGACGTTGCGAATGCAAGTGGCCAATGCCACGCCCGTAGTGCACATCCCACTTACCATGGTGCATAGAACATAACCAATGTTGTCTCATGCTGCTTCAAGGTGGATACGAAGTTATTATCGCCGAGTTCCAGCACATCATGCTCGGCGCCACCAACGGTCGCAATTAAACAATATATAAACACTGCAGCTAATAAACGCCACATTTTCTTAGTACGTTTGTTTCTTACAAAAATAAATTCAGAAACAAATAGTTTAATAAATACTGAACGTCAACCGGCTGCCTGAAAAATTTGCGTCTAAACCGGTCGAATGCTTTACGAGAATTGAATACGTTTTGAGCCACGTCATTGACATTTTATAACACTGTTGGGGGAGTGATTGTCTACTTAACATAATGAACTCCTCATTTAACATTGGTATATCTGTAAAATAACAGCAGCGCCCTCTACAACCGCGAATTGCTCACTTCATTCGATACCTCGCGGTACAGCTCTGAAACGCCACGCTTCAAAACGAGGCTACAAGTTTCCTATAACGCGGAACACTCGTCCACTTTGTTCAAGTCTGTCGCCGGAATAGCATAGACTGTGATTTCTCACTCAATTTGTTCGAAAGTAAGTTCTTTTACCAAGTGTGGATAAGAATTGCAGTGCATACCTGTTTAAATGGAATATGTGCAATAAAGAAAACTAGTGTGGTTTATAAACAAATATGCAATTGGACTTTAAAAAAGTGCATATTTAAGATGCGGTGGAGTGTGATGTGTGGACTCTAAAGTTAACCTCTAATACGACTCAAAGTGAAAGGTGGTGACGAAAGCTGATGCGCCAACACGTGGCAAGCATCAGAATGAAAATTACACTTGGCATTTGTTTATTATATTTAATTGTCCATGACTCACCTTGTCTTTTGCAATATGGTATAATTACCCTTGGTACCACGCCTTGCTGATGATTGGACATGTAAATGGCTGCTTATTAAACAAGAGTTAAAACCGCGATAATATCTGTATTTCATGCAATGTTTTAACATTATTGAATTTCACATTATAGATCTTGTAGGAATTTCGCAATTTCATCAACGTGCGAAACGTTTTTGCATGCGCGAAATTTTCCGCCTTTCTCTATACGTACTGGCATAGAATTTCAAAATGGCGGCTCACGAAGCAATGGTGTGACTAACTAATATGTGGCTGCAGCAACAATTTCAAGCGGTGCTCTCACCGGTGACTCCTATTTGGCCACATCGAATTTTATTCAATATTGCGAAATGCCACGAATGCAGCACATGTGAAATTTCTTATCTTTGAATAATGTAGTCCAAGATGGCCGGCGGTCTCCAATGCACTTCACATATTCGATCGTTTGTTCTCTATCGCGCAAGTAACCACCGCTTGATCGTCTGTCTTTGTTCGAATCTTTGCCCAGTCGCCATTTTTCTTTGCTTTCTCGCTTGCTCTCTTTCGTCGTTAAAGCGGCCGGCAACAGGGTCATATACACACTCAAGCAACCGCATGGTTTGATTAGATTTGCTGGAATTTTCTTTGCACATATACATATAAACTTAATGTGCTCATTTAAATATATACAATTTTAATTTTATTCGATTTAAATTATCTCGATTTTTATAAAATGATGATATCGATTCAGTTCTGCTACTGAATAATTGTGACGACAACAAAAATACCAAACCCACTGAAAAATAAAATCGAGTCTAACTTAATTGCTAATATATATATTATGCTAGGGTAAATTAATGTCTACGCACGCTCCTTTCATGTTACCAGTTTCGCTTGTGCCTTTGTTACACACATACTTCCACCACCAAGACATGCGGCAGCGGCTAAACATAACCTCAAAGCAGAACAGTGTGCTCAGCAGAGTTAATGTACGACGAATACGGCTGCAAACACGTTTCGTTTTGAGGTTAGGTTGGACTGCTTGCGTGCAAACCAAAGTTAAATTGTATGAATGTTTGCAAAAATAAATATTAGTTTGAGTTTGATATCCTAAAGTCAGTCCCCATATCAATGATATTTTGCTAACAAATTGTTTACCCTTCCGTTTCTTCCCCCGATTGCCGATTCTACCTGTGTGAACCTATTACACACGCACACACTTGTTAAAAAATATGTAAAACACCTGATGCACGTTGTGAACCCCACAAAAAAAAAAACGATTGAACTCGATAGCTCGTATAAACCAAGATGGGTAAGGAAAAGATTCACATCAACATTGTCGTCATTGGACACGTCGACTCTGGCAAGTCCACAACCACCGGTCACTTGATCTACAAGTGCGGTGGTATTGACAAGCGTACTATTGAGAAGTTCGAGAAGGAAGCTCAGGAGATGGGCAAGGGCTCGTTCAAATACGCATGGGTTTTGGACAAATTGAAGGCCGAGCGCGAGCGTGGTATCACCATTGATATTGCTCTATGGAAGTTCGAGACTGCTAAGTACTACGTTACCATCATTGATGCTCCCGGCCACAGAGATTTCATCAAGAACATGATCACTGGTACTTCCCAGGCTGATTGTGCTGTCTTGATTGTCGCTGCTGGTACCGGTGAATTCGAGGCCGGTATCTCCAAGAACGGTCAGACCCGAGAGCACGCCCTGCTCGCCTTCACCTTGGGTGTGAAGCAGCTGATTGTTGGCGTCAACAAGATGGATTCGTCTGAGCCACCATACAGCGAGGCCCGTTATGAGGAAATCAAGAAGGAAGTGTCTTCGTACATCAAGAAGATCGGCTACAACCCGGCGGCTGTTGCCTTCGTGCCTATTTCTGGATGGCACGGCGATAACATGTTGGAACCTTCTACCAACATGCCCTGGTTCAAGGGATGGAAGGTGGAGCGCAAAGAGGGTAACGCTGATGGCAAGACCCTCATCGATGCTCTGGATGCTATCCTGCCTCCAACCCGCCCGACTGAGAAGCCCCTGCGTCTGCCCCTGCAGGATGTCTACAAAATTGGCGGTATCGGAACAGTACCCGTTGGCCGTGTCGAGACTGGTATTCTAAAGCCAGGTTGCGTTGTTGTTTTTGCCCCAGCTAACATCACCACTGAGGTCAAGTCCGTGGAGATGCACCACGAAGCCCTCACCGAGGCCGTTCCCGGTGACAACGTTGGTTTCAACGTTAAGAACGTCTCCGTCAAGGAGTTGCGTCGTGGCTATGTCGCCGGTGACTCCAAGGCCAGCCCCCCCAGAGGTGCTGCCGATTTCACAGCTCAGGTCATCGTGCTGAACCACCCCGGCCAGATTGCCAACGGTTACACTCCAGTGTTGGATTGCCACACCGCTCACATTGCTTGCAAGTTCGCTGAGATCAAGGAGAAGGTCGATCGCCGTTCCGGTAAGACCACCGAGGAGAACCCCAAGTTCATCAAGTCTGGCGACGCAGCCATCGTCAACTTGGTGCCTTCCAAGCCTCTGTGCGTGGAGTCCTTCCAGGAGTTCCCCCCTCTTGGTCGTTTCGCTGTGCGTGACATGAGACAGACTGTCGCTGTCGGTGTCATCAAGGCTGTCAACTTCAAGGATGCTTCCGGTGGCAAAGTCACCAAGGCCGCCGAGAAGGCCACTAAGGGCAAGAAGTAGCTGGTTTCCATCGACATT
>JABVZX010000001.1:2618945-2630537 GCA_020883565.1 Drosophila pachea
CCTGTCCTGGGCAAGATGAATGATAAGATGATGTTCCAGCAAAAGCAAAAGTTTAATTTTTTCCATCGTAAAGAGTTTCGTCGGATACGAATGTTAAATGCCATCGCCGCCTAGACGGTTGAGTGGAGGAGCCAAGTCGCTAATTTCGAAAATATTCAAACCCCCTCAATCTTAAGTTTACCCCTACCTACATTGTATATGATATTACAGTAAATTGACTTTATTATAATATCATATTTCATAGTTCGTATATAATTGTGTAGCAAAGTAGCGCAGGCGTATAGCATTTATAATTCGTTTGTATTCGTTTGAAAATTAAAATTTTGATTTTTGTATCCCCTTATTTTTTGTTTTGCACACTACTCTTGTACACTATAATTTGAAACAAGAAAAAACACTAAGCGAAAAGATAAATAACATTATTTACATCAAATAAAAAACATTTGTATTTATTTTTTCCACTACACATTCCTTCAATGTTTTGTTTGCTTTTTATTTGGTTTTGCGACCTGCATATTCACTCGATTGGTGCATTTTGATTTCTCTCTTCATCCTCCGCCAAAACTGAGAGTACAAAAACTAACCAAACAAGAAGTACAAGGAACTGCTTAACTATACAACAGAACTTTACCTCATTTAAATAATAAAAATGCAAACGAGTTGAAGTTAACAATATAATTGCGAGTTGACGAAACGTGACAGTAACGTGACTTGAAATTTCTCCATAAGATTTCGTGCATGATTAAAACAATCATCGATTAATTCAATCTACATGTTGATTACCAGAGTAGGGTCCTTGTAGCATACCCGGTTCGGGCGGCGAGATGTTTGCTGTTCTTCATCATCTCGGCAAGGATCCTCATATCGGATGCCGTGAGGTGTTACTATGGCGGATTTCATTAGATACTTACCAAACTTTTGGATTTGCATTGCTGTTATGCTATCCAGTACCCAGAGGGGCGACAAATATATGCGATCGTCGTCGGCTCGTCGCTTGTCGCCAATGATGAATTTGGCCTTGTAGCGATTATCAGTTAGCTTGGCGCCGCCTAGTAATAGTAGCTGTTTGATGTTGTTGAATGTTACAGGTCGGCAAAGAGATGAAACATAGAAGGATTCCATAAAACGAAACAATTCGCAACGATATGACTGGCCAAAGGCTTGACGTTCGGTGCGGCAAATCTGTCAAATATACAATTTTATAGATCAAGCAAAGCTAATGGTTATGCCGGAACTCACCTCAACGGCGCGAGAGAATGAAGTCAGCTCGTACATCTCCTCGTTCAACCATTTGCCGGAACTCAGAGATTGGAGTACCCAGTTGTAGTTGACAATCCAAACGCCGCGCATCAAACCACGGAGCAAATTCAGCGTGCGACGTGGTTCTAGGCTGACCAGATGGGTAGTCCGCTTGGTGACCGTCAGATCCAGGCGCATGCCCCCTAGCTTGCGTATGGCCTGGAGTGGCGGAGTCAAGGGACAATACAAATCAATGGATATTGGTGTATTTAATAGCAAAACCATTAATCGAGGTCAAATGAATACAACTCAACTTCATTTATGTGGTTTTTCTTTTGCGAGTAAATTATCGGTGCATAAATTTATTCGTGTGAAAGCTGAAGAAACGCTCTTTCTTTTACGACTACTGCGTGTTATTCAGCAATGTTTTGTCAATAATTACGAAATTCGAGTTGGGACTATAAAAGTTGCTACTATAAAAATATACAATTACAAAAAGGACTCAATTTGATTATAAGCTAAAATGTATAAAAATAATTCTAGTCCTTTACAGCTTTTTTTAAGGGTAGAGAGATACAGATGGCTAACTAGCTAGTGTGAAGATTTAGTCTAGTATTACAATAAGAGAATGAATCTACGTTTATATGTAAAAGAAGCAATTGTCCGTTATGGCCGCGTTGTGGTATTACCAACCTTATGGATGACCTGCACCTGCTCCTTGTGCATGTTCGTGTGCACAAGCGTGTAGATCGCGCGACGCTTTGCAGTCTGATCTATGACATCGCCAGCTGAATCCGAAGAGGAATTGGCACTTGCTGTCGAGTCGTAAGGTGTAACAAATTCCTTATCGTTTGTAGCACAGTTTGCTTCATTCTGAACTGTTGGATGTACCGCTGCCAATGGTTTGGGGTTTGCCGAAACTGACCGACGCTTCGTAGGGACTAAGTTCGATTTATTGCCAACGGAGCTTCGCCGAGACTTGGGGACAGAATTTGAAGGTGTGAGCACAACTTCTTCGTTTGGCGTAAAAAGCCGCCTCATTTTCGGCTTATCCGATTTCAATTCCTTTGGCGTTGAATTTAGGATCAGTACGGCTTGAGGTGGTGCCAGAGCGCGGCTCTCGCCTAACTCTGCTTCATTAGCCAATGCCAGAGAACGACGTTGTGCGGATGTATTTATTGCATTGATGCGCTCATGGATATGTTCCAAGTCTACATTAAACAGCGTACGTCTGCGATTTGTGGAATTCGCACTGCCGGGCAGCCGAGTAGAGCTGAACACAGGTGTAGGTGTTCGTTCATTGAAGCTATCCAAAGATGTTTTTGTAGTCACATTTGATGCGACTGTGTCTGTGGAAGTTGATAAGTATGGATTCTTATTTTCGTTGTTCAGTTTGGTCAACTCCATATGCGTTGTTCCACAAATCGTACGACGTTCCATGGCTCTACCTATTATGCTAGCTCGATTTTCGCTTACTTCCATTGAATGATGCACATAATTGGTTTTGTTGCAAATCGACTTGCTTTTCTTTTCTGCTATCGGTTTGCTAATATCCATCGATTCCTCTGGATGTGACAGCGGCTCTTCGATAATGGCTTGAAATGTGGGTTTTTTTGATATTTTCGGCGTACTAACCTCTGTAGTAGCTGTATTTGATACTCTGCGTGTGCGTTTTGTCTGGGATGACTTTTGTGGTGGAGATTCTCCTAACATTTCAGAATTCTGCAACAAAGACCGTCGACGAGTCATTCGTGGTTCTAGCGGAGACGGTGATTTGTTGTCATCTGTATTGGCCTTTCTGGATAAATTTAATAGACTGTGTCGCTGCATCCGACTAACATTTTCAACGTCAGTTTCTGGGGTAGCTGTGCCAATATTTACACTATGTCGTCGCGATCTTCGAAGTGGTGTAATCTCTTGGGTTGGTTCCACTGTAACCGAGACACTCCTGGTCTTGCATACGCGATGCTTTCTGTTGATTGATTGATTGGTTTCCTGTTCTGTTGGCGTCATATTTGCAGCATCAGCGATAGCATTTGGGTTAACTTCGTCTCCCTTTTCCGTTGGACTATTGATTTCTGATTGGCTGTTCGCGTGGACCAGTGTAAAACAGCCACTGGTTATTCTATATAAGCAAAGAAGATTCTACATTGTACGTAAATTCATACAATTTTATGACTTTAATTTACTTGTTTAGTAGGACAGTTGCCGGTGATTCTAGACACTCATCCTCAGCAAACTTTTTTGTTTGACTAACGGTGTTGAAGAAGCGCGTGATTTGAGTCTGCAGGATTTGGATAGATTTTTTATTATACGTGTTTTCGGCGAGTAAATGTCTACTCACCTGTGGCGTTTTTGTTGTTGTTGGAGTTGTTTGTACTTTTGTTGTTGTTGCTGCCCGCACAGCAGGCTTCGGTGTAAGTTCCTTATCCTTGGCACCAGTGGGCGTTTCTGGTCGCTTTCGGTGACGCCTATTAAGCTCAGAATCTGGTTGTATGCAGCGTACTCGCTGCAGTGGTCAAGAAGTAAATAACGTATTTTGATCAGTCAGAAAAAAACGTCAACAGATAAAGCATTTGATGATGCTATTACTACGAGCTCTGCTTCTAAATTTGCAACAGGTTGTGTCAGTCACTGTACCTAAAAACCACTGCTTTATTTGTTTATAATCTACGTGATATCGTAGCCGTTGCCCGGTTTTATTTATATTAGCGAGATTTTATCTTTGGTGCACCTCTTTTAGGGGGCATGTGCGGGAAACTGGTTTCCACTTCTCTCTTGATCAAATTTGTTCGAAAAAAAATTATTTTACGAATGCATCTGCATATTTTCGAGTTAATGAAACAAAAATATATATACAACTCATTTAAATTTATCCACTAGTCATTCAATTTATATGCCGGGAGTGTGGTAACACTTACAAGCGCTGTTGTAGCCCTGGTTTTCTTCACTGCGACTGCGCTGTAGCAAAAGCTACTACCGCTGTCTCTGTATAAAAATTGCTACAGCAGACCCGACAGCCTCAGTCTGCGGCTTGTTCAGTGATGGTCACTCTCAGTCGGGTGAATATTGTGGATAAACGAATATAATTTTAACGAGCAGTATTACGCGATAACACAATATATTTTATAAAATATAAACTAGTCAAAATTGAGCACCCCTCCGTAAATGATAAGCGACAAGTGCGGATAAGTGGCTCCACATTCATTTAATAGCGGCACCAGCTGCTACTATGAGAAAAGAGCGCGAGTGACCAAGGAAGAAAGAGAGAGAGAGAGAGCCAACAACACTTGACAATATTTTGTGTTTTACGTTTTGTTTGTTTAGCCACAATTGTCAATCGAAATCAAAATTATAAAGAAACATACGCAAGACAGCAGTATCAGTGCGGAAGAGCGACCATAAACGTGGCACGTAAACAAAACACCCCCCAACCGTTGCGTCCCTGTCATCTGATGCAGTAGCTTGGAAAATAATTAAAAAAAGAAGAAACTTGTTTTGTATCTTCTTAACTAGAAGGCGATAACGCCCTACACACCAGTACATAAATAATAAGAAGGCTTGAGAACCAAGGCCAAATCTGAAATAGCATATTCGGTGCCAGCCACTGCCAAACACCATTGCAAAGGCAAATCAAAAACGCGGTCAATATGATAGCCGGCTATGGACCCGTCACGCAAGCCCTACTCGGTACGCTGCTCACCTGGGGTCTGACCGCTGCCGGTGCTGCAATGGTCATCTTTGTCCGAGGCAATCAACGGCGCTCGCTGGATGCAGCGCTCGGCTTTGCGGCGGGCGTTATGATCGCTGCATCATTCTGGTCACTGCTTGCTCCAGCCATTGAAATGGCTGAAACATCAAACTTGTACGGGGTCTACTCATTCATGCCGGTGGCAGGTGGCTTTCTGCTGGGCTCGATCTTTGTGTACGGTTGCGACAAGCTGATGTCCTATCTGGGCCTCAATAGCACTAACATGATGATACAGATGACGCAGAACAATAAGGATAAGGCGGAAATAGCCATCGATGAGATAAAACGCAACGGAATTGTGAGTGAGAAACATGCAACCAAGAGCCTTGACAGCTTTTCGGATTGCCTGAGTGTGCAACACAGTGGTGAATCGCGACGCAGAAAGAAGGCTAGTATTAGCGAGATGGAACAATGTACCTATACAACAGCGGAGTCGACAGCAGAACAGCAGCGTGCCCAAGAAGCTTTGTCCCAGTGGAAACGCATCATGCTGCTAGTGGTGGCTATTACGGTGCACAATATACCCGAAGGCCTGGCTGTTGGAGTTAGCTTCGGCGCTGTGGGCACTACGAACAGTTCTACATTCGAGAGCGCACGCAATCTGGCCATTGGCATTGGCATTCAGAACTTCCCTGAGGGACTGGCCGTTAGTTTGCCTCTCCATGCAGCGGGCTTCAGTGTAATGCGTGCCCTCTGGTATGGCCAGCTGTCGGGTATGGTGGAGCCGATCTTTGGCATTCTTGGTGCTGTGGCTGTGACTTTCGCAAATCTCATACTGCCCTATGCATTGTCCTTTGCTGCTGGCGCCATGATATATATTGTGGCAGATGACATCCTGCCGGAGGCACATGCCAGCGGCAATGGCACAATCGCCACATGGGGCACAGTGTCTGGTTTCTTGATAATGATGTGCCTTGAGGTGGCCCTGTCATGATGTGGGCATACAGTGTGAACCTGGATATTTATCACCAACCCACCCACATACAGATCCACCCATATGTTCCTAAACCAGGACATATATATGTAATTTTACATAGAAAGCATTCCCGGACGACCATAAAACAGACGGACTCTCAAATCATCATAGTGTAAATTAAACAAATTATCGCCCGTACTTAATGTTATGTATGTAAATAGCGAGCGACCAGGAACAGAGTTTATGATATTAGTAGGTTCTTCTCTAAATGTATAATATTTTATATGTAAAAGTCTATGTATATTTTTGTTACAATCTCAGAGAACGTTGCCTGCAGCGCGTCTAACGCCATTCCAAAAAGCAGTAAAGCAAAGAAAATCCAACTGTAACTAAGTATTTTTTATATTTATATAGTTAACTACTTGGCTTAATTGTTTTCAGCCAAGTTATGTAAATGTTAGAGACAGTTTTATAGAAATCTGAAGAAAATAAGAACGTTTACTAGATACATATTCATAATTTTAATTCTCGTGAAGCGGCGGTAAACAGACGTGCATGTGAAATAGGTTTTAAGTTGTCAACGTGTCTTTCTTCGTTTTTAAACAAAAAAAAAAAAGCAAAACTGTCGTAATATATATGTAATAAAAGACGATACAAGCACAGAATGTATTTACAACTTGCATTTACTTTCAACCTGAACGTGAATCCCGCTCCCCCAACTTTTGTTGCCAACTTCCTGACTTCCCACTGATAAGGCGAAGAACACGCTGTGTTACACGCAAATTAAATTAGATAACCCAAAGAATACGAAAGCAACAACAATAGGCCGAAAGCTAAGTGCCTGACATTTGTTGTCTGTGATAAGAATCTGTCGAGCAAAAAAGTACGTGAAAATGCAGACGGCACTCTAATAGCAACATTTTGTTTTTCATTTGAGGCATTTCAGCTGCCATCTTTGATGTACCCCGAGCTGCGTGCGAAGGTAATGAGGGAATGATAGGTAGAAGCGACCGCTATACAATAATATATATTGCCTATTGACAGGGTATCTGTTATTACAGCAGATTTATGTACTACTTCGATGCACAAGACATATCGTTTGCTTATCTAATGCATCGTCAATTGTATGTGGTATTTCACCGATTTCGTTACGGTCTTATCGATTGCTAGTGGCTGTCCTAATCACTATTCAATTTGTTTATTTTATAGTATTTTTATGGGGCCCATAAACCAATTAAGCAGTCACTTGTATTAACCGAAATTGCTGGTTTTCAAGCAATCGCATAAGTTAACAAATATTTATACTCAATGCATAGCACTAATTGGTGCTTGAGATAATGGCAATTTATGTTAATAATATATAAATCTTAATGATTGGTCTTTTAACCAATGGGAAACTAGTTTGCTGCAGAAATACTTATAGAAACAGATCCACTGCTATCCTGGCGAGATATTCTAATAGTATTTACCCACATATTGGACTTACCGACATTTTTCCATACAACTCTGGGAATTCATACATGTGTATGTTGCTTATGGGAAATTGTGCGGGATCACATAAACGTCGCTGCACTTTACAGGCCTCGATCCATAATATTGAAACTATTGGTATATTCCAGCTCTGCGCCCGCTTATATGTGGACAAGAGACCATCCTTGAAGACTACGTGGGTGGTATTGCTGTTCAACGGATTACATAATTAAAACACATGGAAAATGCAGAACCATTTCAACTAACCGTAAAAGCCGATCGTTGACTTGGGCCCCCAGCTTTGCAATGATGGACTTCACGCCCTCAGAGCGATTATCGTTACCAGTGCGTACCTCTACATAGATAACAACGTCCTTTAGTATTTCATTCACCGACGGTGGTGGCGGTGGATTGCGCTCTTCTTCAGTAATGATGCTAACTTCATCGTGTGGAACATCGAAGTTGTTGTAGTTGGCTTTATTAGGACTTCTGTTTACACAGAAGGAGATATACATAAGAAATGAAAGACAGAGATATGCATAAGTTTCGCGCTTACCTAAGAGCATGCACAGCACGCATGCGCAAGGACGCGCTGGGACTGTTAATATCACGTTGCAGACGCTTAAGATGTGGATCCTGCTTGCAAGTTAAGTCAGGCGTCTGTTCAGGACTATCTTTTGCAGCAGTGCCTGCTCTGGATTTTGGCGTCACAAGCATTTTGGTAGTGACTAACTCTAAACAAAAGGAACTGTCTTTCGTACTATCGAAATCACAGATCGGTAAATTTTTAATTTCTCTCTACGTAGGCAATTAGTTTACAATTTTTATATACTTTTGGACTCTGGTTTCAATTATATGTACGCACTTTTCTCTAAACATCTACCCAAAGTAAATACAAAATTTTCCATTCGACTTTAAATTTAGAGCTCGCCTAATTCTATATGGTTTTCTTACTTTCCTGTTGTATTTTTTTGTATCAAAATAAGTTAAATTACAAAGCTAACCTGCTGTTGTTATTTAGGCTGCTTTTGAATGCCAACGGAACTGGCTTGCATTAATTTGTTTCACGGTACTTTAATTTAATTATCTCACATATATTTCCAATGAGTAGTTTAGTATAAATATTATTATTTGAATACACGCCTTTAATCGTAGAAATCGTGGGTTATTGCACAAATTTTTCGCGGCCACTCGGCGTTGGACACTCAAAGCAATCACGATTGCAGAGTTGAAATTATCGATCGATTAATTTTCCCTTACATAGTTCTGTTAGACTAACAGCTGTTAAATTGCCTATTCTCAGGTGGTATATTAGGCGCGCAAATAATATATTTCTAAAACTCATTTTTGTTTATAATTAAACGTATTTTTACTTACTTTATAACATTACCAATCTTTTTTTTCCAGAGAAATAAATAGACTTTTGAAAGCACTTTTAATTTGAAAACGTTTATATAATGATTCACATGTATGTAATTTTCGAACTTATTTACATATGAAAATGTATTTACAAGAAATAAAACAATAAAATGTAGTTGACTAAAGTATCAATCAATTTGTCTATGACAACAAATCTTTACACTTTGCCATGAGAATGGGTATTATGCAGATATGTCGCACTTTTATCAAAGATTTGTGTATCCGATATTTTATTTTATTTTTTTTTTTGTGCACACAATTCGACTCTAGGACGTGATTCAGTCTTGAACGATTTAAAAACTATGGCAAAATTTTAATTAAGTATTACAAATTGCATAATTAATAAATCTCTTTTCGGGTGTTTAAACCATAATTAGTATAAGTGTTATTGCGTATAATTAGGTGTACGCCCAAAAGTATGCTCTAAAAGATGGCTGCATTTCGCAAAATTTATGATCACAAAACTGGGCGAAATGCAATCCAATGATCATATTAAAAATCATATGCTTTGACTAAATATTTAAATTCTAATGCTAGGCGATGAATAAATTAGGGCCAATTGCCAGCGCTTATTCTGTAAAAGAGAAAAAATATGGCAATTATCAAATTGTTCCATGGGAAAAATATTTCTCGCATAACCTACCTTGTGCGCTGATTAGACTACGCGCATCCCAGAGCGAGAGTTGTGATTGTGAGAGTCGATGCTGCGGCGGATAGAGTTTGTAGGGAAAATACGAGTGATGGAACGTGGCGATAGGTATGGGGGTCGTTGACTGCGGTGGCTGCTGCTGCGCGGCCAGTAAAAATTGATGGTGCTGGGCCGAAATCTTGCGTGAGATCTTCGGTTCCTTCTTAGGCTTGCTGGGACACTGCTGCTTATTGGACTTGATGAAGTTAGGTATGCGAGCCAGCAGACCGCAATAGTAGGGATCGTCCTGCTTTTTGCGTTGCGGCGTATTCTTTTGTCGCTTCTTTTCCGCAAAAACTGGCGTCGTTGATGCCATCGATGCCTCCTCGTAGTCCGGCTATAAATGGAAAATAAAAACATAATGTACAACAAGCTGAGAGCTTCACTGCGGTTCTCACTGACCTTTGGCACATAAGGACTTTCATTGAGGAAGGCCGCACTGAAAACGCTACGGCGACCTCTGCTCGAATTGCTTGAGGATTGCGATTCATCGGAGGCAGATGGCGTTGGATAAATCATATCCACTTGACTCTCAATTGTAGAATACGGGTCCTCGAGATTGTATGTCACGGGCACACGCATTCCCAGCGCATCCAACGATTTTGGCAACGCTTGTAAACGATTCTTCAGCATATCCATGGCAACCACATTGATGACCATGATCCACAGTGGCGTATTGATTAGATTATTGTTCGACTTGACCAGTGACACAGCGGATAGACATTGGCGCTCCAAACGGCTGCGCTCCGGATAACTTCGTGCAAACTCCCGATTAATATTCGTCTGGAACTTTTTCATATCAAACAGCTTCGACGAGTTGCCAGCGGTGAGCGACATTTGTGGCATTTGTATGATATCAGCTCCAATCACGGACTCCTCGTTGGCCAACGAAGTGTCATTCACATAGATGCTGCTCTTGCCATAGCGTTTGATGAATATGTTGCCAGTGTCGTCCAATTTGATCTTGAAACCATCGCCAATGGACTTTTTGATCACTTTTGTCTCAGCATCGCGCATGGGATTCTCGAAGCCATTTAAGCCAATGCTGTAAGAGATTTGGTAAATAAATGGGCTAATTGAATCCAGGGATTGCTTACCGTACACCATCAAAGCCATGCTTGGAGCCGTTTATGGTGATCACATTGGAGCGTGCGTAGGCCTTCGCCACGCGTCGGTTCTTCTCAAAGACAATGATCTTGGCCCAGATCTCATCATCGATTTGCTCCCACTTGGCCAGCACTTCGTTGATGTGATCCTGAGGTAGGGGTACAAGGTGTTAGTCTGCTATTGGTTATGCAATGAGGGCGTGTAGCTGCTTACCCGGAACAGTTTCTCGCGATCGTGCCAGACATCTTCCTCCTGCTCCTCCTGCCCTATCGCATCCAAATTATCCAGGGAACGCGATATAATCTTGCGGCGTGAAATCATTTTGAGTGTGGGTGCTGCGTCTGCAAAGACCGTTTCTCCCTCAATTATTATTTATTTACAAATATAATTTCAGCACCAGCTCGCCCAACAACAACAACAACAACAATTAACTACTCGTGCGAATGACTCTTTGAGCGCCATTTGATCCCTGATTAGATCTGGAACGCTTGTGGCCAGCATATTAAGTCGTTGGCGTGTAAGGGAATCGAATTATGTTTTGTATATATGTGCATGTGTGTGTGGTGTAAAAACTCTAATCCGGCATAAGATTATTAAGCAATCAGCCAATCAATCTGCAAGCCAATGAACTTCCACAAAAGTTGATGTTCGCTGCGTAGTTTGTCGCCTAAGTCTTTCGATTTGGAAACACTTTGTCATAGCTGTGGCTGATGTTTTTTAATAGAAATGTTGTATATATTTGACTACACAAATTATCAATGTCACCGCGCGTAATTGTGCTTTTTTATTTTGCATTTTTTTCTTCTTTTTTTGGTTTGTTAACTAAACTTGCATTGCATTTCAATTTGCTTGGTTTTTCTTTGATTTTATTTGAGGTCTTTTTTTTTCATTCCTTTGCTTTGTGTGTCGAAAACGGTTTCAAAGTCAAACTGATTTGTTTATGCGCATTGTCAACGCTTTGTGACAAAATTCCAGCTACCAGTTGGCAGTTGCCCGTTGCCC
>JABVZX010000001.1:2697061-2707223 GCA_020883565.1 Drosophila pachea
CGAATGCTTCACACAACCGCACTATATAAAGCCAACCGCCAAGGGAAAACAAAATTTCGACTTTTTTATATAATACTTTACCAGCTAAAAGAAGAAATTTTTCTGCCAGAAAAATAAAATATAATTTAAGTCAGAACAAACTAATGTTCATTAATTAATTTAGCAAAATATTACAATAAAAATCAAATAATACTAGGCTAGAGTTAGGTGTATACTTCACACACGCACACACACCCAGCACATATGTAAAAACAGTAATATAAAACTATTTTAATTAGTTGCGCATTTCTTTTGATTTTGTTCGATTATTGAGATTATGTAAGCGCACTCTATATAACCATCATATATAACGTAAATTCGAATATATGTGTTTATGAAATGAATCAACCAATCGCGCAATAACACGCCATTTACATTGTTTAGCTTTTAGTTACTTTTTGTTTATGAATCAATTGCGTTTGGAGAATTCGCAGAAGCTAGTTTATAATTATGTCACATAAAATTAAAATACAATTAAATCGATACATTTTTTTCTGAAGAAAAAAATGTTTAGGCTGATTTGTCTGTTCTTATCGTAATATGTATTCTTTATTGTATGAGCAAAAATAAAATTATATTATAGCAATCAAAATACAGACCAGTTTTTTTTTCAATTCCATTTAAATCTTTTTTATTAAATTAAATTTAATTTGAAAATATTTGTTGTGAACTATTGATTTGAAAAGCCAAACATTTCCGTGGTTTATTTCACATATAGTAGTCGGGATTCCAATTTGGCGGAGGCATATGATCTGGATTTGGTCCGATGCCGCTCGGATTATTTGGGTTAAACGGGTTAAATGGATCAAAGCGAGCCAAGCCCGGATTACGTGGGAATGGGAATAGATTACCTGATCCCCGGCCCAATGGATCCAAGTCGCCACGGCCAATATCAGGGAAGCCAAATGGCCGCGGCTCGAAGCCATGCGGAACATATGAACTGCGAGGCCTCAATACATATGAATACTGACCTAAACGAATAATTGTCTTGGCTTACCCCGGACGTCGGGGCTCTCCGATACGCAAAGGATCCTCTTTTGATGTTGATGATTCATTGTTGACCTGTGTTTGCGTTGTTGCTTCGCGTGAATTTCCAGTAAATACCTATAAAATTGAAGCACAGGTTAAAACAAAATTCGACTTCAATTTGAGCCTATTTACGGGATCGCATAGTTCCCTGCGCAAACGTTCAACTATATCTGCCGCGGTTGGCATCAGTTGTGTAATGCTACCCCGTACTTCGACTACAAGGGAGTCTGGTGTGAGGCAAATATTCGACACGTTCTTTGTATTGATATCCAGGAGATTCAATAGCAAACCATTTTCGGTATTGTATCCCAGCAGTAAATAGAGCACCTTATTGTGCACATATCGCAAGGAGTACTTTGAACTATCTCCGTTCCAATAATCCGGCAACAACTCACTGCCCATATCGTCTTCTGGCATGGTTTTCTAGAACAATATAAGTATAATTTAATTGAAGTTGATACAATTCCGTCATAACTAGTATTTATACTCACATCATCGCCAATTCCAACGCACCGAAATCTGTAGTGCTTGGTAAGCAAGAAGTGCACGAGCACAATAATGATATCAGATTTCTTTTCCACACTACGCTCTACAGTTTTGTATACCAGTTCCCAGCCATAAAAGAAGTCGGAATTTGATTTGGTTGTCGGCTCCATATTTCGCTAAACGAAAAACGTTTATTAGACAGATGACAAAAAGAGTTAAAACATATTTCACAGGGACTACACTTTATGCTATCGTTAAACTCCACAAAAAATGATGATCGACAAATACAATAGTTGGCACAATTATTTTCAAAATCTTTTTTTTTTTGACTTTTAATGCTAGTGTCACTTAGAATATTGGACAATTAAAGCATATTCATATCAAAATACATATCATTTTTTGTTGGCACTTTCTTCCTGTTGTTGCTTTGTTTAATTCTGGCTACATCTCTTTCATAAAGAAAGAGAGACTTTATTAAATGAATAGTATCAGCTATATTTATTCTTATTTATTATCTTATATATAAAATCTGGTCTCAGCTTCATGCGTTCCTAACTTTTTAACTTCTTTGGTTTTCATTAAATTCGATTAATATCAATTCAATAATAAGCTTTGCCCCGAAGAAAAATAATTGCACAAAAATGTTGTTAAAATACTTATACCGGCCACTGTATTTCAATTATTTATTTCAATTACCCTCAATGTACCTTGTAGTAATGACTTGCAATTAGGAGATATTCACAAGAACAATGTCCATCACGTACACACTTCAAAGAGTAACTTTTGCATAATACCAAGACTCTACCAACTTATTTTACACCACTTATTGAATACATCAATAATGTATTGACGATCTATTTGCAAAATTAAGGAGAAATATTTCGCTTTGCTTTGCAGCCAACCGATTAATTCGGCAACACAGTAGTAACAGCGTTGCTTTTTTCGACAGTGTTGATAAGCGCAATTTTTGTTTTTGTCATACAAATTTGAAGATAATTTTCAAATATTATATTGTAAAGTTTTTTAATATTGATTAGTTCATTTTGAATAGGTATTTCTATTCAGTTACTCGAAAATGGAAATTCATTACCATCATGATATTCTTACAAGTGCGAAAGAGATACATAGCATGTAATAGGGTTGCCATCCACTTTATATTAAGGGATAATTGCTTTAAATCTAGACAAAATTAACAACAAACTTACAAAACTGTCCAGATATAGAAGTTAGAAGTCAGCTTGTACCTCTACAAACAAATCTTTAGCTAAGAGATCAATAAAGATAGCATTATTGCATACGATCGTTACTTGGGATGGGTATTACCGATTAAGATTAACTCTGAATTCCGAGGAATTTATTTATATAAATTTCTAAGGACTATTTAGCTATATTTTTATATATGTATAATAGATTACTGAAGTATCGGTCCAGATTTTGGGTATAACTTGTGTATACTTCGGGAAATGTGTTCGGCTATTCGGCTGTTCGGCAAACACGAAGTGGCTGCCATATTGAAAACGATATACTATCATAGCAGTCGCGTGAAAAACCATATCTACGTAGTATTCCAAATGAATGGCACGGATAACATATTAGGATTAAATTCATTTTAAACAATAATATTAAAACAAGGAGCTGAGATCATTTACAGTATTGTCGCCTTCTGAGTATTTGGTGGGCATGCGTCGGTGTTAGTGTTATATATTGTTGCAAATAGTGCCGCGCATTGTTGTTGCTGCTGCTGCTGGCTAGCCAGCATTTTGCACTTAGCGGAATAACGTGAGTGACGAGACCGAGAATATTACAAGGAGATAACTCTTGTTAGTAAATTGATGTGCTATTGAATTTTAAGTGTTGTAGTTCCCAAATTTTTTAAAATGACGAGCACTCCAAGCATTGAACCCGCGCTAACAGTGACAGCGTCTGCGACGCCCTCACCTTCACTTAAAAACTTCGATTTTGATTTCACGGGTAAGGGAAGGCAGCGTAGCCTCATCCCCTTTTAGTGGCCTTATATTAACGCGTGTCTTTGACTTTTTCAGGTACGAACTATGAATTTGATGCCAGTGTTTCAGAGGAGGAGCGCCGCTTCTACCTCAAAATATACCCAACAGTGGATGTGATCAACCAGCGCAAGGTCCATTGTACCGTTTGCCGAATACACATTGGCACGGCTGTCAGCACTGAAAACAATATTAAAATGCATCCAATTTTGCGTGTAACGCATTGTATTAAATGCCATGATTTTTATAATAGCGGTGAATTCTCCAAAGGAGAAGATGGCTCCGAATTATATTGTCGTTGGTGTGGACAGGGTGGCGAAGTATATTGCTGCTCCTCTTGCCCGTTCGTGTTCTGCAAATCTTGCATAATCAAGAACTTGTCGCGCGGCGTGATCTCAGACATTGAACAAAACGAGAACTGGAATTGTTTTAAATGTACTTCAAAAATACTGTGGCCTCTTCGAGCCCAACACTGGGCGCTTGTCAACTACATCGAAACACAGAAAACGTAAGTACAGTTCATATCGAAAGTGGTAATATAACTAAAGTCATCTCTGTTTTTTCAGCGGACTGCAGTCAATGCAGCTGTCCGAACTGGAAATGCGCAGACAAATGCAGAAGGACTATACCACATGTTGTCGGTTGGCTAAGGCAAAGGTCAATAGCCTTTCAGACTCAATGGAGAGCTTAGAATCGAATACTTCCAAACGCAGTCAAGCCAGTTCTGTGCAATCCGTCAAGAGATCATTGAAGCCACAGGGTCCTCCTGCGAAACGTCCAAAGTCTTCAAACGACGAAGTTGTCTGCACGCCAGATTTACTTAGCATGCTGGAGCCAGATTGCCAAATCTCAGTAACACCAAAGCCATCTCCTAGGTGCAACATAACAGCAACGACCGCAGTCACTACCACGCCGCGTATTTTCACCGTGCAGCAAAATTACACCGGTCCCAGTCCAGTTACAAATGGAGCAGCAAGAGCTGGACCACGTAGCAGTTTGCCACCACCGTTAGTGTTGAGCAGTTCGGGCATGCGTTACCGCCAATCTGCTCCAAATCAAGCTACTGTGGTACGACGTACTGTAGTGCCAAATGCCGTTCGATCGGCAGGTCCCGTTTTCCATACAATAAACGGTTTTCGCGTCGATCTAAACAGTGCAGCACAGCAGGATTCATATCGATTGCCCAATGGTCGCCTCATACAAGTAAGTGTTTATTGGCAGTTATCGAATGACCGAAACTAAAGTCTTAAGTTTGCAGGTTAAGCGTCAATTGCCGCCTAGTAGCCAGCCTACAACAACGATAACGCGAGCCCCAGTTCAAGTTACTCCACAGGTCATCATACGGCAACAGCAACCAGGTGGTTCTTCACAACGCATGTTACATCCCGGCTTTGGCTCCAACATGGGCATTTACAATCCACAAACAAATCAGCAGCAACGAGCTCCACAAGTGGTGCGTGTCAACAGTAGCAGCCAAGTGCAGGCTGTGAATGTTCCCCCTCAAACCGCGCCAGTCAACAGTAATGGTGGTCCAACTATTATGATGACGCCCGCACCAGCGACCAAAGGCCCGACACTAGTGCGTCATGTTTTCGCCAACAATCCGCTTGGTAATGCCCGCACCCAACTGCAGAATCAAATATTCAGTGCCATGGAAATTTGTACGCATCTAACGAATAAAGTTCAAACGTTGACCTTATCGAATGCATATAATGAGGCGCGCAGCCAACTTGATGTGAAAGAACTCTATATTCACTTATCCTATCTAATGACTTACGCGATTGGAAGATTTAAACAACTGCAGGATAAATGTCTAGTAGATATGCGCGAAATGGGCTTCAAGAATGAAGCAAATAGCTTGGAAAACGGTCAACTTGCGGCTGGTAAGTTTTATGCAATTAATTACTTAATATTAAGTTAACTTAGTATGTATGTACCGTATGTATACCAAATGTTTGTACAAGTCTCGAGGTAACTTTAAGTTTATTCTTAAGAGTGTGATATATAATTAAACGTAGAGTTACAGCTCATGTTGGGCCAGGGTAGCCCGCTCGAAATCAAGGAATTTTTTATAAGTTAGTCTTCATTGTCTTTTGTGAATATTTTAACACATGGACGGCTGTTGGTCTACAATTCCTTTTTACATTAACATATGGCTAAGCCAACAAGTAAGTATCAATGGTTGCGTTTATGAAAAACTCTGCGAGTTCCATTTCCTTGGTTCCTTAGCTCTTGGTCCATGTGTTTGCAAAATATCCATAAAGGCAATGGAATCGAATTCAGCAGCAGTTTTTCGCTTACCTTTAACGTGTTCTTCCGTTCTTTCTCATCTTTGGTTTATTGCAGCCGTGGATTATGTGTGCTACGGCCAGTTGGATGATGTGGATCTGTTCAATACTGGGACCGATAGCTTTCACAACCAGGTCTATGAATATCGAAAAAGTTTGCATGCAAATCTAAAGAATGGCGAAAACTTAGATCCATTACCTCCGATTTTCAAACTGGGCGAGCGTGGGGAAAATGATCTCAAAGATGAAGATGAAGGGCAACAGCCAAATGAAACCGCGGATAATGATAACGATGAGATTTATGATCTCGACGATGATCAAGACGATGATTTGGATGATGGTGATGATATTGATGATCTGGATGATGAGTACGATGCACTCGGCACTGAGGAGAGTATGAATCGCAATGAGCAGGCGCATGCCTATGACCGAAAGTTGACGCGCCTGTTGCGCGAATATCCCTCCATCTGGTGTACACGGCATCCGGACTATGGTAAAATGGAGGTGACACGCAAGCAGTGGAGGGTAATCGCCACACACTTCCCACGGGGAGATGACATTAAGCTTCGCTGGAAAAACATACGCAAACGCTATGTGCGTATCGAGCGGTTGCTTAAGCAGGGAAAGCGGTTTAAGGGCTACTTTGATAAAGCCACGAACTACTTGGTTAACAGGGACTTACCTCTCAAAGAGTGGCTTCCCGTGGATTGTGGTGAAGGCGACGGTGATAGCTTTGAACGCAAGCAATTGGATGCTCTTGAGAACAGCATAAATAAGGATCAACAGAATTTCGGAGATGTGCGGCAACCAGTGAAAACCACATCCCGTGTGGTTATACGTCCCATCGAGGTGCGCCCCATTGATCTGCGTATCATCAACTTTGCCAAGAGTCATCCCGTACTATGGCGCAAGTCCACCGATCCTGAATTCAACAGCATAGATGAGCAAACACGAAAATCACTGTGGCTTAATTTCTGGAAATCTGCGCCTAGTCAGTAGACAATACAACATATATTTGTATATGTAGAATCAATACCTTGTGCTTCTCTTTGCAGATTACCGCTGTGAATACATTGTGGAGCGATGGCAGCAGATGTACGAAATGTACAAATCTTTCCGGCTGAAAACCATCAAAGACAATCGCACATTCGCTAATCTCGAGCTGAAATATTCCAAATACTTGGCCAATTTATATTTTTTGTATAAAATTGATGAACAAGATTTGCGTGATGAATTCGAGCCACTGCAAGATTGTGTGCAGAGTGGTACAACAAACAGTGACGCCACCGCTGATAGAGCTGGCAAGCTGAAAGACATGCCCGACGATAAGCAGTTTGTGCAACAATTGGTGCTGGCCATGCGCGCCTATCCCACACTATGGAATCCTAGGCATGCGGATTACAATGATGTGGCCGCGAGAGAACGTCTCTGGACAGAGCTAGCCAGGCGTTTGCCTCATTTCCGGCGTGATGCACGCGCCTGCAAGCTCCGGTGGCAAATGGCAAAGTTTGCCTACGAATGCTATTGCCGAGAGTTGGAGCGCCAACCTAGGCCAAATGAGAAAACCCTGCAGAAGTTACGCACCAATTTTCCTCTCGAGGAAATGCGATTTCTCAATATATCTTAAGACTATTTTTACTATTAATTAGATTAAGACTACTTTTGACAAACTTCCAGACATTCTAATCCTAATCATATATAAAACTAATTAAAATTTTTTTGAAAAAGTTCAAAGAAAGAGACAATTTGATTGTATATATTTTAAGATATGTTTAAAAATTTTATATATATTGGCTTTAATATAATTGTCAATTTTATTGCAGAGAAACAAGCCAGCGACGATGAGGATAATGAAATTGAAATTGTGGAGCCAAAAACGGATACCATTACCATTGATTCGGACAACGAGGAGGAGTCGTCCTCGCCCATAAAGAACGTATGTAAAGGGTTGAAAATCACTTCCGTGAAGTCAACTGCGCCTGGCGCAGATTCAAACAAAGATGATTCAATTGGTCCCAATGCCGAATCCGGCGGAGATTCTTATGATATATCGGCTTTGAGCACTTCCATATTAGCTAGCCTGTTGGAAGTGGACATAACGGACGCGGATGTAAAAGCCGGTCAATGTACATCACCCGGCGGCAGCGCACAGAAGAAGCAGCCGCGTAAGAAGTTGACCAAGAAACCAAATCCAGCTTTGCTACAACTGGAGCGCCAGCGAATGGAGGAAATGAAGAGTAACGATGCCAAGCTGAAGATGAAAGTGGTCGTCAAGTTGAAGCGGGCCGAGGAAGAGTTTGAAGTAGCGCGAAAATGGATGGAGGAACACCATAAAAATCCTCCCGACAGAGCTGTGGAGGATACTGAGATGAGTTCGGAAGTGCTAGCAATGGACTGTGGCACTACACAACCCGAAACGGACAGACAGAAGGAGCAAATAGAATCAGAGGAAACGATCGCAGGCGGGAAAGAAACCGAAATAGACAGTGATAAAAGAAAGACACAAAATACGGAGGAAAGTGTGCAGCAAGAAAAAGAGGAGGAGCAGGAAGCGCCGATTGTTGATGAAAAAATGGACACAGGAGACGAGACAAAATCACAAACGGGAAATGTAAATAGCGAAGAAGAAGAAGAGAATTTGAGTAAAGAAAAACTAAGTGCTGAGAATATTGAAGTGGAAACAAATGCAAATGAAGCAATAACACAAAAAAGCGGAGAATCAGTGAAAACTATGGAAGTAAGCGAAGTAGACTTGGAAAATGAAGAGGTTAATGTAAAAGCAACTGAAGCAGAAAATAGTAAAAGCAATGAAAATGGGACGGAAACGGAAGAAACTCCCGCCACAGCAACAGAAATTGAACCTGAAGTTTGTAAAGACGTAACTGAAGTGACCCTCCAGGATATGCGGAAAGAGGATCGGACTGAGGATACACAAAAGCTTGGCGATAAAGCCTCCAGTTTTAGCAAGACTGACACTGCAGCGTCATCAGCGCAAACAACCGTAGACAGTATAGCCGCTCCGTCAGATACTGGCAAAGAAGTAACTGCGCGGAGCAGTTCGCCATCTGCTGTCGCGGAAAATTCCGGCATAGACTGTTCGACACTGGGCGATGAGCTTGGGTCAACGCTTGGGTTGCAATTTGATTTCAGCGACTGAAACCCCCTGCCGGACACAAATTTCATTTGGTATATGTATGTTACAAGAATTTTTCTTTCAAAAGTAAGCTCGAATGTATTTTGTTATTTTAATTGTTAGTTGTTTAAATACATACGTTTGAATTTCGCGTATAAGAATTGAAATTAAATTAAGTAATTAAACAAAATTTAGGAGGAGCACTTTTTATTTTGGTTTTCGAAATACTATAAGTCAGGAAAATAACAAATATGCATTAACAAATTTCAACTTCATAAGTATAACATTGAAATAATTTTATTTTTTAATTCGTGAAGAATATATGTGGCGAAATTAATTTAATAATTTGTTTGCTAATTAAGCAGTTTGAGTGAGATGAAAAAGTGAAAATATAATTTAAATTAAGTAAATTTTGCTTAAATAATTAATTTACAATGTTTGTCTGACATTAACGAGGCAAAAGCAATGTACAATTGTGCTTTACAAAATAATATATTGCAAATATAATCATCCGAAAGGATGGGCTAGTAGATCGGCCTTATCAATGTCTTCATTGCTCTATGTCAGAGTATCGCAGCTGATAAAACAATTCGTTAAGTTTACAGATAACAGCGCGTTGATGCATACTAAATATAATCTCAGGAACAACAAATTTATAAAGATGTAATACGAAAAGTGTGTCTGCGTCAGATAAAGGGTTATTCTGTTCTGTCATTTAAGTAACGTCTAGGCGGCGGACAGTGTTTGGTTCAATTCGATACAAAGCGCCGCGCCTTCATCGTGAATTGGCGAGTCTAAAGAGTGGATTATGATATCTCTTGATATTTGCACGATTCGCGCACTGTCTTTTAATATGTGGTTCCACATCAATGGACATTACATATCGCACACCAGATAATTATTTTTGCTTAAACAACTAATTTACAATTTCTGTCTTTCTGTCATTCTAACGCGGCGACACAAACAATTCAACAAAATTGTGCGTTTCAAAACTATTTATTCGTAATATAATCATCCAAAAAGATGAGCTAGTAGATCGGCCTTAACAATGTCTTCACTGCCCTACGTTTAAAGAAAACAGCGCATTGATTATCATGGTAAATCTCAGGAACAAAAAATTTATACACGCGTAATACGAAAATGTGTTTGCGCAAGAATTAGAAGCACTCAATCAGAGGGTGCCA
>JABVZX010000001.1:2749348-2763416 GCA_020883565.1 Drosophila pachea
ATTAATTGTATGCTTTATATGGTAAATGCAGTAAAAATACGCTTGCGTCTAAAAAATACATTCCCGTTTCATGTGTTATGTTCTTTGCTTTTCTGTTTCAGGTTTGTGCGAAACTTTTTAATCAAGTCTAATATATGAATCGTTGCTCTAAGATGGATACTACAATGGGGGAGAGCCATGTAACTCTATCTCTGTGTATGAATATGTGATAGTGTGTGTGTGTGTGTGTGTGTGTGTTTGTGTGCTGTTATAGGCAACTGGCGGTGCTTGGACAGCGAAGGTAAAATTTCTCGTATAAATGCAAACGTGCTTCTGCCCCGACTTGACAATCCTTACAAGGTGCAGTATTCGGTTAAAATTGGTATAGATTTCAGGAGTTCATTTATATTGTGTTGCTCGAGGTGTACAACGAGCTTATCAGCTGTCTTCAGCAGATTGATGCAGTTCTCCAAATTCTCGACAATCTCCTTGGTCATGCTATCTGACGATTTGGTGATCAACTCGGCCAGTTTGGCTCCTACATTACATTTGATTAGCTCGTCCTGCAAACGTTCCGCTTGCTCCACTTCGCTGGGATGTGATAAATATACAACTGAGAGTATGCACAAAGCAATCAGCGCCTCATTCTGCATAACCAGATGCTGAGCTGTCAACATGCTGACCATGGCCTCAACGGTGCCCTCATTGTTAAGGAACTCACTGAGACTGCTGCGATCGTAGTCCTGAGCCAAGGGTATTTTGTCTGCAATCTGTTCGGCCGGTGCGTCCCCTTTGCGTGGCAACGCATAAGCAATCTTATTAAGATACGCATGCTTAATCAGCCAGGCCATCAGACGCAATGATTCCCCGGTGACGCCAGCATAGTCTGACGATTTGCTCCAATGGACAAGCTGTTCAATCAGCGTCTTGTTCTTTAGTAGCTCCAACGCCAGTTTCTCTGCGAAAACACAATGGAAAACGAGTTAGTCAAGACTTGCGCTGCCGGTTTCACTGTCCGAACTGGACTCACCCTGACCATCTACGGTCATACGCAACGTGCCCAGCAACTTGAACACTACCGGCGGTTGATGGATTTCCAGCATGGGCAAAATGGTCTGCACCAGACCCGCCTGAATAACAGCATTCTTGTTTGGCTTGGGTATGACCAGATTGCGCAATGCACTGAGCAGCGCGTGCTGCAAACGCACATCGTCCTTGACGCCATTGTTTTTGGCCAACACCTGCAGCAGCTTATTCATAGTCTGCTGTTCCACAAAGTAAATGCAATGGCTGTCGGTGCGCGCAAAGTTTCCCAGTGCCAAGACGCCCGTGGTCAGCAGGTCAGTATCGGTCGAATCCAGCCAATCGACCATGTTCTTAAGCAGCGGCGTGGTATACAAATAGTGCATGGATTCATCTGTAAATGATTTGATAGTTGTAGCGCTTATATTGGGTAGTGGCTAGAGAAATGCCATCACTTACCGCCCGTCAGGATGAGCACAATCAGTTCACAGGCCAGCTTCATGAGAGCCCGTGCCTCGTTGGTGCTGGCCAACGTCTTGTATTTCTCCAGCAGATTATAGATGGTCTCGCAGAGTCCATCCTTCGCAAGCAGCAGCTTGACTTCATCGCTCTCCGCCTGATAGTGGAGCAGCTCAAGACACATTTCAGCTAGATCGGGATTCGTGGAAGCGGCCAAAATGCGAGACAATTTGATATTCAATTGCGAGTCGAAATTTAGATCC
Source organism: Drosophila pachea (assembly GCA_020883565.1). Lineage (NCBI taxonomy): Eukaryota > Metazoa > Arthropoda > Insecta > Diptera > Drosophilidae > Drosophila > Drosophila pachea. The sequence goes on from JABVZX010000001.1 coordinate 2,751,073, forward strand.
GCCACATTTTCGGTGAGTATACTGAGCAGAGGCAGCGTATTGAGCAGCAGATCCTCATGCACCTCCACATTGCTGGCACCTCGATCCACAATGCGTTGCAATTGCTGCATAATGCCCAGCTCCATGGCACGCTTGGCCAGTCCCTCGCCGCCCAGCAGATAGTTGGAGAGCAGGCCGCCACGTACTTTAATAAACTGCGGCGCATTGTTAACGTCCTCAATCTCCTCAATGTCTAGCAGGCGTAGCAGAACAACATCACCCTTCAGCTCCAATATAAGATCGCGTGCCTCATCATTCAGATAACAGATGTTGCCCAGAGCTCGGCATATCTGTATGGGTAGATCCATGCTGCCATCGGCTGCGGGCACATGGCGCAGGCACTCGAGGAAGGCGGCGATAATGTCGCGTTTGGTGAACTTCTTCCGTTGCACTTCCGATTTGGTAATCTCGGCAATGCATTTGGCAGCCTCCTTGCGCACGTTTGTATCCTCGCACTGTGTCAGCCGCAGGAAGCATTCGGCCAGCTCGTGTTTATCAAACAATTTTGGATCTTTTGTGGCCGAAATTTCGCAGAGAAGCGTTGTTGTATTGTCCAAACTGACGCTAGTCGTCTTCAGCTGCTCGATGAGATCGTCCATTTCGGCTGAAACGATAGGAAAAACAGATGACAATTCCGTCAAGCTAAATGTGCCGTAAATATTAAGGACTTCGCCATCTATTTCTGCTTGGATCGGTCGATACAATTAAAATGCGCAACGCAAGCTCAGCCGTATCCTTTCTATTGTTTGCCAGCCGAATTTATGGCTAACAATTCCGGTTATTGGCCACACAGACTAACCGAAAAAAAACAAAAAAAAAACCGAAAAGCGGAGAGTGAAAGTAATGGAATACCATTTATTTGCGAATTGTCAGCCCGTCGCAATATTATGTGGAAAAGCCCAAAGCGTGTCTCCCATTAAATGCTCATTTGCCGGGCAGAGTGAAACGGCGATAAAAACAGAGCGGGGGAGAGAGCAAAAACGGGTGAGATGGAGCATTCAGAGAATTGCTTTCGGCAACAGACAAACAGTCAATTTGCATAACTTTTCCAGAAGCGCAGCTGGCAAAGAAAAGCGGGCATGGAATAGAAAAATCTGTAAAGTAAAACGGTCTCAAGATACCCCTACGAATTTAATCATTCGACTCGTGGTTAAAGGTATTCCCAATTCAATAATTCTCTTTCTTTTCTTTTTTCTAGCTGAATAGATCTCATACTTTAAGCACAAATAGCTTTAATTTAAGCCAAAATATGTCTCAAAATAACCTCAGCTGCTGCTTCGCATCATTTGGTTTGTCTTCTGCCAGCTTTCAATTCCATTTCCACACGCATTTTCCAACTCATAAACCAGCTTACTTTGACTTGAGTCTACGTAAATCCCCCTAGAGTTCCTCGCGGCGTGAAGGCCCTAGCAGAAACTGCTCTCAACAAGTGATGATGCCTCGGACCGTGCCAAGGCAGAATATAAAAAGCACAAAAATAATAAAAAGAAAGAAAAGGAAAACGGAAAAACAGGAAAGCAAACACATGGCCAAAAGAAAACCCCGTCTAATGCTATTCCGATAAGCTTTTTCCTGCCGCCCCCGCACGCTCACCGGCACAGCGAAGGGCAAGGGTCAGGATTCGAGCCGAACTGTAGTCAAGTTGAAAAGTGCTAGCAACAGCAACAACAACACGACCGAAGTGGGCGACAGCAAGGAGGACCAACTCGACTTCGCCCCGAGCACAGAAAGGACATTCAGCCAGCTTTGTGGAGCATAAATAATGAATAAAAACTTGCATAAAACAGTCAATGTGGAAAGAGAGCATAAAATCGAGCATACTCGACTAGTCAATACCCTGTAAATACACTTCACTAATTAACGGCTAGAACCGTTCCAGGTTGCCCGTTCATCAGCCAGCCGTAGAAATAGATTACAGACATTACACATAAAATTAATGCATACTTCGAACAGACTTCGTTTTAGCCATGGCAATACACCCTGGCGCCATCCATTTGGCTGGCCATAGAAAACCGGAATACGCTTCGAGTGTTGAAAATACAGAGGGGGAAAATGTGTTACCCCTATATATATATGTGTGCGGCCCAATAAACTGAGAGCGCAGCATTGAGAGAAATTGTTGCATTTGCTGCATGTAATTCACGTTGCCATTGCTATTGCATTTGGACAGTTGCCACCGATTCAAGTGATAGACGTGCAGCAGCAGGTGCAGCAGGCACCACTTCCGCCACCACCGATGCCTCCGACACAGCGACCCACCCTCCTTTCAGGCACACCCCGTGCGATTGCTTTTATGCGCGCGGAACACATCAATGTGGATGATGTTGTTGTTGTTGTTGTTGTTGTCCGTCTGGCTGCTATTGCGTGCCCCGGCTGTTGTTTGGAATACAACTGTGACTGGTACCCGTTGGCATTCACCATTCACGAATCATTATGCACTCACTATTCACTCCTTGCTATTCAGAACACGCCTCCAAGTTCGTTAGCTTCTGTGCGCCGCAGCTGGAAATGGGGGGCAGGCGGCGCTGGAGCTGGAGTCGGTCTGCCCGACAATTGTAGGGCAATTGCTTTGCATATTCCAATTTGGCTGTTTATTTTTCTTTTTTTCTTTCGCTGTCGTGCCAATGAATCTGGGTCGGCACACGTGCCACACAGGACAATAGGCGGAAGGACATGGCAACCGCATCATTCAATTATAATCGTTGTAAGTTGTTGTTTTGCTAAGCGAATTGATGTGGTCTGGTCAGGGCGAATGATCGTACGTATGAGAATCGCAGAGAGACATTTGTATATATAAGCATAATGATCAAATTATAGGAATGGGAAATCATGACAAGATTAACTCCGTCTCAGCGCTCTCAAGGGAAGTACGCGGATATATATCTGTAGCTTAAGTTAGGTAACTATTCTACGGAGAGTTACAAGAGTTCCTCAATTACACCCACACACAGCCACACACACACACACACGCTCTTCCACAACTTGCGTACAGTTACAGTTATTTATTCACACAGATCGTCCGCAATGCGATTCGAATTGTATAAATGCATATCACACGATTCAATTTACATTATCGTTATACATAAGAATTTGTTAGATTTTCTTTTTTTCAAATTGGTTTAAACGGAGCTGCTTGAGAAGCTAGTCAGAGGATATTGCGTCGTTTTGGATGCAAACGTTCATACTTTAATCGTTCCAGCTTGGCGAGTGCTTGGCAGGCAGGTGTGGGCATCTTAATGGCGTGTTCGAGCAGCTTGGCACTGTTAATGTTGTGGGCTCGCTGCAGCAGTTTAGCGCCTGCAAAGAACACACACACACACACACACGCACACATACAAAAATGGAATGAGGATAACACAAGAAGAAGAATAACACGTTGCAGGTAACTCACGCAGCATGCGTTCATGCTTGCAATTCTGCTTCAGCTCAACTATGTAGAGCCCTTCGACCTCCTCCTCCAAGCGGTGCAGCTGCTTGTTGGTTTGGCCCTCGGCCACTTCGGACGTCACATAGAAGGGCACACGAGTGTTACGGCTTACCAGCCGTACATTGTGCTTGCTGCAAGGTGAGCATGAGGATATATAAGGCTGCAGCCACGGAACCCCCACACCGAACTTGCTACCGAACTTACTTGGTGGGCGTGAAGCTATACATGGGTGGGCTGGTGAAGTAGTGCAGTGTGATTAGAACAAAGACAAAACCGGCCACCAGACTGATGATCATATGCTCTGTTTGATATTGTGCCTGCAGCTGGGGTACACGCTGATTCGCTGGCTGATAGCTGCGTCTCGGCAACTGGTTTAGCTCCTCGTCTTCTTCAATCTCAATCCCTGAATTCTGTTTGGTCCCCAGCGACCCATCCTTTTGCAGTTCATTTTCCTGCTGATCTATAGTGCCTTTGCCTGCATCGTATGGAAACTTCCTGGCAGCAAAACAATCTCCCACAGCTGTCAACAAATTATATTCGATACGCCGTTGATTATCGGTCAACGTATCGGCCGCTTCATTGATACGGCGAAAAGCAATATCGGCGCCGGGTGCACGATTCTTGTCCGGATGCAGGCGCAACGCAAGTCGTTTATACGCACGCTTCACTTCCGAGTATGTGGCATGATGTGATATGCGGAGCACCTCGTAATGATTGCGACATCGCAAGACCTTCTGCACCACGTCGAGCATGTGAACATTGAAGCTGTACGGCAGCGCACCGGATTTCCATGTCGGACCGATCAGTTCATTCGGATTGTCACATTTCAAGCGAAGCCGTGCCACAATATTTTTTAGCTCCAGTAATCCCATTAGCTCGTCGTGTTTACCACTGCTCTCTGTCATGCCCTCATTGATATGGATCATTGCTTCCGAATAGTTTCCCGTTATCAGCTCACCAACAGCAGCTTTTAACCATTGATTGAGTGGAGACTGATGCTGCCGCGGCTGCCCCGCGTCTAGATCCATCGGCTGATCCTGATCTTGTTGGCCCTGTTTCCACCTCTGTTCCATGCTCGACGTTGCATAGCTCCTGTTCAATCCGGCAGCTTGCATAAGCAAAAATTTTGACTTCATATACATTTTTTTCAGTTTTACTTATGTACTTGTTTATGTTATGGTAGCCAACTTTAAATACATACAATTTGATTTACAATGAATTTTAAGTCCTGACTTTAGGTCACCTTAACACATTTTGTTGACACATAGCACAGTACGATTTAAATGCTTTGTTAGCCTACATATAGATCCTTAAATGGATTCCAGACAAAGCTTAAGAAGAAGCACAATAATTATGCAAATTGGTGGAATTTTGATCACCTTGATCTGTAATACCCGACTAAACCGACCCGAAATTAGCTTCAACTTATCTTTAAATCACGCTCGTGCGAAGCAGATAAAATAACCTTTAACCTATAGCGAACCTTAACCTTTTCAACCAGCTTTACCTCGGCTCAGTTATGTTGTCAATTGCCCTTAAGCGTGCCACATTTGGCCTAAATAAAACAATAGCTGGCTTATTGCGAATGCGAATGGGCCAACTAACTGACAGCTGACAGCATTCACAGTCATCGCAATCCCAAAAGCATGCTTCAAACTTTTTGTCTCGGCCTTCGCTCGAGTGTCCTTCGGTTGTAACTCAAAACTCGAGTTAATTGAAATTAATTTCTATGCCAATTTCAATGGGGAGTGAACTCAATTAAAATAGCGTACATTCTGGGCGTGCCATGCCCGCCAACCTCCATCCAAATAACAGCCAAGGCCATTAGGCGCAGACCAAAATCTTATTAGCAGTTAAGAAATGAAAGAAGAAGCAGCAGCAGCAGCAGCAAGATAGGCACAAGTTAGAATCATAAGTCGACACAGCCTAGAAAGTAGTAGAAGCCCGCAGCTAATCTGGCCGTAAGCTGCGTGAAACGAATGGAAAGCCCGAATATAATAATAATAACAATAAAGAAAAAAAAAAGGCAAATCAGGGAAACGGCAAAAGGAATGCAGGAATTTGAGCGCAGGGTGCTTTCCGCAAGCGATATGCCTTATCAGTGTGCCCAGGCTCTGCGTTTGGGGCGGAATGGTGCGAGACACAAAGGACCAATTAAAATCTAAAGTGAGTTTGAGGAGGGACGCAGCTGCAGCAGTTAGTCAAACGGGGGGTTGTCCTCAAATTTGCGACGGCACGTACGTGCGCGCTTGCCTGTCTGTCTGTGTGTGTGTGTGTGTGTGTGTCTGTGTCGGTGTGTGCTTTTATGTATATTGTTGTTGTGGCCCAGGGGGGTTGCATGTTGTTGGTAATGCCGGTAAAACTGGCACCTCATGTGCCACGTCGCCACACCGGAGCATATTCATTTATTAATGGGAGTCGTCGTCGTCGCTTGCTTGGGCGCGATGTTGCACCCATTGTTGCTGTTGAAAGATGGTTGCCAGTTAAATGGAATGAATATGTGATTGGATTGCATGGACGAGCTGAGCATGACAATACGATCGCCAAGTGCGACCAAGCGCTCACCAAATTATTACGGAAATAACCAATCACTAACTACAGCAAGACCAGTTCCTTAATCTTAATGGGATTCTGATTGGCTTTTCATATTAATTGCAATATGACGAGATGATCACTTAGTAAGAAAAGATCTGGCTAGTACATTAGTGTGTGCAGACTATATCATAAACAGCAACAACAATAAGAACAGTTGAAATGCGTAAATATTGATTTTTCACACATGGCTCCCTGGAGGAACCAGCGTCAGCAATCTGCAGCCTCACCAGTACTTTACCTTTACCTTCCCATTTTTAAAAATCCACTTGCCACAACACAGGCGGCAGACACACACTTGACGTATCTGCTCTGCATTCAGCAGCAGTTCGTTAAATAGAAAAGATGCACATAAAATGTAGGCATTGCCACACACACACAAGAACACAGACGCGCACAATGACATGCTTGAGTTGCATTTGTTTATGCTAAGAAGTGAACAACTCGTAAACGTGCTGTTCAAATGTTCTTTAGCTGCTGCTGCGCAAAATGGGAACTTACAACATAAGCATAATTTTATTTCAAATTCTTTTTCTAATTGCTATTATTACTCACTGGCCATATTGCTGATCCGTTCCGTTGCTCCCTGTTGCCGCTCTTTTATTATGCACTGCTTCTTCTTAGCTTCGCCGCCTTTTCTAAGCTTTTTCTTTTGTTTATTCCGACTCTTTTTAGCAAGCACTAAATCAAATTTGGTTAATCAAAGAACTGAACACATTTCACAGCATTTGTATACGAAAATCTTCCAGTAGCGTTAATACCGCCTTTTTAACACACAAGTAACACCAAGAGCAACTCCACTTAAACTTTATATCACTCTTTTTCCTATGCCTAATCACTTTTTATTGAAATGAAGCGATTTTCCGCGTAATGACTACAAGGCGTAAAGAAAACTCGAGTGCAACTGAACCAGGTAGTCATTGTTGATGGTATCGATGAGGTGCTTTGGTATCGATAATCACTCCACTCTTAAATAAGTATGACCAGTTTTCAGTAATTTAACAAAAGTTGCCAGCTGTTCATAGCACGAGTAAAAAAGAGACAACTGTATTATACAGTACGCAGAGTTGCCATCTTGCGAACGTGCATAACAACAAATTGTTTATTATTTAGTAAATATCACGAAAAAAACAAAAACTATATATTAGAGAAACTACACATTGTTGAGCGATTTGTGGTTCATTCTTTATTTGTTTTAGACGCTTATATCCAAGCAAAAAAACTGAATGTAATGCAATAGTAAACGTGACAACACCGTACCATTGAAGCATAAAATAAATCAGTTTTAGTTTAGCCAACTACTGTGGCCTTTTAGCCAATAATTGAGCTGATTTCTAGAATTTACGCGCTGCGTTACTGTAACGTAAAAGCTTATAAAATTGGCAAAATAACTAAGCATAACACAAAGATGCCGCCTGCGTCTGCGGTGAACAATAACAATGCGGCCGCGCAAGCGGCAGCTGCTGAACGCGCTGAAAAATTGCGAGGGTCACTTAAAGGCTTCATTCTGGCTGACCGTCAGCGCCGACAGGAGGGTAAATAAAATTGAATATGCTTGAAAAGCGACATATATTCATATAACGTATGTGTATAGAGTACGAAAGACAGTGCGAAGAGCTTCGACTGCGACTGGAGCGGGAAGCACGGGAGCGTGAGAACAATTTGTCCCTTGAAGATACACGTGGCCAGATTAATCGATTAGACGAACAGCTAGCGGATTTGCATCAAAAAAAGCATCAATTGCTGGTGCAATTGAAGAAAGTACTAAACGAAGATGAGAGGCGAAAACAAGCAAAAGAGAATGAGTTGTTTGCCCTGCAGCAGGTGCAAGCCATGCAGCAAGTAGCAGCGGTCAATGCAGCCACGGCGCAGGTATTTCTACCGTCTGGACGATTGCATCATCAGCTGCCACTGCTGCAAAAGGTATGTCATTCAAACTCATTTTGTCAAAATCTTCCATGACTTATTAAAATCTTATTAGCAACCACCACCACCACAACCTGGCAATCAGTCGACGTCTGTGAAACGCGGCCGCAGTCCCTCACCGCCCAGCCAACAGCATCAGGCGTACTACAAGAGCCCCGCCACCTATGCCCAGCAGCCACAGAGTAAGACAGGCCCTAGGCCCTGTCCTTTTAGCTTCACTCACTTAACTAATCTATATATAATACCAGCTGCTTAGCTGAACCATTGCCTCGCTTTTCAATAGCGCCCACTAATGACTAACTTGCACAGATACTTAATTTACTTTTCATTTCATTATTTGTTTACAATTCGATTCGCAGAACACGATGACTACAGTCGTGCCGCGGACTATGCTAAAATGTCATGGAACAGTAAGAAAATTCTAATCAATCTATCATGTAGTTTACCAAAATCGACTCAGTTGAACTAACTTATCAACGCGATTGGCAAGCCTATGATCGTTCTCTATATATTTACTTTTTCCATTTTTTCTTCATTTTCCTGCAGAGTCCACGACACAGTATCCAACCACAGGCACTCTATTCTACCAGACGAGCACAGCACCGTCGACTACACAACATCAGGCAGACGCCCGTCTACAGTCCATATACAACTATGGCCTGCCATTGCGGCCCGCTTATCACGTTGAGCTAGCGCCCAGTGCAACCGTCAGTAAGGCCCCAGGTTCGCAATCGCCATCCCCTAAAGCGCAGCCGATGCAAGTGCTGCACATCAATTTGGATCAGCCACCCATATCGCAAGCTGATCTTGTTCAGGTTCAGGCGGGCGCCAGTAGTCTTTCCGTGCAAGCATCTAAACCGCAGGTGACAATGGAGAAGCTACCGGATCGTTATCACATTGAGGTCAAGCATGAAGGCCCGCCACAGGGGCATGTACCACCGCCACCGCATTTGCTGTCCGAAGGTGGTGTTATCTATAAGCCCCTATTGGGTGAGCTATCGTTGCATCCCAATGTGCTGCAAATCAGTAGTAGTGCCCCCCAGGTGAGCATCGAACGAAGTATTCCTATGTCGACACGAATCTAATATATGCTAAAATTTATCCTAATTTCAGAACCCGAAGGCAACGGGCAGCATTACACAAGGTTATGCGCCGGGACGTGGAGCGAGTGCCTATGATCAACAATTGGCCAGACAGCAGTTGTCCATGCTGCCCGGTCAACCAGGTTCTGGCAACAGCGCTGGCCAGCCACCACATGGCCAACAGATACAGTACACTCGACGCTTCCGTTAATATTTGGCTAAGCTCACTCATAATTTAACGATTTAAAATGATAATAATTTCAAATTTTGACTTCGCTGCTTTGCAGCTGCACAGAATAAAGCACACAGAACTATGGCGTCCCTATTTTCCAAATATTCTGAGTTTTCTTCCTAATTTGAAACTTTCACTTTTGTACAGAATATCGTTCAGGTGGACTGACTACTGTACTTGAAGTTGAGCGGTTAAACGTGATTAAAGTGTGAAAATCGATTTTGTATTTGCGACAAACTAAATGAAAAGCTTTCTATGGATAACTAATTGTGAATCAAATCTATTAAGCTACGATTCGCCTGAGAGTACAATCTAAAGAGACATTACTGTATGTCGTCATTCCTATTGGCATGTTGTTTATTCTCACAAGTTGTTTGCCCAGCTGTAGAATATTAGAGGAAACAATTTAAATATGACTGAAAAATCGCATGGGCCGAGTAATAAGATTGTTCAGCAATTTCTTTATTAAGAGCGACGAAATTATTCCTGTTTGACGTAATAACGTAATAAGAGTGGGAAATCTGGATTTAAGTATGGCAAAATTGCACCAAGGGTTTGCGGTCATTTTTATTCACATCTAAGAAAACTAATTCTATTGCTTTGATAATAAATGGGTGATTCATGATAAACAAAAAACGTGTAAAATAATAATTGCGTTATTTCTATGTCCGCATCATTTCCATGTGGCCGAGGTTAATTGTACAGTGCGCACTCGTTAATTGGAATTGGTGACTGTGACTGTGACGCCTCAGATAAATATAAGGCAGAGGCTGTACGTCTGTATGTGCTTTTCCAAACCACGTTTACGATTGTATTACGCAAGTCATATCAAAGCGAAAACCAGTTTTTTTGTTGTTTTGTTGCTATTATTGTGGTTGTTGTTGTTCGTATTGTTATTGTTGTTTTAGTGTCAAGGAAAAGTGAAGCTCAGAATTGAGAACATGTTTAAGAACGTAACTACGAGCGGAAGCTGAGCTGCAATTCTAGCCCTCTAATGTAATTTTAGCTTCAAAGCAAGGTATTTGATTTAAGCGGTAAACAAAACGTACGTTAATGAAAACCTCGTATCCGAAACATGTTTTGGCGCGTAGCCACAAAAAAATCACGTCCAAAGCTACAAAGCATTTGCATAAATAAACAAAACGAAAGTTAATTGTATGCTAGAGACGGATTAAGAAAAACAAGTCGATACGATTACAAATTACAACGGAGCAATGGCAATGGCATCCAAATAGGTCGGGGTTGGGAAATCATGAGCAAACCACTACCAATGCATATAAGTGTATTACGCGCCAATAAAAATGGTACGGTAATCAATTGGATGCAGAGTGCCAAAAACGTCAACGTGCCCCCCGCTCGGCCGTTTATGTGAGTCGGCTGTTTATGTGTTGGTGGCTGTATGAGAGCGACCCCAAGCGAGTGGCGTCCAGCAACAGGCGGTTGTTGTGGCTGCCGATTTCAGTCTGTAACGACAACGGCAACAGTTCATAACGTTGCGCGCGCTTAGCACAACTTAATTCGAAAATAAAACGGAAAATATACGCTCAAGGTGTGTGTGTGTGTGAATTTCGAATACCGTTGCTCTGCGTTTGTGTTCATGTATGGGTCTAAGTTTGTTTGAATGTGATCACTGAGTGTTGCAAGACGTCAATTTAAGAGTGTTGGAAAATAGCATAAGATCTTTTAGCCTACACATGCCAGCTCGCTTGCACTCAAGCGCTGCCGGCATGCGTAAATGTCAAAAGCCTAGTGCGCTTGGCGAGAGTTGCTTTGTTTCGAAAGCAAAACATAAAGAAGACGTACGAATGACAACAAAAGTGAAAAATAAAATTAGCCACTGTTGTGTCAAACATATGTATTAAGTATATACAAACGTAAGCTGTGCATATATAAGAAATCGAAGTGATTGGAATACAGCTTTCGTTATTCTCGCCGCTGTCAGTTTATAAAAAAGTAAAGTGATGTCATGAAAACAGTTGCATAAAATTCTCAATTATTACCCCAACCTTTCCCTTGCAAAATTTCTAGGCACTAGTGTACTTAATATTCAAGTAATATAACAATGGAATCGATGAAAACATACTTCTTTGAGAGATATCAAGGATTATGTAATTATTTGGAACGCGACACAGTCGGCAGCGAGCTGGCTATCTACGGAACTTCGACCGTGATGCTGCTGGTGGCGTACATGAAACGCAAGCCTGCCTATTTGGTGCGCCAGTTCAAGCAGCCATCGCACATACCGGAACGCATTATTAACGAAAGGGTTATGCACACTGGGGAGATTCGTGGCGTCCAGCAGCGTGATCAGGACACACTGCTGCTCATCCAACATCGCCCACTTATACCGATCTTCACTAGTCGAGAACGTCTGCTACCGGTGAAGCTGCCTGGTGTGCGGGTCAATGCCAACGGCTATTCATGGCTGCAACAGTGTCTGATTGGACGCGAGGCCACCTTTATACCGCTGAACAAAAGCCTGTCTCAAGATTATGTGGTTTGTCAGCTGTGCTTAGTTCATCCGTCCAAGGGCAACAAACTATTGGACGTATCCGAGACTTTGCTCAAGCTGCGATTCGCTGAATTCGCGCAAGATGTGGGGGCGTCCGTTAAGAGGAACACCAAATATTACAAACATCTGCGTCAAGTAGAGAACAATACGGCCAGCAAGGAAGCGTGGCTTTCCTGGGCAGCTCGCTATCCGTTCATTTGGCAGCGCTTCAACGAACTGAAGGCTTACCTTCTGCCTAAGCAAAAACTTTTGCCCGAACTGGTGCGCTGATCAAGAAGCGGAAACCACGCCCTGCCAAGCATAACTAGTTTATTTAAGCTCGGTGCAAACGAAACGTAGAATGTGTAATTTTGTTAATTTTAGTTCTAAGTTGCGCTAACAATACAAACGGAAATCCGAAGAGCACAATACAAGTGAACGTGTTTTACTGCGAATTTTCGCAGCTGAACTGCAAATGACATCGAACGAAGACGAGACTATTTACTTTGTTATAAACAAATGCTATTGTTGTTGACGCTTGCACGATCTTACCGA
>JABVZX010000001.1:2763510-2774716 GCA_020883565.1 Drosophila pachea
CTTCAATAAAATGATACAATAATATATTTATAACGTATTCTTGATATATTTTATTTTTGTATATATTGCGTATATTTGCGTGCGTTCGTGGTTGTGTGTGTGTGTGTGTGACAATCGAATTGGCATATACAAATATTAATAAGAAAACAGTTGCAGTTCTTCAACCAACCCAACGAATAACAAACTCAAGCAAGATGAGCTGCGGAATCTCAATGGTTAAATATATATTATTTATATTCAATTTGCTGTGCTCGGTGAGTAAAAAAAAATACACACTATAAATTATTCTCGAGGAAACTAATTATTTCTATGTGTAATTCATATGAGCTTTGACTTCAGCTTTAGCACATGATATCATCCCTCAAAACTTTCAATTCTCACCTAATCCGGTTGTCCAAAGTACAGTCGACTCTGGGAACGAACGAAAATAAAAGTAAAATGCCCATTCATAGTTAAATCTTAGTTTTATTAGATAAGTGTTAGAAACACAAGTTTTTGCTCGGCCAACCGTCAAGCGCTTCTCTCTACACAATGGAAAGTTGTTTTTATTGTGTGAACACTGTACTGTGTTTGGCTTTTGCCCGAAACGGTAGGCCTAAAAACCAGTTTTCCACCAAAAAAAAAAAGTAGCAAAGCCAGGGGCCAGCTTTTGAGATCATCAGGAATGTAAAACTGGTTGTCAAAATTGGGCTAACTTCAACAGTTGCTTTCAGATGACGTCGCACTGGAGGCATATCCATATAAAGTTTGCATCAACTGTTGGTGTTGTTGTCTCAATTCTTTAATTCGGATTTTGATTCTGATTCTTTGACTAGCTGCAGCGAGGCTAACCAGTTGCAAGCAACAGGTTTCATTTGTTTGTTTTGCAATTGCTTAAAGTCAACTTCTAACTTCTATTCTACTTAAAGACCAGTTCTGGCATATTATGTATATCTGTCTGTAGATATGAATATATGTATTATTCATATATATATATTTAATGACTTGAGAAATTTTATAGCTGAATGTGGTGTAGGAAATATTTATAGTTCAGTCACGCAAACGCCTACCCGGCCGAAAGTTGTGCAATTTCAAATGGAAAATTGCGCAATTGTGAGGGTGTCCACGCCCAAAATAGTCTCACTTAATTATATATGAACTTGGCGCACAGTCACTCTGTCAGACAGTCAGTTAGGCCGTTACATACAGAGAAAGAGAGAGTGAGAGAGACAGTTGATCCGATGGAGCAAATTTTAGATTTCCCGAACGCTCCCTTTTGGGCTGGGCGGAATTTGGTCGGCGGCGCACTTGAACTCTTTTTGGCTTGACCTATTGTTGGTCTGGACTATATGTATGTATATAAGTATATGCTTAACGATTACAATAGCTGTGCCATTCATAAAAGCGCTCATCTGTTTGATCTCGTTAACTGCATAAATTGGTTGATGTCGCGTTTAAAATAGGTCAATATGTGAGTTCAAGCGTAATTATCAGTTGCCACGGCAGTAGGTTACCAATTGGTGATCTAGTTGTCTATACATATATCTATGGATTTCTTTATGTCAGTGTCTTCTCGAGTAGTTAGTCATGGTCATAAATTTACTGACGTTTGCCATGGGCAAAAAAAAATCAATGCAAATAGTTCCTCTTCGCATATTTATTTGTCATTCTTATCATCTAATCTAAATTGCTAAATTGGATAGCTTCAACCGATTATATGGAGCCAATTGATAAGGCCAAATAGCGACTAACGTACTGGCCACTGTCGGTCATAGGTGGCGCCATCTATGTATGTAGATCAACTAATACTACAGCCACCTAGTGGTTGTTATGAAGTACTTCAGGCAACTGTGTGACGCTTGCAAGCAGTTGCACTGCTTTGCAGACTGTTTGAGTCCGAACTTGAAAACTAATAATAATTATTTATTTAACACAAATACTAATATATAACATTTTCATTACTAGATATGTGGAATTTTGTTGATTGTGTTTGGAGCACTGTTATTCAGCAATATACACAACATCGATGACTTTACCGATGCGCTCCGCACCCAACAGGTGCCCATAACAATGATTATCTTAGGCACGGTTATATTGTTGATCTCCTGGTTTGGCTGCTGCGGTGCCATACGCGAATCCTATTGCATGTCTATGACGGTGAGTAGCTATCACGATAGGTTAGTCAAAAAATACACCGATTATATCCATATATCCAATTGCTAGTACTCGATCCTGTTGTTCGTGCTGATGATTGGCCAGCTGGCCCTGGTCGTCTATATGTGGCTGCAGAAGGACAGATATCTGGTGATCATGGGTGATGTTGTCGAAAAGGCCTGGGAGCGTCGCACCCGTCGTGCCGACTACATGGACGCCATACAGATAAGTGTAAGTGATCTGTCCTCAAGGCTATGCTTATAGACAAATTGGTCTGATCAATCGATTATTTTAGATGGAGTGCTGTGGTCGCAGCAGCTTTGCGGACTACGCCTTCCAGGGCTATTTCCCGCCCTCGTGCTGCAAGGACACTAACAACTGTCGCCAAGAGACCGTCTACCGTCGCGGCTGTAAGCAGGCCTTCGTCCAGTTCTGGGATAGAAACAGCGACATCATCAAATATACTGGCCTCGTTATTGCCGCCATTGAGGTAAGATTTGCAAATTCTATACCCAGAAGTATGTCCTTCATAATCTTCAATCAATTTTCTTGCAGTTCGTTGGTTTTGTTTTCGCTTGCTGTTTGGCGAATAGCATTCGGAACTATCGACGCCGAGCGGAATATTAAAGGGCGCCCTCTATCGGGAATCCCACCATTAAGGCCTTACTAATTTTAGTGCAAACCGAAAGTACGAAAAATGTTGCCCAATTTTTTATAAATCATTTTCTATATATATATATGTGTATACTTATGACGATTCAGTTGGCCATTCTGCACACTTCTTAAATTTGAGTATTTGTTGAAATTTTATTCACGACAACAATTAAATGTGTTAACTCTTAACTGTACAAATGAGATAAATATGTAACAGATTTTTTTATTTATAAAAGATGCAATAAAGTTATAAATGAAAAAAAAAATGGCGTTTATTTATTTATTTTCAATTCTATTGAATTCCTGTTATTCATATCAGTTTGATATTGAGATAGAGTAAAAAATTTCAATAGAACTCTTTACCCTACGCGAACCTTTTGGCACTTAAAACCCTTATCTTCAGTATAAAGCCTCTTGGTAATTTTTTGATTACTTTTTTCGTTTTTCCCAGTTATACAAGTGCTGATAGACAGGCTAGACCAATTGTACTAAAAAATTGGAACATTTTTTAAAGAGCCACAGCTTTTCTGTGGGTCTTACAGTGGACGGGGCAGCTGATTCACATGGAAGTCAATTTCAATAATTATTTAGATTATGTAGATTACGATCAAAAGATGAGAAAGAGATGAGAATGAGACGGAGAATGTAATAGAGAATGGGTAAAATGAATAAGGAAGAGCATAAGAATTGGTAAGGAAAGTCGAATATATTCCCCGAATACGAATATTGAATGCCAATATGCGGAAGTCCTCGATTTATTGCCAAATTTTTAATAATAGATCGAAACGGTCTATTCTATGCGATAAAGCGAATCCATTAAAATTGCACGCTTAGTTAGTTCAACTAACTGACAATTTAGTAATTAAATGGACTTACCTTAACGAACTTTAGTAATTATATGAGCCTACTAGAGCGTATTGCCGTTCCTAACTGGCTTTATCGATCAAAATATGATGATAATATTTTGCTTGTCAATAGATAACCCAACTAATGCATTGAGGGGACTCCCGATTAGATTGAATTTCCCCATTGATAAGCAGAATTTGACTCATACTTCATATTAAGTGTGATTAGCCACTAGTAAAACGAAAGTCTTCATTGATAACGTTCTCGGCTGATATTAGGACATGCTCTGGTCCGTGGGACGCGAGCAGCCAAAATAGACGCCACCTAGAGGATAATCTGGCGAACTAATGCTTGTAGCAGTTGAGAACTCAAGTACCTGCTTGCAAGCAGTCAAAGTCTGATTATGCTCTCAGAGAAACCTTTTGAAACTTACCTCTGCGACCCCTGAGATCGAATACTAAGTTCATTTTGGTGATTATCAGATGAATCAGACCATATGAACTTATATAGTTCTGGGAAAGTCTAGGTGCACATCACAAGGGCGTTTGCAGCTAACAATGCCATCATGCCGTTTGGGTACACTCCGATAAGAATTTATTGATATGCCGTTTGAGTCGCACCTAGTTCATAGAGCAAAATGAGAATTGTTGTTATGTGAGGGTGATTTTGTTGTTATCAGATAGTGGTTAATATAAGCCAGCCACAACCAGCGACGTTTGCACATTGTTAAGGGCCACATCTCAGGCATACCATACAATTCCGAAGCGAATTATCCCAACGAACGGCCACAATCGATATCGAACGGAAAGGAATCTAGTAAATCTAACACAATGAATTGCCTATCGCAGATAATCAAGTACATAGTGTACTTACTCAATGTCGTCTTTGTGGTAAGTGGTAGCATATCGCGACAAAGTTGAAGTAGATGTCCACGCGTTATCCGACTTCTCAACTACATGGATAGATTGATTGCCCTAGGAAAAGAATATCTCTCATGATGTGAACTCTCTTTCCAGGCTGGTGGCATCTTGCTCATCGTGGTCGGGTCAATCGCGGTGTCCAACAGGGGCCCATCTGACTCACTCACGATACCCATATGCATACTTGTCATCGGGTGTGTCATCTTCGTGGTGTCCTTCTTGGGCTGCTGTGGCACCATTCGCGAAAATCCTTGCTGCACCAAAATCGTAAGTCCAACACTCGCTCTTCAAACCGACAGCTTGTCTAACATCTTGCTTCCTCTACCTCTCCCTCTCTCGCTCTAGTACGCTATTTTGATGTTGATCCTGTTTGTCCTGCAATTGACCCTGACAATTTGCATGTTCGTGCAGCGAAATAAGCAGGGGAACAGCAACAAGAATGCGGATATCAGTTGCTGGAGCAGCTTGGTCATATCCCTATTCGAATTCTCACTGGTCATCATTTCCTGCTGCCTAGCCAGAGCGATGAAAAAGCGCAATGAGAATTGTAATTTATCATCTGAGCCATAAATAAACAAACTACTTTAGTTAATTACAATGTGAACTTACTTTATTACCAAGTGGTGAAATAACTTATCTGGATCTCGTTAATTATTTATACCTCAACTTCTTCGTCTTTAAAAAGCTCCCGTGTCGGGTAATTTACAGTTCGTATACCGTACTATCAGGAATTTTCTATATACTATATAATAAAAAATACTTTTGCTGTAGATGGCTCTCGGTGCGTATTAGGTCATAACAACAGGTAGCTGATTCACGGCCTATCAATGGATCAAAGCGGCCCAGAAAAATGTACTCAAAATATTTATTTTCCATTTTATGTTGTTGGTAATTTTAGTCTTTTTGTTTGGCCATTTACGTAGACCTAGAGCAACGCTGCGTATGCGCGTTATCAATATTTCGAGATAAGATATACATAAATGGACAAATCTATAGAGATACGATAAACCTTCCAGTTTATTTATAAGGCAGAACATAGCCGTAGGATCCATTCGACTCGAACGACTGTAATCGACGCGTTCACAAAGCGCGAATATCCGAAAATTGTGCAAGAATTAGCAAAGAAAATAATTTGGAAATTATTTT
Organism: Drosophila pachea; assembly: GCA_020883565.1. NCBI lineage: Eukaryota > Metazoa > Arthropoda > Insecta > Diptera > Drosophilidae > Drosophila > Drosophila pachea. The sequence goes on from JABVZX010000001.1 coordinate 2,769,210, forward strand.
ATAAGTGATAAAAAAAACTGCATCAACATGGGCTGCATATCGGGCATAATTAATATTATACTATATCTAGTAAACATCGTGTTTCTGGTGAGTTGGATAAGCCATATGAAACTAATGGATACAACTCGAAAGATGCAAAATTTTGAAAGGGATTCAATTCAAACAGAAATCGTGATAAGGAAAAGCTGAAGTTTTCTTAAATTCACATCATTCTTAAATCTAATCAAAATGGAAAATGTATTGAAAGAGTATCGATTTGAAATATGGAAAGCTTTAATTATTTGCGCAGTGAATTCAATCCATATTGAGTATGAGTATAGACAAAGTTCTATACAGACAATCGGTCTGCGTTATCATATATATAACTCACGCGAATATATATATATAGCTTTAATAGCCTTTATCAGCCTTTATCAATGAGTCACTCGGAAATACACAAAATAATATGTGTTCGCTGACTCGTTATCGGCGATGATGGATTAGGTGCGCTTTGTAACGTCGATAGCGATAGGTTATATCATGCTAAAACTCCGTTTTGTGCCAATTATAAATGATCTAAGATATGCCAAATGATCCTTGAATGTTGTTGTAATTCCATTTTTTTGACCGTCCTTTAGATTGTTGGCATCCTGCTCATTGTACTGGGCTCGATTATGCTTTCCAACTTCAGCGACCTGAGCGATGTGGAACAGCTCACCCAAACGAAGGCGATTCCCATCTGTGTGCTCGTTTTGGGTTGCCTCATCTTCCTTATCTCTTTCTTTGGATGCTGCGGTATTTGGCGTCAGAGCGCTTGCCTGACCGGAATAGTGAGTCATACACAAACAAACACCCACACAAACACAGCTTGAACTCTGTTTAAACTTTGCTTTTTAGTATTCCACCATGATGTTCCTTCTGTTCGTGCTGCAATTGGTGCTCACCTGCTGGATCGCTGTAAATGGTAAAGATTTCATCAACGATATGGGCAAAACGGTGAACACGGTCTGGAATGAGAATACAGCGGGGAATGGGTATCCAATGGGAGGATTGGAGCTAACATTCAACTGCTGCGGCAACACCGGCTATAACGACTATCTCATTCAGAATATTCCAGTGCCCGGCACCTGCTGCGGCTTTAAGAACCGCGACCAGGTGTGCCCGGCTTCCATTTACGAGACCCGCAAAGGCTGCAATCAAAAGTTCAGAGATTTCTGGAGCGATAACAACGATATTGTTTTGTGGTCCGGTTTGGGCATTTGCATATATGAGCTGGTTGTCTTCATTGTTGCTGGCATCCTGGCCAAAAACATGCGCAATAATCATCAATAAGTTAATTTTAATCTTAATCTATCATAATTCCCTCAGCCTAAAACAAATAAACGTTGAAAACAACACTGGCCCGAAAACGGAACAATTTTTTTATTTTACACTATGCCTTGGAACGATTTTATAGAAGTTGGGGATCACTGAATATATAGAACATTTTTTCGCGTGAGATGTTTTTACACACATTCTAATAAGAATGTGAATGTGTGTTGCTAATTGAAATGTTATCCTAAGCGTTAGCAACTTCATTTTTATCTGACGCCCAAAAGTATGCAATCGTTTTTATCCAAAGCACAAAAAGTTCACTAGTGCAATGAAGGGAACTAAAGATAAGAAGATTACAAAAAGCTCTGGGTGCCACTTGACTACTGACTGCTGGAATAGTCAGTTTGTGATTGGAATTGAGTGATTTCGGATCGGCAAATTATAGCTTCGCAACATACACAAACATGGATTGTGGTGGAGTTCTTGTTAAATATGTGCTTTTCATATTCAATATATTGTTTGTGGTAAGTTCTTAATTTTTCTCGTATTTTGCGATAATCTTATCTCAAGGAGTGCGTAAACTAAAACCCATGATCTTTCGCAAAGCGAAAAATTAAATGTTTCGCAAACACACACACACATATATATACACATGTATCTCTCTCTTTTATCTTATCATGAGTGGAACATGAAAGGGCACTCATTGTGTGAAATAGTTGGAGAATGCCGTTATTTTACCCATTTCACATACTGATATTGAGTGTAATTATTGCTAATGAGCTCAAGCAGATGTTTCGAAATAAACGATTCAGTGATAACGTGGAATGAGTAATACATGTTATGACTGGACCAGAGCTCTCCCATTTAGTCATGCGCAATGCAATAATAGAATATCTGAAATATATTACTATTATTATTGTTTACTCTCAGATATGCGGCATTCTCCTTATTGTGTTTGGCTCGCTTATGGTAGCGGAAATTAAAGACTTTTCGAGCGTGGATCAGACCTTTGCGGCAAATAGTGTAGCCATTATTATACTTATCTTGGGCTGTATTATCTTCCTCGTTGCGTTTATTGGCTGCTGTGGTGCCATTCGTGAAAATGCCTGTGCCCTCACAACGGTAAGTTTTCATGATATGATGATGATTTGGCCCACAATTATATATAATGTTGAAAATCTTTCCTATTTGTAGTACTCCGTTATTATGTTGGGCTTGTTCTTGTGCCAAATGGCATTGATTGTGTATGTTTGGATAAATCATGTGCAAATCCGTGAATCTCTGGACACTGTTGTGCAAACCATTTGGAATCAGCGACAAAGCGATTCACTTCTGATGGATACTCTGCAGAAATCCGTTAGTATAATTATTTATTTTTTTGAAGCTTTTACCCTCAATCAAATTATGATCATTGCAGTTGAAATGTTGCGGCCTTTATAAGTTCTCGGATTATGGTACTGTCTATCCGGCCTCATGCTGCGAATCGCCATCGAATGGCAGATGCGCCTTACAATCCGTGCTGTTTAAGCCAGGTTGTAAGTCAGCTGTCGACTCCCTTTGGGATACGAATGCGAACATCATCAAATACGCCGGTCTGGGAGTCACTCTTGTTGAGGTAAGATCACAAAATCATATACAAGATGATTCTGTAAATATAATATTCTCATTATTTCTAATTTCTAGTTGATCGCCTTTATATTTGGCTGCTGCCTGGCAAATCAAACTCGAAACATACAGCGACGACAAAACTATTAAGATCGGCATTAATTGTTATACCTATATTCGGCATTGTTGAGCACTGTTTTAAAACCTTATATTGCATTCAGTCTGTGAAAGCGATGAGTATTGATAAGGGTTACTGTTTTATTTTTAAATGTCAATAAAGAACAAGTGTTTTCAAAAGGTTTTCAAAGGCACAACCTACTAATATTTCCAAATGCATCTCCCTGTTATATCTACAGTTGTTGAACATTGTTTTAAAACCTTATATTGCATCCACCCAGTGAAATCGATGAGTATCGAGAATGGTTGCTATTTTATTTTTAAAAGTCAATAAAGAACAATTGTTTTCAAACGATATGTTGAAACTGTAAATAGTAAGAGTTTTTAAATAGAATTTAAATATAAAACTGTATTTGCACATGTTGAGCGCTAGTCTTTTAAAAAAGTCCATAAAAATACTAGACTTCATAAGTGACCGACGTTTTCCTAATAAACGAGCCATGGTCACACTGTCCTCCAGTCTTTCGTGTTGAGAGTGTCGAACGTCAAGTCAAATCAAAAGGTTTTTTCGAACGATACGGACTAGCTGTGCGTGTCTACTTATAACGTGCTTACTTACTTAAGAGAATTCTATCTTTAAAATCGTAAAAGGTAATGCTGCTTAGCACAAAAAATTCCATATTACAGATACCAAAATATATATATATATATACGTATTCCTGTGCATAATTGTTCTCATTTCGTTCGTTATGTGCTACGTGAGATGATGCAGTGGCAGCTGCTCGAAAACGGATGCATGTGAAAGTGGTTGAAAACGGAAAAAACAAAAGCCCATTGAAAAGAATGTACGAATTTTGATATAATAGAAAAAGAATGAAACAGAGAGACAACGAGATTTTCGTTCTTGAAAAATACCGCTTGTTGTTGCTTTTGATGCTGGGCGAACACTGAGAATATTGTTTTTATTGCACTACCAAATATTATAGCCGCTTTGCTGTTGTTACTTACGCTGCGGTTGGCAAGATAACCCATAAGGAAGAGGGTGAATTCCGTAAATTACGACGAAAAGCACTCTCAGTGCTCTGTGCTCAGTGTTTAGTGTCTAAGCTTGAGAATTAACAAGTGGAAATTATTGTTCCTAGCTGAATTGCTTGACGCATGTTCCAAATATTCATAAAGTTATAAGTTCAAGTCTCTATGGATGTAAAAATACATGAAATACATCGTTTTCTCAGACTTTTTATAGCACGTCGCAATTAATTCCTTTTTTTTTTTATTTCGTCAAGGCCAAACCGGTTTTTAGCAGCTGAAAGTGAAGTATAAGAGGCGTGAATAACAAAAAAAATATATATATATATATAATTAAAACACAGACTAAAAAAGAGCGTATAATTATAAGTACCAACACTCGAATGGAGTAGAAGTAAATAATAATAACACTAAAAATTAATGCCAAAACAATCTAAAAATTAATTTTATTGCAAAAGTTTTCACACTAACCTCAAACAAATGGTTTCGTTCGGTTCGAAGATTGAATGCGATCCAAAACAATTTTATGTATAGTTAGCTGCATAGTAAAATGCCTGATTTCGCAATGGCAATTAATAAATCAAAAACTAGTTAGTTTGCCTGATTAAACTTCCATTAGATAAGCTTTCAGCTTCATCAAATTTCTTAACTGAATAAATTATTTGAAAATCAAATTTAAGCTTGTTTGCAGACCGAAACATAAAACATAACAAAACATAACAAAAAACGTAAAAACATAATAACATAAAATTTGCGTATTGTTATTATCTGTTACTAATTGCTTTGAATGTTTTTCTTTTAATGCGTTTCAGGAAGCTAAAAATTTGGCAAAATGGACTGCGGCACGTCTATGGTGAAATACATCCTCTTCATATTCAATACCATTGTGTCGGTAAGTAAGACCATGACAAAACACTTGAAAATCCGCACAAATTTCACGATCTCATATAATAAATAAATAAATGTTTATATATATGGGCGGCGATATAGATTTCACAAAATGTTTCTCTCCAGAATATCCAATATTTAAATATTCTGTTCGTACAGATGCAAGTTTACATGACTGCAATCCAAGCAGCAAGTTAACTTATATGTTATCGAAATACCCTGCAATTATTGTTTGAACTGGGAGGTAGACAGAGAGAGAGAGAGAGAGCGAGAGAGTTAGGGAGAGAGCCAGACTGGGAGATATCGAAAATGGAATGGCTGCCGCTAAAATTCTAGCAAATATATATCTGATTCAGCTCTAGAGCTAGGCTAATACGGAATGAATTTTACAGAGTATGTCTGTCCATAGTCCTGTCGCATTGGCTGTGGCACACTTGTATTTATTTGAACAGCTTCGCTTTTGGCATAGCTGGTTTGGCGGCTCTGACATCATCATTTTTGTATTATATACACTCATATATATATATATTCAGCTTCCCAAGCGAACGAAACTCGAACACGCATAATCAAAGGCA
>JABVZX010000001.1:2815585-2825698 GCA_020883565.1 Drosophila pachea
TAAGCCGCAAGTAATTCCATGTCTCTTTTTAATTTGGCCTGACAAAGGCAGCCGCAAAAATCTTTCTCTTTATGCCTTCGGCTTGATTTTTATTTTTAAATTTCTTATTTTTTTTTTAAATTATATTTTGTTGTTTTTGTTTTTGTGATTTTCGTGTGACGCGGTTTTAGTTCACATGACTTTTATTCTGTTTATTAATTTGATTTTTATGTTCACAGATAATTGGCATACTCTGCTCGCTGGCCGGCGTCTACGAGCTGTACTATAAGCTGGACGAGGGCTCGGTGACGCATGTCGATCTGGAGAAGATCTGTCAACTGGTGATGGCGGGCAGCCTGATTCTGGCCGCAATCATTGGCTGTTCCGGCGCCTTTCTCGGCTCCATCAAAGTGCTCGTCGTGGTGAGTATGACAGCGGATTGATGTTAAACTCTTCTTCATTTTCCAACTACTTGTAGCACTTGGTTCTGTTGGTCTGCCTGATCGGCGGACACATCTATCGATTGATGCACCACAATGAACGGAAGCATGCAAATGACACGGAGCTATTTGTGCTCGGCATTTGGCTGCAGGAGCTCTCGAGTTCCGGTGCCATGCATCAGCTGGAGCACAAGGTGAGTGGCTGGTGAAAGGTGAAGGCTATCTAAGGAGCATATCTAATATATAGCTTTGCAGTACGAGTGCTGCGGCTACCACGGCTACTCGGACTACACAAGCACCATGCGAGCGCCGCAAAGCTGTTTCCATGTCAAGGACGGAGTGCATGCGCTCTATCCCTACTCAGAGGGCTGCTTGGATGTGGTGAAGCGTGCTCATCTGTCGATGTATCGCTTGGAGAAATTGATGCACTGTGGACTTATTGGCTACGAGGTGGGTCGGCTTCGGCTTATAGAAGTGTCTCCCCTCTCTTATGTACATATTGTATATTTACCTTGCAGATCGTTGGCATTATATTGACCATTACGCTGTGCTGTCAGCTGACCAACAAAACACGCCGCTATACCTACTAGCTAATAGTTTAATGCCTTGCATTTGCTAAACAATAAACGACTTATTTACGTTAGACATTGTCCAGCAGCTGGGTACGGGAGCCCACATGCTTGGCGCGCGGCTCTCGGCGCACACCTGGCGGCACCTGCTGTCGTGCCCGGCGTTCGCGCTGGCGCAACTTGTACAGCAGCGCACTGAGCGCAATCGTTTGCACTAGTATAAAGATCTGCGGTCATACAAAGTGTTAGTGAGGAGCATTGAACTGGCAGCTGCGAGTGGCTTTACCTCAAGGCCAATGATGCACCACATGAACAGCTTATCACGATACTCCAAGCGGCTCTGGCTCTGGTTCAAAGTCGTCAGGCAGCCGCGTTGAAAGAGCTGCTTCTCAGCAGAGCCCGGCTGATAACAGCTTTCGGGTATGGGCAAATGCAAAGTCGTGTAGTCGTTGGCATTGTCGTAGCCGCAGCAGTGATGCTGCTGCTCGTATTGCTGCATCAACTGCGGCTGTTTGTGCAGGCCGTGCCAGGCCAACGACAGCTCTAGCTGCTGCCAAGCGCCGCTGTACCGCGTGTGTGGCTGATAGTTGTGCAGTTGCAAGTACTCCACGCCGAGCACGACCAAAATGAAGCACGTGAACTGTAAAGCACTTGACACATTAATTATTCAGTTATACATGCCAATATGTATATGCTATGTGCTCACAATAATATTCACACTGAGCAAGTCGGAGACCAGGCCATAGCAACCGAATATTATTATGGTGCAGATGGTGGCACCCAGCACCAGGCTCTCCACAAAGTACGTATGCTCAGCCGTATTCGGCTGGGCCATTTGCAGTCCCAGCCCCGCAGCGGACATGACGCCAATGGCCAGCAGCTGAGGGAACATGAGTGATAGAGGGGGGAGTGAGAGACAGAGAGAGAGAGAGAGAGAGAGAGTATGTAATCGAAATCGATCTACTTACCATATACAGCAGATTGGACAAGAGTCCGGTGTACTTGATTGTGTTGTAGCAGCAGATCATCTTGTGAATGCGCTGGACTCCAGTAGGGGCGTCCAATTTAAGGCAGCTGCAGAGCTGATAGTCTATATGGCCACGGCTATAGGCTAGAGGCGAGTGACAGCCGATAGCACAGATAGCAACCAATATGATTGATTAATCTTTTGTCTGTTTTCTTTTTTATTAAAGTGTTATAAAAAGTAAAGGACTTTTTATGTTTTGTTGGCCTTAAAATTTCCTAAAAATTTGCACTTAATAAATATGACATAGAATTGCAAAGAGTACCGTTAAAGTCTTGGGGAGAAAAGCTCCCGGGCAATCACTCAAACAATTCAAATGGGCATGTACCGGTTTGTGTTTGCGTGTGTGCGTGTGTGGCGGGGTCGTTAAACAATTTCAATAAATATCACATTATGTTAAATCGCTGGCAGGGAGTAATTTTCGATTTGTCACGAATGCTGCTTTACATGCGCCACGGCAGCGGAATGAGTCCCCATTTCTGTGTTATATCCTTGAAGTTACACTCCATGGTTAGAACCACTTTCTCCACCTTCTGAGTGCGTGTATTTGTTGCCGCTTTGAGTGTTAGGCAAAGTTTTGTCTCACTGTGCGAAATTTGTTGAGTCTGTTTGGGGCGGAAAAAAAGTGAACGGAGATTAGCACATCATTAATTAAATTCCTTTCGCATTCTGATTACTCACATCCATGTCATAGGTCCAGTGTTGACTCGGATCGGTGACGCACTGCGTCAGCATCACATTCGAGGTTGTTGCGTTGCGGTTTTTGAGCAGCTTGAACGCCCCACTTTTCGGCGGGCGATAAGTGAGACAAACGTTGTCGTTAGTCATTATCTGGCCCTTGGGCGTAATAACAAACATGTCCATGGTCTGGGCGTGCGATGTGCAATCGCCTACTGTCACCGGCTGCACTGAGGTGCGCGGTGCATCATCATTCAATGGACGCAGGCACTTGTCGCGCTCCAAGTCGATCAGTGACATAAGTTCCTCGGCCTTACTTTCGATCTCCTCGAAGGCTCGTTTCCATTCGCGTGACAGCGCTCGTCCTGGTAGATTCTTCATGTGCCTACTGTATGCTTGGGCACATTCCGTTTCCCCGTCCAGCCATATGATCTTGCCAAAGAAACGATCTGGCGCCGGAAAGAAGTGCTCTGGCCAGATGTTCTCCAAATACCAGGAGAACGGTTTACATTGCAATTTCTCGCGCAGCGCCAGGCGCTCCGTCACGTTCACCTTCTCGCGTGCACTTAGCGATAGGCCAGCCGTATAGAGCATGACAAAGTATTGCCAGTCGTCCATCCAGACGGTAGCCGCTCGTGCTAAATTCGAGGTAAGCACTTCGCTCATGCCGCCAGGGAATGTGTAAGGTGTGCTGCTGCGGAAGATGTGGCCCACATGGGAGCAGGGACTGATCTCGATGCGTCCGCCGCACTGCCATATACGGAATGACATCTCCACATTCTCGCCGCCCCAAATACGCATTTCGCTGTCGTAGGCGCCCATTTCATAAAAGTACTTGCGATCTATGGCAAACAGTCCGCCGGCCATGCCCGGCGTAGCGATCGGCGCTGTGCTGTCCTTAGGCTTGGCATTCGTTTGTCGTTTTCGGTTGGAGGAGAACCACCGGAAGCTCAGCTGCCAATTGAAGGCACCCCAATGATTCTCAAATGTTTTCGTATAGCTGAAATTGTCATCCGAAATGATGTCGATTACTGGACAAATGACCACCTGTCGGGACTCTTTAATGCGCGCCAGTAACGGCTCAAGCCAGCCACGGGAACACTCGCAGTGGGCATCCAGAAATGTGAGCACATCGCCCCGTGCATGCTGGGCGCCCATGAGACGAGCTGGTACTAAGCCGCTGCGCTCCTTCATACGATATAAACGAGTGGGCACCTTCAGCACCTGGATGTAGGCCTCCAACTGCCGCTTCAAAAACGCTGCAATTAAATGAAGTAGCTCAGCAACGGAAGCAAAGGATATGATATGCTGAATACTCACAGCGATCGCTAGCATCGTCTACCAAAATGATTTCCTTGAGCAGATGGCGGGGTGAACGGTTGATGACACTAGTAATGGTGCGCAACAGCACAGACCAGGCCTCGTTGTGGAACACAATGATGACTGAGGTGTTTGGCAAGTCCTGGGCATAACGCTTGTCGCGGCATCTGCAAATAAAGAATTATAAAACTACTCTACAGACATAACGGATAGTGTATAGACAATATTTACTCGTTTGTTCTGTAGTCCTTGAGTGTCCTGTTGAGGGGTATCCGATCGCTGGCCAGTAGATTAAAGCTGTTTAGCCTGAAGAAGCGCTGCATACGAAAACGATCGCGCAGTGGAATTACTACGGGTCGCCCATCGGCGCCCTCGCCTTCTTTGGGCTGGAACTGGTTAATGTTGTAATCGTCTGCAAATATGTATGATCATTGAACGTTAACGTCTTTTTTTGGTGCGGACATTGTGTCATTGACGGTATATATACATGTATATATATGTATATATAGTTTATTAACCTGCAGTCATATTGCCGAAGATGTCTCCCTTGCCAATATAGTGAGCCACTATGTTTTTGTACGGCCAGAGCGAGCGACGTTTGGGCGGCGGTTTTGGATGACTTTGCACAGATCGAGTCCAATCGTTTAGAGGTTCCAATAGTTTAACATAAGTAAATCAAAGCAAAAAAACAAACAAAAGATGACAATAGCAATAATGATTGGGATTGGACAATAAACAACAATAAAGAGCAGCAACAGCAACAGCAGTATCATCAGCACCAGCAAAACAAATAGAAATGCAAAATAGTCACCGAAATCGAAAACAAGGCTGCCGATGAGACCCGTCCAGTCAACCCACTCGACTGAAACAGCAGCGGCGCCAACGCTACTTGCAACACCAGCTAGTGAGACAGACAAACAGACAGACGACGAGCAGATATACAGGCAGAGTAACCGCTAGCGAGCTGGTTCGCTGGTCCCCTAGTCAGCTTGTAAGACAGCCCGCCAGCCCACAGCCTTGAAGGAAATTATGCAATGGAACTGCTGCAGCCGACCGAAGCAGGGATTCATGCATGGAGCTTGCAGCTTCGTGGCAAATTTCACTGTGCCACATAGATAACAATACGTTTGCTTGTATTCCAGCATTCTGTCGGTGTGCGACTGTGCGTGCGTGTGTTACTCACCGTGGCTCTACTTCAGTGCTTTGTATACTTGACACATATAAATTTATGCTAATTGCAAACATGAAGAATGCAAAAAACAACAAGAACAGGTAGAGTAGCCAGAGCTTCTTTAGCTGTTGGAAGCGCAGACCCATTTTGAAGTATAGCTAAGTTATTTATTTATTTCCAGAGTTATTTTTCGGACAGACATCCGTTGTCTGTACACACGTCGTTGTTGCCTTCAGCTACGCGGTGTTAATGACCGGCAACAGTTCCGAGTTTAAGCGCGGCCACCTCTCTTGGAGGCTATACAAATTGATCTTATTTTCGATTTGTGAATTGAGTGAACTCAACTTGACCGAACTTGGCCGCGACCAGTGCACTGAATTGTCAATATAATAGAGAAATACGCGGAGCGCGACTGTATTAATTGACGGTACGTTATGAATACATGCTGGACGATGCAAGCTCCTCTTTTTAAGCGGAAAACTAGTTAAACGCTCAGTCACTTTTTTATTGTCTTATTGAAGTTTGTAAACAACATATCGATGTCGATAAGTCGTACGATACATTGTGGCGGTCGGTTAATATACTTGCGATTAGGTGGCAGCGCTCTCAAAAATGGGCGCCAATTTGAGTTGCACATAATTTATAGACATACAAATCATCATATCAATATTTTAATTTGTTTGCAAAAGAAACGTAAATTATTTGTATAATTTTAAATACTGCTTCCGTTTACAATCGACCTTTCTAATTAACGGTACAGTCGTCTCCTCTCCGCATTTTGTAATGTGATGGCAAACAGGCCGGCAACTATGATAGCCAACAACTGCAATTTGAATTGATTAATGGACAGTGAGCTTGAAATATTAATGGGAAAACGCACCTCTAGGCCTACAACAGACCACTCAGCGATACGCTCATATTTGGTGCCCCTGGCAAATGCAGCAGACAAAAGTTTGTCACAGCCCACAGTATATAAGTCGGCTGGAATACTCGAATTTTGGTTCAAATAGCAACTGGTCGGTAAACGCAGTCCGCTTAAATTGTAATCTTGAGGGCCAGTCTTGCCGCAGCAATGATACTGAAAAGCATAATTACTATCTAATGTTATCATATGAGCGTTTACTTACCTTGATCTCGTAATAGGACATGCTATCATTACTGTACAGCTGTTGTTGCCAGGCACTGTGGATCGTCTCATTCGCCAGCAGCTCGAAGTTGATTGGTTGTGCGAATATAACAGTTATTTGTGCGAATATTAGGGCCAATAAAATGACGGCATACTTAAAGAGAATGAGCAAACGAATGAATGATTTTTCTTAGCTAAGTATGGCCATCTCTGTTACTCACAATCCAGCTAAGGCGTATACTCTCACGCAGAGCCGCAATGCAGCCAAATACGGTGCTACCAAAGATTAATATACCCAACACAATGCCCAGTATACAAGGTATACGTATTGCCTGGCTGAGTGGGAATACTATGAGTGCATATGAGCACGCAGCGATGGATAGTGCTCCGAATACCTGTAAGAAAATCGTACTATTAGCTCTCTTATAACTACAGTTATGCCCGTTATGCACTCACACAACATAGAAAATCCAACACGAAAGATGAGATTTTCAGCGTTTTCGTACCGCAGCTCATTTTTTGTACGCGCAAATTACTCAACTGAGCGCGAGGAAAATGAAAATTATACCAAAATCAAACATATCGCGCCAAAGTTGATATTGTTTGCTTTATAGTTTTGTTGTTGTTGTCCATTCCCAGGCTTAGTTATTTGAGATAAGGAATATAGTGAAGCTTCCACTACTGATAACAGCAACTGAGCACAAACAGCTCTTTATATGAATACCACTGTCGGTGAGTACTCATTCACTTTTAGCCTGCTTATTCAATTAGACAATATGTTTGATATGCACTCCACTGCACAGTTGAGCTCATATGTATGTATGTATGTAAATTTGTGAGTATTCGTACTCTGTGTAAGTGCCCATTGTCGATACATTCTACCAGCGGCTAGATAGGAGATAAGTCCAAGCCCATATGGGTGTATATGTGAGGCGTCATTTTGGAGCTTTGTTATCTGCATATTGACATACGCGACGCTCTTTACTTTGCTCAGGGTCGGACAGCGCTCAGCCGGTAGGCCAGTTACGATAATACCCTAGAACTATAGTGTGCTACGCTTGCGCTCCATAAATGAAGCACTCTTCATTGGCGCAGATGGATGCAAACTCCTCCGGTCTGCCGTTTTCCAAAGCCTTCCGTATAAAACTTCTCTGGAATTCTCGAGTTTCGGTCAAGGAGCTACTGGCCAGTAAGCGTAATCCGCTAAAATTACATTCTATGAAAAGTTTATTTTATTTACTTTATTCCGTTGTTGTTGTTATTTTTTCCCCATTTCGAGGTTTGGTTCCTTAAGATGTAACTTCACTATTTATGCATATGTATGTGTGAGTATTCGCAGCCGATTGCCAACAGATTTGTTCAGCTGCTATATACGAGATAACTCCGTGTGTTTGCGGAGAGGGATCATTTTGGGGGCTTTCTTATCTATATTGATTTAAGCGTCGCAAGTAGAGCCAGGGCAGTTACTCTATCCTAGAGCTACAAAGTGTGTATAGTGGGAATATCAAATGCTTACATTCCACATAAGTTCCACAAATGAAGCAGTCATATGTGCAGACGCACTGCTATACCCTGCTTCGATTTGGGCCAGTATCGCTCTCCAACAATTGCCACCAGATACGCCCGTTTTGCAATCTTTCACCGCAATCCCAAAGCATTTGCCTGCGTGCAAAAGTAAACTATATTTAATTCACATAGTTCAGCCTAAAGCTGGGCGTCTTGTACAACGGAATCGGAACTGATAAGCAGCTTTACCTAGCGACTTTTTCTCGCAGTGTGTGCTCCGTCATCCACCTATTATCGCTATTATTATTTTTACGTCAATTTTGTTGTTTTGTTTTTTTTTTAATACTTTTACGCCGTTCCACAATATCTTCTCATACAGTTATTATCGCAACTAACTGCCGGTGAAGCGAACGCCGTGCGCTTTTTAGTAGTTCAGTCTAAAATAAGTTGCCAACGGAGGTGCAACGATTCTATCAGCCTGCAATATTTTCGGCCAGATCCGACACAAATATATAAATATATATATAGAGAGAGAGACAGGGAGAGATATAGAACGATAGTAAAATGGGTTGTGCAACGGCTTTGATCAAATATCTAGTATTCATATTCAATTCACTCTGCGCGGTGAGTAACAACGAAATAACAAAATAAATTCCAAAATTAACTCCCAACTGAGTCGCAGTTAGTCAACGTCAAAGTTCAGCGATTTTCGGTTATCATCCGCACTCGAGCGGATGTAATATATATATATATACATATACGTTGCATATGATGTATGGCCATAATCTTTCTGTGTACATACGATCCATTTAGCTATAGATACGAGCTTAGGTGTGGTCGAGGGAGCTGTTTACTCACGTCTGACGCATTCGTATCTATGTGGAACAGTATGATGTTTCTCAATCTGTACTCAAATGTTTTGGGGCCTCTTTTCAGGTGCTTGGCATTGCCGTGATTGTGGTCAATGCGATTGCCCTCAAAGATGTCGCCGAGCAGACACGCCCCATTCTCATATTCTTCATTGTGATCGGTTCGATTGTGTTTCTGGTGTCGTTCTTCGGCTGCTGCGGCGCCATTAAGCAGAGCCCATGCTTCATCTGGATGGTGAGTATATAACTCATTATATATTCAGTAAATGCATATATATTTATATACATTTCTATTTATCCTGCTAGTATGCCATCGTTATGCTCGTCATACTGATCCTCTCCTGCGTGCTCTGCTTCGCCTATGTGAAGCACATTGACGAGGGAGAGGTCTCGCGGCAGCAGCTGAATGCGGCCTGGCAGAAGCAGACCAACTCATCCGATGCCATGGGCTTCTATCAGACCAACGTAAGCCATACATATATATATGTATAGATAGAAATCTGAACAGATTTAACTTTCGTTTTTTCTTTGCAGTTCAAGTGCTGCGGCATTACCGGCCCCATCGACTATACCAAATCGAACCTAACGATCCCCGAAAGCTGTTACGCAAGCAACAGCACCTCGACCGCGTCCAGCCATACCGTTTACCCGAATGGCTGCTTAACCAAATTGATCGATTTCTATGAGCGGGCCTTGAAGTTGGTTAGGGTATTTGGCTGGATTTTGATAGTCGTTGAGGTAAGTTCACTTATCTATAAATACTTATTCGCGTCAAGTGACTAAAAAAAACCACACACACACACACACACACATACACATATATATATATATCATCTGACTCAACTTGAACCTAATTATCTTTTCTTTAGGCCGCCGCCTTCGTTTGTGCCACAATTTTGGGTATTCACTTCAACAACGAGCAACGTCGTGCCAGATACTAGACTAATTCCCCACATTTGTACTAAACACACACACATACACACACATACACCGCAGATCTTTGAGAGCTTTGCGTAGCAGTAAATAAAGTATTAATTAGGTACAATAATTCATTTATGGTGCGGGAACTTTAGAATCGAAATTAATCAATTTGCACGGAGGACTTTGGTAGCTCGGTCTAGATATCGCTGAATGAGGCGACCGGACAGACCTAACTAACTAATGAATTTCTGATTCATAAGATCATTTTCCAACATTTTCCATTATTTTTGAATAGAATCTCAATCAAAGTATTTAAGACTCTTCTAAGGACGACTTGGCCGTGGTATAGCAGGTAAATGATGGAAAAACTTCCTGTGGATAAAGGTATATAAATTGGAAGCACAAATGTTGCTGTTGTCAGTCCTAGCCATGCCAAGAAGTCTAGAGCTAATGAAAATCGATGGTAAATTGATCAGCTGTAAGTTTTCAGCCAGAGTCTTGGCCATGAGC
>JABVZX010000001.1:2956905-2968298 GCA_020883565.1 Drosophila pachea
ACACATGCTCATAACAATCTTATTGAAATTGGTAACAAAGCCAGCCAATGGCCGGAAATGCGGCCAGCTCTCCATGGGGCATGCTTCCTCTGCTGCGGTTAGTTGGCTTTGCCAGGACTAAATTACTTTATTTTCTGCCTTTGCTCTTCTTCTTCGTCTTGTTCTTCTTCTTCTTCTTGTTGCTGTTGCCTGTGTAATTGATAAGGCTTTGTTTCTGTTAACTGCATTTCTATTGTTGCTGCCACAAAGAAATGGTCGCAACAATGGCAACAAAAGCCCGCCAGAACTTCACTTGCCATGCCATTTAAAACTATTGATGGGGGAAGGGAATATATGTTTCTACATATATATATAATATACGTATATATATTTGGCATTTCTTGCATTGTCCATAAATCAAATTTAATGTTGTTCCTTCTTTCGTTTCAGGTAAGTTTCATTTGTTATCCATCACGACAACTCCTTTCACTCTGTTGCCAAACACAACAGCAACAACAGCCACAGCCACAGCCTATAACCACTTTGAATTGTGTGAAGGCGGCACGTCAATGCTCAGCTCGCGACCCGAGCAGACCTATGAGGCCTGCGAGTGGGCGGGCGGGGCGTTTCCCGGGAAAGTTGATCGAAATTACGATGACTTGTCACACGAGCTTACGAATTGAATTTCGACTCGTTGTGGATTGTTAGCAAATTAGCACAGTTCGAGCCAAAAATGTGAGCTGCATAAATTGCAGCATTGTGGCAGCTCTCTGGTAATATAGCAGCGCGTGGCACGTGAGCCAAACAACAGAAGACAAGAGCGGCAAGGACTCTGTGAGTTATGGCCCAGCGTGGGTAGTCAATAAGTTTTAGGGGGGGGGTGTGTGGGAGTAGAAGGCCTTGAGTTTTATGTGCTATGCTATTTGCACTCGATTCGAACTGATCAAAGGATGCGGCAGGCAAACGTATAAGCTGATCCGTAATCAGTCGAAAATTATATTTCAATTGAACGTACAAACACACTATCCATTCGAGAACCCATCCAAGACCACAAGTTTGAAAATTGCACAATGCACGGGCTGCACAAAAGCATCGGCTCGGACTCGGCGAGCCTGGCCATTGGAAACCAATTGTCGGTATCCTCCGACTATGAAAATCGAAAACTATTTCCACAAAACCTGGCCGACAATCTGGTGAAGGAAGTCTTTACAACTATAGAAAAGTCCGATGGCGACCATATCACCATCAGCAGCAGTCAGTGCAGCGTGAAGCCCATGAAGAAGGTCATCGCGGACTACGATTTCGATATGGATCCGCGTCTAAGGAACTGGCATAACATTCTGTGCTACCGCAAGCGTCTGCAGGAGCGGATCGAACAGCGCACGGGCAAGCGGGCGGAGGATGTGCTCTTCAATCGGCATGCCACCATCGACGAGCAGGCCAAACGGATGGTCATCTGCATAATGGACACGGCCGAGCGGCACGGCGCGCCATCGACGAACAAGGAGAAGGGCATGCTGAAAGGACGTATGGATCCGATGCAGTGCCGCGAGCTGGCCGAATTGTACGTGACGGAAACCAAGCCGCTCAACCTTGAATTTGTGGGATTGCCGGAGATAAGCCAAAGAGAGCTGGCCAGCACGGTGAATCCACCGGAGAGCCAATGGCAGCGCTCCGAGGTGCTGGCCGATCGTATCACGCGCGAGAAGAAGGATATCAAAGAGGTGCTCGGCTATTGTCCGGATGTCGACCTGCTGCAGGTCGCAACGCCGGCCAAAAGCGAAAAGTATCCAGTAGAGAAGTGCGAGATCCTGGGCGAAGATGAGCTGGTCAAGATCTCATCCGACACGGTCGAAGATGCGGCCACCTCAAAGGACGAGCTCAAAGGGGATGAAGTGCCGCCGCCGTCGCCGGCAACTGAAGTGGACACGGACTGTAATCAGATCAAGATTAATGGCACTGTCTACGGCTTTGGAATCAAGGAGGGTATTCTCAGCGGAGACGTACAGGTCAATTTCCAGTGCGATCCACTGCATCGCGTGCGCAAGACCGCCATCAACCTGGAGAATATTGGCTCCCGGATTGTCCACGTATGCTGGCAGCCGTGCATTCAGCGGTCCAATAACCTGCAGCAGCACCTGGTCTTCAACCAGGAGTTCCTCTTCGATATCCAGCCCTTTGTGCTGTTGCCGGGCGACACGCGCCGCATCGACATCATGTACCAGCCCTTGTGGGTGGGCATCAAGAAGCAGCGCTGGTGCATGAACTTGCTCCGCTCCTCGTTCTGTGGTAATCGTCGCGTGTACTTGAGCCTGCACGGCAACTGCACCGTACCGGCCAGCTATCGGGATCGGCTGGCGCGGGATCAGCAAGTGATCGTGGACAAGCAGAAGTGCAATATGACCAATCGTCTGGCCAAAATGCTTGCCGAACTGACGCCCATCATTGAGAAGTCATCGCTGAAATGTCCGTACGAGCGAGCGCTGGACGAACGCGAACTCTTCTGCACACTGAATCCGGGCTACAAGTGTGAACGCTATGCAGACGTCGAGATGCTCAAGGAGCTCTACCAGTTGGTCAGGAAGCCCCGTCAACCACCCTGGGACTACAGCCTGAACACGCTACGCCAGTGCATTTACCAGCATGACGCCGATCAGCGCGAATCTCTGCACACCATTCTGGCCGAAATGCTGGAGCAGATGCGCTGCAATACGGGCCCGGTCGTTGAGCAGCTGCACTTCACCCAGATGCAGGAGCGTTCCTGCTTCCTTTATGTACGCGGCCTAATCTGCACCACCATCGAGGACTGGGAGACAATGAGCGATAATCTGGGCCAACAGTTTTTCAGGTGCGAGCTGCAGCGCTATCTGAATACCCTGAACGCCCGGGGAGAGGCCTTGCCTAAGGATACCGGCTATATCGAGTGGCAGATATCCCGGAATATTCTCACCAACAAGTACTTCAAGGACGCCCTCTATATCAACACGTACACCTTGGTCTGCGATGCCGCCGAGAACATTGTGTCGGCCATTGAGAGTACCAAAAATGTTTGAGTTGAAATCAGCTCATCTAATTGACCTTGGGGCCACACGTCAAATGTTTGTACTTTTGTACAGATTCCTAGATCCGAAATCACAGTCCAAAAGAAACATTTGAACTTATCGATGATTCTTTAATATCATATTAATTGTGGCAAACAAATATATATCTACATATATACATACATACATACACATAAAGTCATGTTACGCTCCGACGCAATGGAGGAGGAGAAGGGCGAGAATGCTCGGTTCATGACCGCGATGAACTTCATCAGCAGCGGTCCGTCCGCCGCCATACTGACCATGAAGGATGTGGCTTTGGAGCAGCTGCACGACATCCCAGCTGATTGTCTGTGCACCGAGCACATCGTGGAAAGTATTCTAGCGGAGATTTTCGCAGAGCGCCGTGGACATTTTCCGGAGACTTCGTCGTCCTGTGAGGTGGCCCAATTCCAGAGGCTGAGTGAGCCCGCAGAGCAGCGTGTGGACAAACGTCTGCGCTACTGGCAGGACGTGCTAGAGGCACGTCGCGCCATGCAGCAACGCATCGAGCTGCAGATCGGCAAGAGTCCGGAGCAGGTGCTCTTCAATCGTCGCGCGACGGTGGCGAATCGCGACAAGGAGACGGTGCGCCGGATCATGGACTATGCGGAGCGCATGAAGCCAGCGATGCGATTGGACAAGCCAATTGGTGCGCTGCGGGAACGGTTTGATCCGTGCAGCGGCAACGTGCTGGGGGCCATCCCTGAAACGTTGCCGCGGGCCGAAGCGCTAGGCAAGAAGAATGTCGAAATTGTCGGCCTGCCGGCGGTGATCAGGCACGAGCTGCTGGGCCAAACTGCGGCTGGCAGGGAGCTGCCGCATGACTGGCAGAAGTCGCCGGTGCTGGACAAGCGCATCGAAGAGCAGTTCAAGAACATATGCGACGTGGTGGAGTTTATGCCCGATTTGGAGAAATTACAGGTGACGGGCGTGAACATAGCCAAGCTGAAGGTGCAGCCGACCACGCAGCTGCTCAAGAAGGAGGACATGCTGATGACGGCAACCAGCACAACGGAAGAGCTATGCGACGAGGAGCAGCTGATGTTGAACGAGTTCGGGATGGATCTGCTGCTGCAGGATTCCGAAACGGAACCAGAACCGCCAGAGTTGGCGCTCAAGGTCAACGGCAAGGATTTCATCGTGGGCGACAAACCCATCACGGAATGCGTCGATATACTAATCAAATTCAAGAGCGAGCCCTACGTGCGCCGGGCCAAACACGTTCTCCATCTGAAGAACATCGGCAAGCAGACGTTGTCCTTCCGCTGGACTCAGGGTGTCTTCTACTACAATCGCGGCTCGCTGCTGCTGGCTGGCGACAATGAGTTCCTCTTCGACACGGAGAGCTTTCGGCTGGTGCGCAACGAGAGCATCGACTTCGTCTGCCTGTATCAGCCGCGCAAGGTGGCCGTGGCCGTGGAGATGTGGCGTCTGGTGGTGGATCCGTGCATCTTTTGTGCGAACAACGAGTCCATACGGATACGTTTCCATGGCCAATGCACGCCGCCCATCGACTACATTAAGAAGCTGAAGGAGCTACGCTGCGCCTGCATCGATCGGGCCAACGAGACGGTGATGGGTCAGCTGACCGGCTATCTGGCGGAGCTGGTGCCATTGATTGAGCCGCCGCCGGCCTGTTGCCCGTACGAGCGTACGCTCTACGAACGGGAACAGTTCAACGCGCTGAATCCGGGCTACAATTGTAAGCGCTTCGACGACCTGGAGGCGCTCAGGGCCTTTTACATGCTGATCAAGAAGCCGCGCGACCGGCCATGGGATCTGCGCATCGAAACCATCAAGGCGATGATCATGGCAAAGAATGTAGTCGATCGCCAGAATCTGTACACCCAACTGATTGCTCTGCTGGGAACCTTGACATGCCCAGCAGCTAAAGTGGAGATCTCTTCCCAGTTGAACCAGGAACAGCAGCGCACCAGATTCATCTATGTGCGCGGCATCATTTGCAACGGCATCGAGGAGTGGGAGGATCTCATGAACATCATTGAGGAGTCGTTCTGCAAGAGCGAATGGCAACTGTACTATTTGCGCCAGATGGAACAGGTCGAGGAGAATCAAGATGGAGACGAGGCCCTGGAGCAAAGGGCAGCCACGCTGCAGTCGAAAATCTCGGATAAAATTGAACTGCTGGCCGACGTGGACGTCAATCTGATGGACCTGGAGCATTATCTCGACTTGGACGACGCGTCTGCCGTGAAGCAGAAGGTGCGCCATTCCAAGTACTTACACGATTCCCTCTATATACAAACCTATTCACATCTCTGCAACATTGCCGAGACTATTGTTTCGGTCATCGAGAGCACGAGTCTGGTGGCAGAATAATCGGCTCTCGATCAACTCGATCAATATTATACCGGTGTGCCCTAATGCAAATTTTTAGTTCGTTGTTCTCATAAAGCATAATCCCAAGCGGAGCTCGAAGTGTTCTTACTTGGCACGACGGGAGCTCTCGGAGTTGATTTCAATGTCAGTTCGAAAATACTTTCTGTTAATGACACTGACACTTGAACTGCTTCGACCCGATGTCGAATCAAATAAACTACTGCCGATCTGCCAGCTGCTCAGAGGCGCAGGACGCTAGCTATATAGCCTACGAGATCGTAAATGAGGTATGTGGGACGCGTCAGTGGCATTGCGAGACCACGGACTGCCAGTCCGAGCCAGCGGGGCCAGCGCCGCGGTCGGCTGGGGCTCACGGTTATGTGGATATACGTTTGCAGTACTGGAAGGATATGATACGGGATCGTCAGGCGCTGAGGCGTAAGCTGTGCCTGGCCACGGGCAAGCATCCGTTGGAGCTGCTGGCCAGCCAGGACTACCATGATAAGCGGTCGATCCAGCGCTTTCTGCGAGAGAGATCGCATCGGGAAGACGGCGTCTACAGCTGGAAGCTGCCGCTGGTGGGCATACCCTACCGCGTGGGCCTTGAGATGGAGTGCGCGGTAAACGCGCGGAGAGACTGGCCGAAAGAGTCTGATCTTAGGGGCATTCTGGAGTTCTATCCGCACATCAGGGAGCTGGAGCTGTTCGGCCGGAACCTCTGGCGGCGAGTGCCCTGCGAACGCACCTCTGGCCACACAATATCCAGCATAACGCCGATCGAGCGATCCGAACATGCCGTTCAGTCGAATAAGTATAGCTCGGAGTCGAAGGTGGCGCAGGGCGTTCCATCGGGCCTGTCGGTGGCCATCAATGGGACGACGTACCGTCGCCATCGTCCGGAATTTTCGCCCATCTTGGAGCGGATGTTCGTGTGCAATCCGTTCGAGTACTGTCTGCGTACCGTTATGCGCATTGAGAACAATGGCCGCGAGCCGATTAGGTTTGATTGGGCCCGCGGCGAATTCTTTGCCCGCAATGCGAGCCTCTTCAGCCGCCCGGATGATGTGTTTGTCCTCGACACGGAGTCGTTCCAGCTGCGGCCGGGCGGCGTACGCGAGATCTCCGTCTTCTTCCGCCCCCAGAAGGTGGGCGTCATAAAGCAGCGTTGGCTTCTCAGAACCTCTCCGTGCATTTTCTTTCGCAATCCCTACGCACTGATTCTCAACATCCACGGCAAGTGTACGCCTCCCGTGGAGTATCTGGAACGTCTCAACGAGAGCACGCAGTCGACGCTCCACAACTGCCGAGTTAACACTCCAGTTTGGTTTAGGCCACAGAAGCCGTCCCGATACCTCTACCCGTACAGCAGACAATTGGAGGACAAGGAGGCCTTCAATCAGCGCAACGTGAGCTTCCACTGCGACCGGGACACCGAACTGTGCGACCTGAGGAGCTTCTTCTATTCGCTCAGACCCGAAGGCTGCACGGCCGAATGGGACTTCAGTGTCAGTCTGCTGATTGAGCTGGTCTGCTGCAAGGAGGACGAACGCCAACGCATCGAGCTCTTCCAGCAGCTGCACTCCCTGCTGGCACCGCTCCGAGGCCGCACCACGCCCCTGAGCCTGAGCGACAGCTGGACCAAGCGGCAGCAGCGCCAGCTCACCCGATTCATCTATGTGCGGGGCATCATTGCGAATGGCATTGACGTCTGGGAGCAAAGGATGTTGCAGCTCTCCGCAGAGCTGCAGCGAAAGGGCTGCGAGAGAAAGCGCAGGCACGGGTCAAAGTACTTGAGAGACGCCCTCTATATTTATACCTACAATCAGCTGAGCGAGTTGGCCGAAACTATTGTCTCCGTTATCGAGAGCACGGAGCATGTCTAGAACTAACTGTAACTTGTATAGGTGCACACACACACAAAAAAAAAAAAAAAAAAAACAAAAAAAAAGCGAAAAATTCATTAAATATAAAATATAAAAAAAAACGTAATCGCAGATATCATGGACAGGAGGAAAGCATTTAATATGCATAGGAAAGTTAGCGAGCGCAACGTCTTCTCCAATAAATCCCTTTCATCGGAAGAATATTATGAGGACTTTGGGAAGCTGCAGGAGATGAATGAGGAAGCTGGCCGCCGTGTGGTTGAGAACATCGTGGATTCCCTGTTCCGAGAGAAGTACTGCCCGGAGCCACTGTCGGGATCTTATTCTTCGATACAGTGGGAGTCTGCGCCCTCTGAGTCGATGGACAAACGGCTCAAGCAATGGTATGACACGCTGAGGGATAGAGCGAAGCTGCAAATGAAAATCTCTGAACGAACCGGACGGCATCCCATGCAGATGCTCTGCAATCTGCCCGTCTCGGCGGATTCGCACGAGAAGGGCAACATGGTGCGTCTGCTGGATCTGGCCAGCCGCATGCATACGGTGACTGTGACGAACCGGCAGCACGGAGTGCTGCCCGCTCTGAGAGACCGAAGGCAGTGCGTCCGTGTGCCGGAGGTGTGGCAGACCACGCCCAAAGCGGAAAGAGAGGGCGAGGCGGCAGCGGAAATGTCAGGATTGCCCAGGCAAATGAAAGCCGAAGTGCTGGGCATCCGTCACGGCAATGTGGACAAGGGTATCCAAAGGAAGACCAGATGGATCAACTCGACAGTGCTGGCCGAGAATGTGGCGAAGAATAGGGCGAACATTTCGCAAGTGTTGGACTACTGTCCGCAAATGAATAACCTGGAGGTGATGGGCAAGAGTCTGCTGTCGGCCAGCAATTTGAGGCACACGTCCAATATAAGTCTGGTGAAGAACGTGTCGCTCATGACCATCAGCAACACCTCCGCAAAGGAGCCGGATGTCATGGAGCCAACTGTACCCATTCCGCAGGCAGGGAAGCCCATGATCATCAACCTTGGCATCAAAATAAATGGAGTTTCCTACGTGGTGCCGTCATCGATCAACACCCAAGCCTTTCCCACCTGCTCGGCCTACTTCGAGTGTGCTCCGTTCCAGCGGCAGGTGAAGGAGCTGGTGCGGCTGGAGAATATCGGCCGCAAGCTAATCACAGGCGAATGGCACTTGGGCAACAGTATGCAACATTTTAGCAAAGAACGTGGCGACTGCTTCTTCATATCGCATAAGCACTTCCAGTTGTTTCCGGGCGACGAAGTCACCATCAGAATCATGTTCCAGCCGCGCTCCGTCTTCGTGCGAAGGCAGCGCTATGTACTGCAAATATATCCCAACATGAACAAGTTCTGCCATAATGCACTCGTGCTGAAGCTGACGGGCAAGTCCGTGCCATTTCCCGAATATTCCCAACAATTCGCTAAGCAAAGGCAACGGATTACCGATAAGTTCAAGAGTTCGATTATCAGCAATCTGGCTAATCATCATGCCGAACTGGTGCCGCTGATCAAGCCGCCCGAGCAGCCCTGTCCCTACGAGAGGACGCTGGACGAGCGTGAAGTCTTCAACTCTCTCAACTTGGGCTATCATTGCGAGCGTTTCGATGATATCGAGATGCTGCGCTCCTTATACAACGGCCTCAAACGGCCGCGCGACTCGCCTTGGGATCTGCGCCTCGACACCCTTAAGCAGCTGATACTGCGTCAGCCCAACCTGGAGGATCGGGAGTCCCATTTCCAGACACTGCTCGAAATGCTAGACTCAATGGGCCGCAGCAAAGATGAACCGCTTATGCAGGACGGGCACAGCGGCGAGCAGGAGCGTTCGTGTTTTATCTATGTGCGCGGCTGTGTGGCCAACGGCATCGAGGAGTGTGCGGAGCTGATGGATGCCTTGGAGCTGAGCTGCCTCAAGGTCGAGCTGTCACACTTCTTTGCGCAAGCAGATGCCGAGCGGGCTGAAGAGGAGGAGAAGGAGGAAGAGGATGATGAGAAAGAGGAGAAAGACGAAGCGCAGAATTACGAAAGGAATCCCTGGCTACAGCTAAAGAGAAATAATCCGGTGCTCTATGTGCTCAAGAAGATGCGAGGCCATAAGTACTACCAAGACGCGCTCTATATACAGACGTACACCCAGCTCTGCGACATTGCCGAGAACGTGGTGTCCATCATAGAGAGCACGCGCATAATATGAGTCGAAACCTGGCTAAAGAGCATACCAGCAAAATTATAGCATACGCTCCAGGGATATAGGCTAAATCTTCACGGCAGCTCAGCTCAGACTCTGGGCATACTTTTGGGCAGCAAACAATCCAAATTCAGCCATGCACAGAAATCAATGTTCGCCAGAGAGATAGTAAAGCACGAGAGTAGAGTAATATAGAGTATTGATTTCCCCGAGTCGAGCAGAAACTATTTTCTGCCGAAGGACACACCTGTGTCCTGGCAAAGGACGGAGGGCAAAGTTTTGCCATCATTACGACGCTTTATGGCCATAGGAATTGCCCATTTTCGTTTAGAGCCACGGCCAGCCCCTAATGGCTGTTGCAAATGTTGCCGCGCCACCCGCCCCTTTTGGCCATCGGGTCGGTCCCTGTGTTCGATTTGTGCTACTTTGCATTGATTTGATGACACTTTGGGGGTTATTTTATTTGGCTAATATACGCTCCCACCTCGCCGATTGCGTGTCAAAAAGTTGTCCGTTCGGCCGGAGCTGCTCGGGGCTGTCAGCAGCTGCTCCCGCTGCCGTTAGTGTCTGCTGAAATGTGTCGACAAACGAGGCCATTATGCTTGCAATTAGCCAAATTGATTTTCTGATAGCGGGCGCAATACGGGCCCGCATTTAATACGCATCTAATTTGATATCCATTTTCATTTCGATTTCTACTCTCTTGTTGCAGGTAAGTGGCCCGACTGCATTTACATTGATACTTCATAAAGCGTAGAGCATGCTGGGTAAGTTCTCCCCTCGGGCGCCGGCTTCACACGCTCGTCAAGAGTCAAGCGGCCAAGTCCAATTGGAAAAAAAAAAAGAGCAAACATTTCCGTTCAGCTTGCGTTCGCATTCTTTGATCCCTAATTAGCCCACAGAGCGCGTCAAATGCGCTGCGTTAATGTCGCATCGGACTTAATGACTGACCGATGGCTGATTAGCCATCATGGACAGCATATTGACCAACTGCCCTGCCAGCATCGTGCTCCACTTGTGCGGGGTCTTGGGAACTGCAGCTGACCTTGAAGTTGCGCTCTCAAGATATTGAAGTGCAGATTCGTAATATCTGTAATATATTCAGATTTTCATCTAGATCAATTATAAGGCTTGATTTATAGTGAATGAATACTCAATGTTTTATATATATAGTCATTATTTATTGATTGCATATCTGGTGAAGCAATTGGCGCTTCAGGGCTATTTCGTTGCCGCAGTGGCGCCATCTACAGCTCGCAAGCGCTTTAGCCGCAGAGAGAGAGAGAGAGAGACAGTGAGAGAGCCAATGAAGGCATTTTCCGCTTGTTCTCCTGCTTGAATAGCTCTTTCAATCCCCTGCATATCATATCATATATATATATATATTCCTTGTCCGATCATGAATTGTTAAGCTCTCCAGATAATCGGAGTTAAGTTGCCGGCATTCTGCGCCGCCTAAAAGCATGCCACATGCGGCGCGCCAACAGTTAACAGCGCTGAGCATGCCTCTTGCACTTTAACATTTGCGGCAGGCGCGAGTGCGCAGTTTGAGAGCGACAGCGAACGCGTACGGTCTGCACCTGTTGCCAGCGCGGATTATTCACATTTGCCCAGAGCGCCGCTCGGTTCGGTTTGGTTCGGTTCGGTTCGGTTGGGTCGGCCGGGGTCAAGCACGCTGCCCCGTTTGTCGTGCGCCAGATCTGTCGTTTACCGTTGCTCGCATCGAGTCGATAGTTTACCCAGATCCAAATTGAGAAAAGTGAGAAAAGTGAGTGAAGTGTCAAAAAGAGCGAATCGCTGGGCCAAGACCCGTTCCATTCAATTCCGTTCTCAAGGCGGCTGACGGCATGGATAAGCCGCGGCAAAGTGCTAAAAAGGTGCGACATTGCGGTGTCTACATTGT
>JABVZX010000001.1:3038436-3052038 GCA_020883565.1 Drosophila pachea
CTTAGAACTATTTAACTTAAACATTGATTTGATTTTTCGTGAAACGTCTTGAGGTTATAAATTCAATAATTTTCTGCTTTCCAAAGAAATCTCGAAATATATATTACAAAAATTAACTAATCGGAATTATGTTCAAACAAATAAAACAAGAACACTTGCAGTGCGGGGGAGGCGAATTGGAAAAATTCGAATATGGAAAAAGCGTGCGAAAGCTCGGAAAGAACTGGAAACCAAATACTCTAATGGAGGGCTTTTCATTAACAATACAAGCGACACCAGCAGCAGCACCCAGGCTGCACTATTTTTCGAGAACTATATATACACACACATATATAGAAATACATATACAAAGATATTCCGAAGCGAACAAAATGAAAGACTGGCTTGTCGTCGTGTTTCAACATCGCAACTGCAGTTGGGCAAACAGCTTTCACATGATGGGATCCGGACCCTGACCCTCTAGATCTGAGACTTGGCTCTGATAGAGCAGAGCATCCTGGTATGCCTTCTTAACGGCCTTACGTTCTGCCGGCTTGCGTGATTCCACTAGCTTTTGCTGATCCAACTGCTTGTCAATGCCCAGAATGTCCAGCTTGTTTGCCGGCAGCCATTGCCAAGTGCGTTTCACATCGAAGAAGAGCACCAGAAAGACGACATCATCCAGGCAGTTCTTGCGCAACGCCAGCACATCTGTGGGCGGTGCAGGCAGCGGCACACCGTTGTACACGAAGCCCTTGGGTGTCTTGGGGTCGAGGATAAGCGCTGGATACCAGGGATAGCCACGACATTTGGCCCAAACCAGCTGCAGTGGCTCCAGCGCTGCCTTCTGGTTGCTGTTGTTGTGCCGCACGTGGGCCGTCTCCTCCAGTTCGTGGTGCAACTTGTTAGCCTTGTTATTGTTCGTTAGGGCTGGATGCGCTGTCGAGGCTGTGGTCGTGCTGCGTCTCGCCTTTATGCTATTCACAAGCGGCGAGGCATTCGGCGTGGCCGAACGCAGTTTGCCTGCCTTGCGGAGCAACGGCGGCGGCGTCGCCGTCGAACTGGTGGATTCGCTGAGATTGTTGCGCCGCTTGCCACGCCCACGTGCTGATGCTATGGCACCGCCACGTCCCTGCAGTGGCGTGGGCGTACTGCGAGTGACACGCGCATGCCCCGTGTTGGGTTGATGCTGTTGCGCGTGCTGATGATGCAACTGCTGTTGCGGCTGTTGGTCTTCCTCATCGTCGTCGTCGTCGTCTTCCTCCTCATCATCGTCGCTATCGGAGCTGCTTTCACTACTGCTAATAGCCATGTTTCCGTTTCCTTGCGCATTATTGAGGTTCTCGTGATGCAAATCCATGGCATCTGTGGTGCACTCCTCCTGCGAGTCATCCCGCATAGCGTTCGCCTTGGTGCTATCCGAATCGCCGTCTTCGCTATGCGCATCCCCGTCACTGGCCTCATCGCTATCAAACTCTGAACAACTGCCGGACATGCTGAAGTCGGAGCAACTGCTGCACGGACTGCTTGATTGCGAGGGCGCATCATCGCTTTCGCTGACATCGCGCTGATTGTTCGCTCGGTACACACGAAAACTGTCTGGAATGCGCTCAAAGGGCAGCGGATCTGCGGGAGCCAATGCAGGTATGCTTTGGGCTGTCGGCGCCGTCGTTGTTGCCGTCGCCGCAGCCGCAGCCCCTGGATTCGGTGACTTCTTTGGTGACGTCGATGGTAAGCGACGATAACGAACTAGCCGCTTGGGCGACTTGGACATACCTAATCCAGTGCCCAGGCTCAAACTCAGCTTGTTGCTTAAGGACATTGCGGTTGACAACAGGCTGGCCGCAGCACCAGCCGCGCCCGATGCATTTGTGCTGTTGTGCGTCAACGCAAAGCTATTCGCCACCGTGGGTGTGGCAGTGGCAACAAGCGATGCATTCAGCGTGCTGGAGGCGGCTGTGGCGGCGGTTGTGATCGAGCTGGAGCTGGCGCTCGTCGATTGTGTGCTCGACGATTGGGAATTATGGTGCTCCTCCTTGACAGGCGTCGACAATGGTTCCGATGGCCGTTTCAGAGCTGCCTGCGCTTTGCGCGTCAACAAAATGGCCGTCCTTAAAGAGAGAATCAATTCAATGCATAAAGGAATCTATAGCGGTACCACACTATATATCGCGACTTACCTTCGATTAATGCCCACGGGTGAGCTGCTGTTATTTAGACTCTTGACAGGACTGCAGGGTGGCGTTTGTGCCATATGGCCGGTGTCCTTGCTGGCATTGTCATCCGCCATCGAATCATCATCAGAGTCATCCTCGTCGTCCTCATCGTCGTCATTTTGCTGTCCCTGCGTATCCTGCGATTCATCCAAATCCATCGCGCTACTATGGAGACGCGTGCGCGTTCGCTTCTTGGACGGCTTCATATGCGTGTCCTCAGTATCATCATCGCTTTGCGATTGCGCATGTGTTGAGAATCGCTGAAGGAGATTTGATTTTATAGACATTAGTTTATAGGGAAAGAAAATATTAATGCATACCGCGGCAAAGCGCGCCTTCTGCAGCGTTTTGCGCATGCGATTGATTTCCAGGCGGATTTGCTTGATCTTCTTGGTGCGATAGCTGGGGTTCTTGAGCACTTGTGACTTGTCGGCCAGAATGAGCAGCTTTTGTACCACATCGTCGCTGGCTGGCTGCGCCAGCAGCTGCCGCAACTCCTGCTCAATTTCATTCTCCACGTGGTCCACATGGATCCGTTGTCCACGTTCCAGCAATCCATCACGTTGCAGCTCCTTACGTATTTGCACAAATAGCGGAGCTGCCTGATCTCGCATACGTATGCCTGCGCGGTAGAACATCGTATCCTTGTTGTTGTAAGCCAGACAATTCTGTATCATCAGATCGAAGTCGGCTTCCAGCTGCTCCAGTTTTGTGTACTTGCAATCCTTGAGCTTCTTGCGCATGGTGCCCAAATCCATAGGATGCTTCACAATATCCATATAGTCGGGCACTTCGTTGATGTCGACTGGCTCCCGGAATATCTCGCTGGTGTCGCGCAACTCCAGCGCATCCAGCAGCTTGCTCAAAGCTGACTCGAGCGGATTTAACTGCAACATCACAACCTCCTCGG
This sequence comes from Drosophila pachea, assembly GCA_020883565.1. Taxonomy (NCBI): domain Eukaryota; kingdom Metazoa; phylum Arthropoda; class Insecta; order Diptera; family Drosophilidae; genus Drosophila; species Drosophila pachea. The sequence goes on from JABVZX010000001.1 coordinate 3,041,542, forward strand.
ATATCTTCACAAATGCCACTTTGAGCTTCTCACGCTTGCGCACCAACTCGCAGAGCAGACGCGCTCTCTCCAGATCCTGTCGCAGGCACTGCCAGTACTTGAGCTGCCGATACAGCTCCTTCGTGTCCGGGGAACCCTCGATTCCGTTCCGCTGGATCACACCATGATTATTACCCTGACTCTGCAGTCGGCGCAATAGCGGAACACCGTTCCGATAATGTCGCTTTAACGTCCAGTAGGCAATAATACGATCGAGAAACTCCTTTTTCTTCTGCATGTGGACCATACCTGCGATCTCATGCACACGATCCGGCGGTATCGTTGGTATCAGTACAACTGGTGCCGTTGAACGCTTCTTGGCCAGCGCTTTGCGTGCTTCGCGCATCTTCATGCGCGTATCCTCAAAGTCCGGAACGTTCGTCTTAAGCTTTGCATCTGCGGGCGTATGAGCATGGCAATAGGCAAATTTCTGCACATGCACAGAACTATCGTTATGGCCATCCTTGACCGTATCCATGGTCATATAAAGACCAGCTTGCTGTGCACAAGTCACGTGAAAGGCAGCATAGCAACTGTTGCGATGGCACTGAATACACGCGCCCAGACCTTTCTCCTTGCAGACGTAGCAGGTGAGACGCCAGCGTGCATGCGGTATGGTTTCTATCGAATCTGTTAGGGAGCAAACAAAGTAATTCTATTAGTATTATGGTTAATGTGGTCATTAAGCTACTTACCAATTGGCTCCAGAAACACGGTGTTGGCAAAGCGCACCTCTGGTATCCACAGTGCGCATACCACGTGTGCCCATTCGCCATTATCAGTTTGCTTAAACGCTCCGCCCGCATTTGGGCAGAGCACGCAGTTGACCGCTTTACTGGGCGATTGCAGGCAGCGACGGCACAGCCATTGGCCTTCCGGTATGTAGGGCACACCGTAGCAGTCCTGATGTACGGCCAAGTTGCACATGTCGCAGAAGAGTATCACGTTAGTGTTTTGGCATTCGCCATCCAAACAAATGCAACACACTGCATCGTCATCCACTTCGACACCAGTGGGTGTGCCATTCGCCGCAGCTTGGAAATGAGATTCCTTTTCGAGGCGATCCATTAACAGCTCCATGGTATCAATGCTGACCGGATTGAGGTTTTGTTTGGCGCGCAATTCATTCATGTGCTCCAGCCAAGCGGAGTCCTCTTCATCCACATCGTATTCTATCTCACCATCCAGCTCCTCGGCAGACTTCTCAATGAAGCGATAGTAGGCCAAGGGCCTGGGCGGCGCATCAGGCACATTGTAGTCATCAATTTCGCGCACATTCGGTACGGGCACCTGCACCTGTGCCCAAGCCGCGTTCTCCTCCAGCGGCGGCGCGTCCGCATTCAATATACATCCTCGCTGAACCAGTTCGGCAAACTCCTTATCATCGACTATGGGCAATGGATCATCAATGCCAAGACGGACACTCTTACCATCGATATTGAAGGTAACTGTGCCCTCCTTCTTATTGTAAGATACCAACGATTCTGGGTTTGTGGTACTTCGTCCATTTCCACAACCACTTTCACCCTCCGAATTTCCGCCTCCACATCCACTACCATTGTCCTTTGGCGTTGAATGGAGCGCGCGTGAAGAGCGCGCCCTTTTTCGGTTCGGCTTGAGAATGGGTGTCAGCGGCTGTGGATTGTCGTGGTCGTAGTTGGTAAGATGGCCCTGTAGACCCACAAGCGTTTTGTAGCTGCGATCACAGTCCCGCACAGGGCAGGCGAATGGCGGCTGGGACTGTTTTGATTTCACACCTTTGCAGTACTCCACGACATCAAAGTCGAGTCCCATTGCTGCGTTTGTATGCGGTGTGTGCCTTAATATTGGTTACTGGTCACAAGTGTCTGTGTACGGCGTGCAGTTTCTCATATATACATCTTATTGTTGTTAATGCAACGCGAGCGGTTGGCTTGTTTACCTTGTTATTACTAAATTTTCGCTGGCTTGCGAATTTCTGGCGAATTTTAACAATGTATTTGAGTATTTTGCAGCACCGGTTCAGCCAGCATGCCTGCTAGTTAACTAACAACACTGAGAATATCATTCGATACACTCGATATATGCACATCGTAAGTCAAAATATCTTTGAAGTCGCTTAAGAAGATACGTAAATTAATATCAACATTATTAGCTTCCTTTACTGAGCTGTTTAGAATACACGCAATTAGTTAAAATGCCATGCATTGCACTTCAATTTTACAACTTACAACACTGGCGAGAAGAGCAGCTGCAACAAGAACATTTGCCATAAACAATGCTGCCGGCAAATTTATATCAATTTTTTAAATAAAAATAAGTACTTGTAAGAGCTAATCGAAATTTAGTCATAAATATCTAACAAGCATCAAGCAAATTAGAAAACATTTTTTTTTTGCGCGGGAAAACAGCTGGGTGTAGTGTTCGTCAACTCTGCTGCAGCATCGTGGAGTTGCCACCCTGAACGAAGCGATATCTTTCTGCACTACATATCGATATTTTTCATTTAATTTATCGCTTGTGGTGGACTGGCCAAGCGCCTATCGTTGCCGCCATTTGAAATAAACGGAAAGCAGCGTAGGGAAATTGTTGTAAAGACAACATAAATTATTAGTTATACGTGTTATTGTTATTTATAAAAAATGGAGGACCTACTAGGCATGATGCGTTGTGTAACCCAACTTCAAGAGGAAATGGAAGCTATTCGAAAGGTATGTAAAGTCTTCTACTGTTGTTCACGCCGCAGCTAACAATTGAAACGCGTCCGCCATTATTGTAATATTTTTTCGGTAGGCGCACTTCGAAGAGCTGGACCAGTTGTTTTATGGCATTCCAGTGTCAGAAGTAAAAGTTGCTGAACTTCCACCTCCTATACAACCCCCCAGTTCCATAACGCCGCAACAAACAAAGAAGCGTCCCAAGCGTTTAACGTCCTTGGTCGAGAACGATGGCGATGGTAAGTTATGATCCTTTACGTTTGGTTGTACTGTGACTCAACAAATTGTCCTAACAGAAACATCAGTTACCGCAAGTGATATATCACAGCGCGCGAATGCGCGCATGAGCAATACCCAGCTGCTGGCCGCAGCAGAGGAAGAAGATGAGGCGAACACTACGGGAGTGCTAATGCCACCGCCACCAGTACCATCAACAGTTACGGCTGCAGCTGAGATCAGCTTATCGTCCTCTGGAAGACCGCAGCGAGCTGCTAAATTACGGTCTGAGAAAAATTTGAAGGAACCGCCGCTTAATAGCAAACTGCGTCGTCCCAGCAACGAGGAAATGGTTAAAGTTAAAGTGGAAAGTGAACAGCGAGTTTCGCAGATGCACAGCATTCGTTCATCAGCAATTACCGAGCCAGAAGTTGCGCCTGTAATAGCCCCTACTCCTGCCGAGCCTGCAGTAGTTGCGCAAGCGCCCGACCAACTTACAACGAACTTACGAATTAAAGTCAAGCGAGAAAAGATAAGTACCGACAGCGCGGCAGTGTCAACGACTTCTTCGAGAAATTTAGAAATAACGAAAACTGTCACAGAAGAGACAACCATGCTGTCAACCACAGCAGCCAACAATACAACTACATCCAAGAAGACTCGTAAGAAAAAGGAAGGTCACAAACCAATCAAAGTGGAACGGTTTAGCGATCTAGACAAGGACTTGCCAGTTTCATCACGTACACGTAAAGGCAGCAATGAAAAGCGGATTTCCCAGGAGCCTGAAACTGAAGGTGCAGCAGCTGCACCACCACAAGCTTCTATGTACGAAGATGCTGTTGAAAACGCACCTAATACAGATATTACTACATCAGCTCCGGCCCCAGCTCCGGCTGCAGCTGCAGCCGCAGTTAATGAAACTATAACTTTGCCCAATGCTACTTTCAATATGCCGTTATCGAATGTCACAATGTGTCTGGGCGATCACATGGTAAACAACAATGCCACGTTCCAAGTTGAAGCAGGTTCTGGCGCAGACTCCGAGAAGGAACAGTCTATGAAGACGGCACGTGACGGCAGTTTACCCGAAACGCAAAATAACAGTCTGATGACCGAGGACGAATCGCAAGATGAGCAAGTTGTGCCCAAGAGTACCCAAACACAAGTACCCAAACAACCAGTGCCGAAATCTTTAAAGGGCATCAAGATGCCAGCGCGCACCCATGAATTATTCAAGTAAGTAGTGTGTCGGAACATCATGGAATCTCTAGAAATGGTATTAATTTGTCTATTTCGTAGTCCATTACTGCAGAGCCCTGTGAAAATGCGCGTCGAAGCCTTTGAGAATGCAGCTTCTATCCAAAGCAGTTTGCGATCTAGGCGTGTCAAGGATGCGGTATGTGTGAAACCTCCACAGTTTAATAAGTAAAATATTTATTCTATATATTGGTTGACAGGCCACGACCGGCTCGGGTACTACTCCGATCATTGGCAAGCTGCCCGCTCCAACGCTGGGACGGTTCCTAACGCCAACACAAAGCTCAAGCAGTCTGAATCTAAACTCGGCACAGCCGAAGAAGGCGCCCTTGAGTGCCTGCAAGGCCACCTCGGTGGTGAAAACCGCCACTGGTACAAACCTAAAAAGTACTAATTCGGGCTCCAGCAAAACATTGACGCGTGAAAACAGCGGTGATGATTTTCGCAAGGCATTCAAACAACTTGCGGAAGAACGCAAGAAGCAGCGTGAACAGAAACACCTCCAGGCGGCACAGCTACGCGAGGCCAAGGAACGTGAGAGGGCTGAACGCTTAGCAAAAATGAACAAGGAGCGCGAAGAGAAACGACTTAAGAAGCAGCAGGAGCAAGAGAGGCTGGAAGAACGCAAGCGCCTGGAAATGGAGGAACTGCAACGCAAGCTGCAGCAGCAGGAAGAGGCCGAACGACTCAAGAAAGCCAAGGCCAAGGAGCAGGAACGTGAACTGTTGCTGCAGATGAAGCTGGGCTCGGCTAAGCCAAAGCAAATGATGCCGCCGCCACCGAAATCCAAATACACATTCGAAATGTTGCACGAGGATGATTCCACCGACGATGAGGGAAAGGTCTCCTACAAGCGACCACCTGTACCCAGCTGGAGTCGCTGTAAGCTATACATAACTAATTCATTCCATTCATATGTCAATACTCAACCGATCTCTTGCAGCTCATGTGCGAGGCCCAGCGATGGTTATGCAGACATTTTGCCCCACCGGCATTATTGATAGCTTCTTCTCGGTGGAGCCACAGACGCCGGATCTGAAGAAGATCTTCCCCAACATCGATCCCAGTCATTTGAAGCGCAACTCAAGCGTTTTTTGGTCGACACCGCCTCGTTATTCCGAGTTGCCCAAATACTAAATCATTATAAGTTTACCTTTGAACTTTGCAATTATATTACAATTATTTATAGCCGGCCGTTGCCGCATGTTTTTTACCAACGCTTCAGTTTGTTTCGCTACACAAATCTTTGTACTCAATATTAAATAAATTACGAGAACTTCAATATCATCAAAAGGCCCACTGACCGCAAAATGCCCGCTTACTGAATCCCGCAAGTACCGCAAGATCTACCACTTTGACATTAATACCCAGGCGCTAAGAACTATTAAAGCTGCAGACGTGCTCAATTATGGCCAGTTGAGAGGGGCTCCCCCACAAACAGGTGGCAAACAATAATAAAAAAATATTAAAAGCTGGTAAGTAAATACAGTAGAATAGGTGAAGATAAGTGCACGAAAATTTCACTGGTCATGGCCAATGGGTTTTCTGTCATGGCCTGCACTTCGATTTCGATTGTCTTCTTCTTATCACTAGTTTTTCTCTTTTGCTGTTTTCTTTGTTTTTTTTTTTATTCTTTCTTTTTCCTTTTTTGCTTGGCTGCCAAATGAGGTGACATGAAAAACGAATGCCGCAAGCGATTCGTGATCGGCTCCTCTTGTGCTTCATGCTCAGGTTGTAGCTACTCCTCCCACACCTTTGTGGCGGTGGGTGGGGATGCTCAGCAGTCAATGCAATTGAATACTCGTGGTAAGCCGCAATTGCAATTTCAGTTCGTGTAATAGACTAGCTTCGCTCAGGCGGCGACTGTGGTGGTGGAGAAGCGTCTATAGAAATGGAAAACGAATAATTTCAGGGTTACTCCCTAAAAGGCGACTTAGCCGAGAGCTTTACACTGCGAAAGTGCAAAAAGAAAAGTAACAGCGATAGAGAACAGGTTTCTACTGAGCATAACTAAAAGGGTATCACAGTGTCGTCTATGCTCAATACCTTCTCATTCCTTCATTCTAGTTTTCATTTTCAATCGCTCGGCGGCTTTTGTCTTTGTCTACGCCAAATCTTGATCTCGTGCGTTGGCAATTTGTGCGGTAATTGTTGAATACGTTGTTGATTGGAACATTACCATTCGTCTTCTCCCTTCCTTCACCAACTCTAATAAGGCAGATGGGCGTAGGAACAAGAGAGCCTTTACAGCCGGCGGCTGGTTAGCATCATTTGGACAAATGGTAAGCTGCAACTGCAGCGATTATTGGCTAATGCGCTGTTTAGTTCGGGCTATTGGCAGTTGCTTGCAATTGAAATCGGCTGCATTGCCTCGGCTATTACTTGGCTAATAATACTCGCAAGTGCAGCCGCGCTCAATTGGACATATTCGATAAGTTGGCACTTTCAATTGTTGTTGCTGTGGCGAGAGACAATGGCAACTGGCGTTGAACTCACCAAAGCCGCTTCGCACCGAGTCTGCCGAAACTCACCACAAGGCGTACTCACACTGCTTAAGCAACGGCTGCGATGTTGCCGTTCAGTTTTCGTTGAGCCGCTGTGCGTGGAGCACTTGTTGACGGTAAAAAGATAAAGAGAGTGTTGCTACATTCAGCGCAAGAAGCCGAGCACTTCGCGTTTGCAACGTGTGTGTGAGAGTGTGTGTGTCGGCGTATTTGTGCTTGTGTGTGTGATAATCTAAGAAAAGTGAATAACTAAAACAAGCACAAAGCGGCTGCTGCCGAAGATGCTACTGACGTTGCCATATAAATCAAAAATCGAATGAAGAAGAAGCCGCAAAAGGCAGAATGTAAACGGAATTCGAATGAGTGAGTGATATTTGTGCGCGGCGTTGCCTATGTGTCCGTGCCATCGTGCATGTGTGTGTTTGTGTAGAAAAGCAAAAATACAGCAAAGGCAATAACAACAATAAGCAGACAAAAAACAAAACTTTCTTTTTTGCGCTACCCTCTGCCACCGTCTTAAATTGCGTCTTCGCTATCTGTGTGGTGGTGTCTGTGTGTATGTGTGATTGTGTGTTTGTTATTGTTGTTGCAAATTACGTGGTTTTCGCGCTGTGAAATTTGTTGCAAGCATTTTTAATTTGTTTTCGTGCACATCTTTTCACTACTAATTAAAATAAATGCCCCGGCTGCAGGGGCATACGAAATAAAACGTTTATTAAATATAATAGCCTAACTGCAAGGGCAGACGCTAAAACTAATTAGCCGGTCCGAAAGGCGCTTCAACTTCATTTGCCCAGCCGGATACGAGATGTGTGCCGTTTAACATAACTTCCAGCTGCCATTCCCCTAGGCGGATCATTCACTTACCCGAAAATTTCATGTTGCGCTGCCTCCAACAACCTGTCTCCTATTTCTCTCTTTCATTCCAACGCTCGCTGCTCGTTTCCAGTTGACCAGCTTAAGCCGGTTGCAATAGCCTACACATGTTGGCTATTTCCAATGGGATCGGGCACTAAATTGCTTCAACACCAATTCCAATTCCAACTGCTGTTCCAGCTCCAGTTCCAGCACCAACACCAACTCTATGTACAGTTAGTTGTGCCATTTTGACGGCGCTGCACTTCTGTGCCAATTTTTTTTTTTCATTTTCTTTGATGGTTGTACAACACTGGCAGCTGTCTTGCCCATTAACATTTGCATCTCTTTCTTGCACCCACTCTATTCGACTATCGGATATTTTGTTTTTCGATAATCTTATAGCTTTTGCTGCATTCCTTGCGGCCGCAAAACCGCATATTTTTCGCATCCGTCTCCCGCTGGCTGTCAAACGGGCTTCAACCGGCCTTCCAATGTCCGCGTGTCCGGCACAGGCGCTATCTCTCTCTCTCTCTCCCTCACTCACTCACTATCTTGTTGTCAGCTCGTGGCCCATTATACTTATAGAAATTTCAATTGGTTGTCTTTTTGCAGTTTTTTGTTGTTTTTGGTGAAATTTTTTATGTGCAAAATGTAATTGAAAATAACGTGCGATAGACAGGCTTCAATCAAGAAACAAAAAAAAAAAAAAACAACAAAATTGAAATAGAAAATTGTAAGGAAAACGTAAATCCATCAAACGAATCAAATAGCTTCTAATGCGCTTGTACTAATGATTGATATTTGAGGTGAGTTTTATTAACGGTTCATTTCGAAAGCTGTATGCATATATATATATTTACACATATATATGGATGCATACTATCTGGTGTGTTTAATGGTCTTTTGTGTTGCCTCATGGGGATTTCAGATGGAGTATGCCCCGGCTGGAGCTGTTATGCAATTGGCATGCCTGCCTCTGTTATCGCCCTTACCTTTTGTTTTGGCATTTCGCGCATATATCACGAGCTGCCTCTTCTTCTGGATTTTGCACGCATGCACACACATGTTCCTCCGCTTTAGTTACGCAATATCCCGAAAAATCGCATGAGTCATTTAACTTGGCCAACTAATTATGAGCCCAATGCACAAGACTTCCGTTCAACTCTTGTTTTTTCTTTAGCCATATATTGAGAGATGCAAAGAAAGCCAACGCAAGCGGAGAATGTAAACAAGAGTTGCTCATGTTGACAGGCGCCTGCGTGGGCAGCAGCAACAACAACAACAACAGTCACAAACGTGTCTTTTGCAATCACTCACTGGAAACAAAATGGAGTCGTTTAATCATGGCAACAACAACAAGAACAACAACAACAGCACAAGCAACAGTACGCCGGCTTGCTATCATTGTTTGTTTTGATTGTTGTTGCTCGCTTTGTTATTAAAGAAAACTTTCTATTTCACTTGGAGCAGCCGAAAAATTTCAAGGTTCGGCATATGGAAAAACTCCCGGAACTTCCTGCACTCAAAGAGTGTTAACAACAACAAAAATAATAACAGCAGCTGCATATTCAAACGGTTTTTCCATGACTCAACTTGTCGACTGCAGATGTCAGCTTAGCCAAAGCTAGTTACACTCTATAAGTAGGGGGATTTGTGTGGGAAGAGTATGAACAGTCATTGACCGAATGCAACATATAATAATCTCTTATGAAGCTAGTAGAGAGTAACTGCCAGTCGCATACGTTCCATTCATTTCATTTGTCTTCTTTCGCTTTTGCTGTGCCTGTGAGCGTAATCGAGTTTTAAGTCTTCGCTGCGACTCACAGAGCAACCTTTACACTACAAAGCGTAGTCTCCGTACCCCTCTCTCTCTCTCTCTCTATCTCTCTCTATCTTTCTCTGTCTGTCTCTGTCTTTCTTCCTCTCCTATGGGTGCTTTCACTTTCAGCCAAGTCTGCCTCGCAATGGCCTTTTTTCGGTTTTTGTGGTCGCTTTTAACGATCGTTTCCATTGCTTCTGATTAGCCACTAATCGACAATTGTAGGGCGTCACGTATTTGTTGTTGCTGCCGCTCGTTGGGTAATAGCAGTTACTGCAGTCAGTGAGCTCTGTTACCATTCTGATTCGCTAATAGAGTCAGCTCATATTTGCTTTGATTTATCGATTTTTGGTGGCAGCTTCGGCTTCGAGTTTCACTTTTCCATTTGACACCTCTGAAAAGCTGAAATTGTGCGTAAACTTTCGCTCTATGAATTGGTTGTTACATCAATCATATCATTAGCATTTCAATCAAATTGTAACAACAGTTACAGGTCCAAGGCGCCACCTGATATCGTTGACTCGAGATTACGTAAATCGGGCTTAGAAAGCCGTAGGGCCAACTAGCAAAGTTTTTCTCCAATTTATTAGCGTAATTGTGCGGCCTTTTGGCCCTTTTTTTTTTTGCATTTTGTACATGGCCTGACGTAATGTCTTTTTCTGGTGAGCCACTTAAATGGACACTGCTCCCCATTAAGTGCACAGATTTCCTATTTATGGCGTGTACTCACGCGCGGCGAGTGTCAAAACAAAAGACTTAGGCAACGAACTTGCGCAATAAATTTTTTCCTCAAAAATCCGAAGCTAACAAAAGTTCTTCTCTTTTTTTTTTTTTGCAGCTCTCTTAATATGTAAATCGTGCAGACACAGTGAAAGATGCCAGGCCACAGCTCCAGGCAGCCTCACAATACAAACTTATAGAAAAAAAAAAAACAGAATACCAAAAAAAACTAAAATTAAGAATTCTTAACAACAGTTTGGAATAAAGCGAGGCTTTCTTTTATTGCTGGCAATACACGACGAAAATAGAAGAAGATATAATAAGGAAAGAAACAATTTATGCAAAAATGCGACGAAAGCCACAAAATTTAACACAAACTCAGCATAGA
>JABVZX010000001.1:3212385-3234183 GCA_020883565.1 Drosophila pachea
GTATCAAATTGCATTTTACAGTTTGCACACGTTTTGTGGTCAAACTGTAAAACATATGCGGCACAGGTTGTTGCCATTGTTTGTTTTTGTTGTTGCTGCTGTTATTTGTGGGCTTAACGGTAATTTGTTATTTGAGACAGCGTTTTGTACATATCGAGCATATCATTATGCAAACAGCGTTAAATTGTAAAATTGAATAGCCGGAGCCAAAGCCAGAGCCAGAGCCAGAGTCAGAGTCAGACTCAGAGCCTCAGTCCAAGCCCGAGCCAGTGGCGAGTCAAAGCGGCGTTAAGAAGTAAAGTCACAGCACAATTGAAAGCCAATGCAAATGTATAATTCGTTTGATGTGTAACCAGATCAAGGTGCATTATAAAGAATGGTATACAAACAGAGCCACACGCGAACCACTGAACGTCGTCCAGCGTTAATTGGGTTACGATTTCGCTGCTAATTTCTAGAAGAGCCAGCAAGATCTGATAGATTGAAAAGAGTTACTCTCTCGGGGGATTTTTATTTACTAATCTCTTCTTTAATTATTTAATTAATTCCTGTGTCTCGTGGCCGAAGCACTTTCATACACGCCTCGTTGGGGAGTCTCTTTGTTTTGAGCGCAACTGCTAATAAATTAGAAATGCCGGATTTGGGAGTTTCAACATTTAATTATCGTCTGACGTTCCATTCGATTAGCATGGCTGTCGCGTATTACGCTTCGCGTCACCAAATCTCCGCATATGTGTCATCCGGCATAGAACATTCTGCTCCAGACATCGGTTCGCTGAGCGCAGAGAATAGCCCGAGCCGATAGACACACACACACATACACATACACGCATATATCGTACAGGTTTAGATAAACTGCTTTGGCTGCTGAACCGTAAAGAGAAAAAGAAGCAAACGCAAAAACAACAAAGACTACAACAACAACAACAAAGTAGAGCAGCGTTGCGGGTGCAACCCTGCACCATCCACAGGGAGTGTTGCATAACGTGACACACATTTTGAAATGCATTTCATTTCATCTCTCTCTCTCTCTCTCTCTGTCTTTGGCACTCGGCAGATGTCTTACCTGTACTCGACGTTCGCGCAGCTGGTTAGCGTGCACTGCAAGACGACAGTGGGCGGCGGCTTACCGGTGAACCAGTGCAAGCACAATCTGCTCGGCTATGGCTATGAGAAATTGCAAACATTCTCCAATGGGCAATTGGAGGCACTCGATCCCTACCAGCGTGGCGCGAATGAGCTGAGTGAGTATTGCATATTTATGAGTGAAGATCGAATCATGGGAATCTGGAATGCAGTTCCGCGTGCGATAACATTACCCGATTACACATCAACTTATTCGGTGTGTGTGTGTGTGGGGGGGGGGGGGGGGTGGGGGGAACGAAACGTGTTTTCCACTAGCATTAACCATATGAGATAGCGAACGATAAGAGTACGTGATTTTAATTGTTTACGCTTCTATCTTTTTCCGCAGTCTGGGCATCGATTATGCGGGATCATCCCAGCGCCACACTGATAACCACACGCAAGCCACAGCCGCTGCCAACGCCGCCAGCCTCCTCGCTTATAATACTTACGCATCGCCAGGCGCCACAGCAGACACAGCAGCAGCAGAAGAATCCACTTTTCGAAAGCACCTCCAGCGGCAGTGAGCAGAAGCACAAGTACGCTATGGACATGGACATGGCCTATGGCTATGGCAGTGAGGCATCATCAGCTGCATCAGCTGCTGGTGCTCAGACCGCAAGCGAGTTGCCCGTTGCGTCTGCACTAACCGCTGAGCCGCCGAAGACATATCTGAGTGGGCCATTAGTCATGCGGCTGCGTCCCGATGGTTCTCCCGTTGAGGAGGATCAACATCGTCCGCTGCCACGTGACGATGATCTTGAGACATACCGCATGGCCAACAATAGCAATCTGCCGCGACCAAATAGACACCGCAAAATCGCCACCATCAGCGCACTCAAGCAGCAACACTTCGGGGCCATTGCCCTACAGAGGGAGCTGCAACCGCCGCATCCGCAGCAAGTGCGACGACAGTTCCGCCAGACACAGGCGCAGCCCCTGAGCAGCTCTGGATATTATTATGGCAAGACGCAGGCGTAAATGCAGCTATCCTTATACAGTTTGATTTTCTTAGACCGTAGATGTGTAGATGTAAGCATAATGATTGAGTGTGTCGGGTGTCTGAAAGAGTTTTGAATGTGATATAAAGTTGTGTTTAGCTGTGCAAGAAATTTCGATGCACGTAAGCTTTATTTGAATTTCGTATATGTACAATTTATATAACAACGTTTAAGTTTTTCTATAATTTTATTTATTTGTGTGCATTAGCTATAAGCTGAAATAGAGATTCTTACGAAATAAAAAAAAAACAAAATTCATATTATTTGCCAAGCTGAAAACTAGTTGGAAACGAATATTAAAACGAGTATTATTTGCATATATGCGAATTTACTTAAATTTATGCAATGAAAGTGGCGTCAACAAGCATATTTAATATATAAACATATACATACCTATGTATATCCGAAATCCAGTTCCGTCCACTTATACATATACCCCTATCCACACTCGAAAGCCTCATTAACCCATATTATAATAAAAAATGTGTGTGTGCACTTCATCCGATGAAACAATGAAAATGTAGAGACGAATCCGGTTCACAAAGCCATTTATCACTTGAAATGATGTCAATTCTGAATTACCAGCAATTAGAATAAAATTTGGAAATTACATTCTCATGTAATGGCAAACAACGGGCTAATCCGGTTACCACTCGGCTCGCCAAAACTGAAAGAAGACGCGTCATAATTAACTGTATATAAGTAACTGCGTATAAATTGCTGTTAGAACAACAAATTATAACTGTTCAGAAGCTTCAATTAGTTAAACGGAAAGTATGCATATTTTCAAGTCAACTGCCAAGACAGTGTTGTGAAATACGACAAAAGCGTTCCATTTTTAATCAGTGCAACGATGAACTGGTTGCCCAAACAGCTGTTTCTAGAAATCAATATGGTCACACTTGATGAATTGTGTGTGCTTCGCAATTATTAAAATAAATTATATTCCAAAGAAAAAGATATATACAATTACATAGAATAGAAGAAGCAATAGGCAAGGTTGGTATTAGTTCTATTAAAATGACTAAATTCCAAAAAATATATTTTTGCGCAGCAAACGCTTCAGCGATAAAACTATATCTGTCATGAATCATCGAGATAATAATCAAAACATATTGTTACTTTAAAATAAGAACAAGAATATTTCAACAAAACTTGAGTGGTTCGTAGTTGTTTGCGGTTATAGCATATCCGCTGTTTATAATGCTGAAATATTTATGTCATTATTTTATTTATCTCATTTTACAAAATGGGGATTCCCCAAAAAAATCAGTCGTGTGTGTCATGTCTGACTTACGTACGCTGTGTGTTTTCAGTTGCAACGCGAGCCCTAACCGAATATGGCTGAGGAAGATTCATTCGTTATTTTGGGAAGTTCTCCAGTGAATTCGATAAGCTCGCACACGAATTCACTATTAACAGACGCAATAGACGGGGTAGAACCGGATGGCGCCCTGAATGAGCCTGTGCAAAGTTCTTCTCAACAACAAAGTGTGTTAACAGATAAAATGGAAACTGCAGAAAATAGCCTACCAGCAACTTTGCCATCTGGCCAAAGTTCTTTGGCTGCTAGCTTTCTGTTGGGCGAAGTAAAAGCGGATGTACTTATGGTATCCTTTCGTAACAAATTCTTAAAATAGATATATAACTATTTACCTCTACCCAACAGAACAGTGTTTACTCCCAGTTTCCAAGCCTTTGCTCCATGCAGGCCTGTGCCGAGGATGTCGTAAAGCTACAGGCAATGATGACGGAACATCTCGCACTAAAACGTAATTCCAGTAGGCCTCGTGCCTCAGACCTGAAAGGAATGCTTAATTAAATTGCATCTATGCTAAACAACTAATTCTATTCATGTAGAAAGCTTGGCAAAAGTGAGCCATACGTTGCAGTCATACTATGAGATTACACAGAAATGGCGGAGCGAGTCGGCTGCGCGGGAGAAACAATATCAGGAGCAGCTGGAACAATGTCAAACGAAAATTGACACACTGGTTGAGGAAAACGAACAACTGAAAAAGGATACTAAAGCCAATATGGAGCAGCTACGTTTGGCCGAAGAAGTACACCAGAAGGATTACGATGAACTGAGGAAATATGTATCGGAAAAAGATTCACTCATCAATAACCTGCGAGTTGAAATAGACAGGCTGGAAAAGCTGCAAATGGTAATTAAAAAATATTATAATATTTGTATTAAGCTGTAGTCGAAATATCGCCAATAAGGTAGCGATAAGATACTAATTATTATAATTTAAATTGCACTCTAAATATTAACAGGTATCTTTCGAGTATGTGCCGGAAGAGGTCGGTGAATCAGCGCAAAACTATAAAACTGATGATTTGCAAGTCAAAAATCTGCAACGACAAATGTCAATATTATTGACCGAAAACCTTGAACTGAAGGATATGGTATGTACTGGAAATTAATCAGATCACTGGCAATACAAAAACCTCCTTTTTGAATTTCAGAAAAATACTTACATAGATGAAATAAATTGCCTTAAGGTGAACCTAACCAGTGCAGAGGAGATCATAAACGCTATGCGAGCCGATATCGCTGTGTTGAAAGCTAAAGATACTGAAAAGAAAGAGCAGATCGACCATTTGATGACTCAGGTTGATACCTATAGGCACGATTTTGAAATGGAGCGTGCCGATCGGGAAAAGAATGCTGGTGAAAAGGAGCAGTATTTGCTTGATTTGCGGGCCTTACAACGACGAAACCATGAGCTAATTCAAGCTCTATCTGAATCGCAAAAGTCTAACAAATTTACAAGTCGACCCCCCGGAATATCGGACAGTGCTAGCGGCTTACGTTCTGAGCAGAGACCAGTGAGAGTATATATTTCGAATGTACACTTATTAGGTTACAATTAACCAAATATGAATTTTTATCAGGTTTTAGATCCAACTGGCGCAGCCGCGAAGACATCGGATTCTCTACTGCGTTGTCCCATTTGCTCAAAGTCTTTCACAGCGTTAACTGTTCTGCAAAGTCATGTAAATGACTGCTTGGATGAAAATTAATACGTTCTCTTTTAAGGAAAAAATATATTTATTTTTAAATATTGCTGATGAAATATTAAGTTCAAAACGTAATTTACAATACAAGGCATAGAATATCCTTTAAAGTTTACTTTGGATTTGCGGCATTTCTAACGCCCACACTCGGCACACATCCGGATTGGCCACCAAATTATTGAGCACCTTTATATCTAGCAAATTAAATAGTTGTTTAAGGGAATCGATTTTTGAGTTACGTTTTTGAATACTTACCACTAGTCTTGGCGAATTCCTGCAGCGTTTGACGAATATCGAACGTCGGAATAGCAGTGTTTATATTTGGGTAGACAATATCATCATGTTTAATATTTGACACGCATACTCCAAGAATGTAGCCGTTCTGGTCAAACATTGGTCCACCGCTCTGACCGGCCTGGACGCTGCCATCGGACATAATGGCGCCCTGGTCGCATTTAATAATGCGGCCTTGGAATATTGATGGATTGAAGTCGTACTTGAAGTCAAAGTTAACATAGTATGGAAAGCCCGCATTATACACAGTTTGACCCAATGTAGCGCGATTGCGCGCCAGCCGTACGCAATGCTGCTCAGGCACGTTCACAGGCGCGGTAAGAAGAGCCAGATCGTAGGGACGGTTATTATCAGGATTACACCAAATTATATCCGATTTGAATTCCCGATCAATTGCACGACAGTGAACTTTTGAATTTGACTGCAACAATTTTCTAATCAGTGGACGCATGCATCGGGATCACAAAATATATTTACCTGAGCGACAACGTGTGCGCAGGTTATAATGAATCGCTTATTGTGCACTTTAATATAGGTGCCAGTGCCTTGTCGTCCAGCAGACTCAATGACCACAATCGAGCGCTCCCCTTCATAATTGGGGTAAGAACAGTTGGCATCAATTCTCAGAACATAATTCACAATTTACATACAAGAAAAATTCGAGGGTTCTCGCGGCAAGTTTAGCATTAAAATGGGGGTGCCCAACTGATCCATAAAATCCTTCAATAGATACCCAAAATTAGCAGCTAATGTAAGATTGACATTTTCCTGTTCCCGCTGAAATGACGTGCAGACAATAATGCCTATAAGCCTCCTGAAATGAAGATATCTGGAGTGAGTGTGCTTAAGGAATGCTTTTCTGAAACAACTTACAGTTTATTATTGAAAACTGCAGAGCCCTCGCATCCCAAAGGCAGTGCATTTGACAGCCCAAAAAGCGAGCTGCTCATCACATTGGACACCTTGCCAATGCTTATGGTTTTGTAGAAGTTTTCCAATCCGAAAGGCGAACACATTACTAGCACATCGTCCAGTGTGTGAATGGGCTGCAGGTAACGCAAATAGCTAGCGATATGCTGTAGGAAACGTTTGAATGATTCTCGCTCCTTTAACTCCCTCATGGTTAGTACTAGGAAACTCGACCTTAGCACATTTTGCTCATCAGAATCTGCATTCAATAATATCCTATGGAGACTGCGTGACACTTCGGCGGCACAAAAGACATACAAAGGCTGGGCTGTATAGCGAGAGAGTATGTGAGCCGGATGTGTAGCACTTGAAGTTGTACTGCGATTGGTAACTGGGCGACGGTGCCGATCAAAGGTCACCACATAATTTAATGTGCGCAGTAATTTTCCATCGTCACAGTTCCTATCCTGGGCATCAACTAGCTTGCATTGCTGCAAACTTTGAATGATTTTGCCTCCATCATTGAGTGGTTGAACGAAGAACTGCAAGATGTTTCCGCAGCTAATTATAATTTCATTGTTGATTATAATAGCGGATTGCTTCACAGTCTGTTTAGACGATTGGCTGGTAACTTCAATTAGTGCATGACGTAGTTTCAACAGCATTTCTAATAATTAATAGCAAAAACACCCATTTTAAATAAAAACCAACAATAAATGATAAAATTTCTTTGTTTTGAACCCAACGACACTCACAAACGAACTGCACACATATATATCAATTTATATAAACACATAAACGATTCAACCGTATAAGACAAAAATATAAGTTAAACGAACAGCTGTTTTGCATCAGCTGTGAGCGCGAATAGCAATAAACCTCATAATTTGTGTTAATAGTTTTGCATCAATTGACTTGAAAAATTATTATGTACTTTACATAATGTTTATTTCATGTGGTAGATTGTTACGGCCGCTGCATAGCAGCTACTACAAATTGAAACGCACTTTCACACATAAAAACCTATTAGAGCTATCGGATCGTGGTTTTTTTCAGAGCATTTTTCCAGACACTGCAGCGTAAGTTACTCTTTATCGCATTTCTGTACTATTATGTGAAAATACCCTCGTTATAGACCAAGAATAAAACAGCTATTCAAAAAGTCGCCGCAGAGTATTTATGCTGGTTTTGACCCCACCGCCGACAGTCTGCATGTTGGCAATCTTCTTGTGATAATGGGTCTTTTACACTGCCAACGTGCCGGACATAACCCCATAGCTTTAGTTGGAGGAGCGACTGGGCTGATTGGCGATCCAAGCGGTCGCAAAACGGAGCGCAATCAGTTAGGAGAGTCTCTAATTGAAAGCAATCTGCAGGCGATTGAGAAGCAGCTACGCAAAGTGTTCAAGAATCATGAAGATTGCCTTTGGGATACGAATAAAAATAGTACTCCGCTTCCGCCGCTTACGTGAGTATCCGATTTATTTGCATATTTCTATGATTTACAACTACACACATACAATTCTTTTATTAACAGGATTGTAAACAATGCTGATTGGTACGCAAATCTAAATCTTATTGACTTTGTTGCCAACATGGGTCGCCACTTTCGTATGGGATCAATGCTTTCGCGATCCTCCGTACAGTCACGTTTAGAATCAGAAGATGGTATGAGCTTCACGGAGTTTACGTATCAGATTTTTCAGGCTTACGATTGGCTGCATTTGTTGCGTAAGCATAACTGCTGCTTCCAAATGGGTGGCTCGGATCAGATGGGCAATTTAATGACGGGCCATGAATTGATAAGTCGCGTTGAACGTAAACGTGAAGTTTTCGGCTTGACCTTGCCTATTGTTACCAACGAGGAAGGCGACAAGTTTGGCAAATCTGCAGGAAATGCAGTTTGGCTAGATGAAAATAAGACATCCCCCTTTGCATTATATCAATTCTTTTTGCGCTTGCCTGACTCCGAAGTGGAGAAGCTTTTGAAACTGTTTACTTTTATCCCACTTCCTGAAGTAGATCAACTGATGCGGGAGCATACTAAAGAACCAGAAAAACGAAAAGCTCAAACAATCCTGGCTGAAGATGTAACATTGCTCGTGCATGGAGGTAAATATATATGTATATCATATACTTTGAATTCTCTGAACCGTACCGTATAAACAGAGCAAGGCTTAAAGCAAGCGGAGCGTGTCACACATGCCCTGTACAAAGGCGATGTTGATGGTTTGGCCGAGCTGAATTATGCTGAGATTAAGCAGACCTTTCAAGGAGCCGCTGTTGTCGACATACTTACCGAACCAGGCATGTCTATTCTACAGTTGGCAATGAAAGCCAAATGCTTTCCCACAGAAAGTAAGTTACTCGGAGCTGCGAAATACAGTTGTAACTGAGTAAATTTTTTGTAGCTGATGCTGTTCGGATTATCAACGCTGGTGGCTTCTACATAAACCAAAAGCGTGTACAAAATATTGCGGAAGTAATAACAACCGGCATACATATACTCCGCAACGGTATCTCCCTATTACGTGTTGGGAAAAAGAACTTTTACATTGTGCGATGGCAGTAGTAAAGCGCATTTTTTATATGTATATTTAAGTTATATTTTTAAGAATCATTTACAAAGCAGTTACATTAGTGTATGATTTCTACTTGGCTTTTGGTTTACGCCAACGCTTTCGGGCCAGCAAATCCTTGGCCTTTTCTTTCTTTAATTCCTTGTCGTAAAATTTGCCACTCTTTGTGAATGTTTTCTGTTCGTTGCGCATCTCGGCAAGCTTTCGATTCTTTTGCTTCATAATGTTCTTCTTGTTAGCAGATTTTTTCTTGCCTGCTTCAGATATTTGCACCTTTATTTTTCTACCGTGTAGCTCTGTATTGTGCAGTTGAAATCCCTTTTGAAAACCTTCTAAGTCTGCCATTTCAACAAAGGCAAAACCAGCTCGGCGCTTCTTAGGAATGCGTATTGACTTCACTGATCCAGCTACTGCAAAATGGGATTCCAGATCATCTTTCGTAGTTTCAAAATTAAGATTTGTGACGTATAGCACATGTCTGCCCACCTTGGAGGCACCACGAAGCAAACTATTTAATTGATCGGTTGTTATGCACCCATCAGGATTAGGTTCCTCCTCAGAAGATATCTCACTTTCATTTCCACCACCGTCTGCCGCGCATCGCACCTTCTCATCATTGTCTTCCGCTTCATCCACAGATATCTCAGCATCACTCGTTTCTGTATCGCTTGGATTTCTGGATGTGTCCTTGTCTACATAAGTGCCTTCAAAAATCTCTTTTCTTTTCTCATCATCAAAATTCCCCAATAAATCAGCAGAATCATCGTTTACTGCGCGCCGCACTTTTTTTGGTTTTACATAACGATCCACTTCATAATCGCTGCCAGAGTCTGAATTATTATCATTCCTAGCCATCGTTTTAAAGACAAGAAACAAACGAAATCAAAACAAAATAAAACAGTTTCAGCACGTGTAAAAGTGTCTGCGTTCGCTGTAAATGGCATATTTCATTCTTCTTCTCGTTCAAAAATAAAAATCTAATGAAAAGTGCGCGAACTTTAAAAATGTTGCCTCACTTTTAAACAAGCTAGTTCTACCCATCTCTTGGCAAAATTTACCCAGAGATTGCCTAATTCTGTACCTTGAGGAATGTTCACTCTTACTTGCGATTTTTATTAAACCGGCTACTGAACCGGCTAATAAGCCGGGTGCATTTTAAAATGTTCAAAAAACCGGTCATGTTATATAATTTATATGTCTACTGTACATAATGTTTTTTAATAGAAATAACCAAATTATATTATTAAGATCTTAATATAGAAAAATTATCAAAAATTTCAAAGAAAAAGGTATGTGGACTATTACATATGTAATATATATTAGATATTAAGGTATACCATAACGTATGAAATAGATCAAATGATCTATTTTCATATAAATTTCAGCTTATATTTTGTGCCTTTCAAAATTTTATATTGAAATTCTTAATCCATAAACGTAAATTAAAGAAATGCATACCTAACATTATTTAAGCGACTGCACAAAAACTTTGGCTAATTATAAAATATCAAGGTTGACTAAATTATTCCGGCCGTTTAAACAAGTTGTGAAATGTCATCCGACTCTTAGATGACTATAAAAGCATAGCGCAATTGCTGATTTCATTAGTTCTGTTTTGCAGCTTGTTAACTGATAACTAAATATCCTTTTCGACATGAAGTTCGTGGTTAGTATTGGTCATTTTACGAATTGTAAAGTCATAAGACCTTAACTCTTTTGTACAACACATAGATTGTCCTTGCCTGCCTTTTGGCTTTCGCTTATGCCGATGAAGTTCTCAAGAGTGTGAATGAAGTTAACCCCGATAGCTTCAACTACGCAGTAGAACTTACTGACGGCACATCTATTAACCAGAGTGGAAAACTGAAGGACCCTCATACTATTTCTGTTCAGGGATCATACGAATACGTGTCAAAGGAAGGCAAAGTTATCAAAGTATCTTATACCGCCGATGAAGATGGTTATAAACCAATTGTACAACAAGTTTAGAAAAAAATATGAAAATGAAATAAATTGCACGAACATCTGATATAAAATGTGGTTTACTTAAATTTCGAACGCAGCTTAAGACAGACATAGCGAATGGTTACTCTTCTTCTTTGCCTTAGTGCAGTGCTGGGTAACGCCAAAATTATGCTAGCAGAATTTGTGCAACACAGCCATTGTAGCTACGCTTGGAGAAGTGCTGAAAGTGGAGTATTTGTTGATCCTTATCAATATATGTTGTTTCTAAATATAAAATGGCCGATAAAACTACTGGTATAAATTCCTTGGAAAATGTTCCGCCTACAGTTGCTCCTTTAAATGAGGCAGTTAAATCCGGAACCCCGGATAGAGAACATTCTTCAGAGATGATGTTAGATGAGCAAACAGATGGTGCAGAACCAATGGATGTGGATAATGAACAGCCGGTTACCACATCCTCCACTGAACTTGAACCGAAAAAATTTGGAGATCCAGTATTACCAGAAGCTGTTGAGGAAGATAAGAGCGACAGCGAACGGACAAGTAAAGAAAATACGGAGTCTTCAATTGAAAAACTTGGCTCGTCAAAACCAATAGAATCCGATTTGGATAGCAGTATTGAATTAATTAGTAGCCCAGTGCCAGATCAACTCGAAGCAGAAAACAAAGATAAGGGTTCAATGGAAAATGAAAATGATGCTGTACAGACGGTATCGGTCGATTCTTCAAAGCCCCTCGAAGAAGACTTAGACAGTAGCGTTGAACTTATCGAAAGTCCGACATCAAAGAAATCGGATACGGAAGAGAACATTTTGAAATTTAGCAAGGATAATGATAGTAGTATTGAGCTTATTAACAGTCCAACCCCAACAGGGAATGACAATAAAATATTATCCGCAGAAGGAGCCAATAAAAAAGTTAATGACAATGTGAAATTAAGCAGTATTCCTGATATGGACAGAGAGGAAAATGAAATTCATTTAAAAAAAAACGAAAACATAAAATCAAATACACAAAATGAAAATATTGCTCCCAAGATGACTACTACTGAGCTGTCTCCGCCATCCAAAACAATAACTGACGGAGCTCTGGACATTTTCCCCAATTTAGTGGCCACAGATAAACAACCCCAGTTATCTGTCGACTTGAAAGATACACAAAAAGGATGTGTCACATCAGAACCTATGGAAACAACCATAGGTCAGGGAGGCTTTGATGATCATGGTTCAGTGGAAAGCCACAAGGAAGCTTTTGAAGCCGAAGAGGCAAAAGCCGAAGAATTCCACGACTCTGAAGAGGATAACGAAATCTACTATAATAAAGACTGTATCAATTGCAATTGCGAAAAATTACACAAGCAATATTTTCGCGCAAGCATAGCGGTGCTTAACTATTACAAGGTTCCGAGAAAAGGGCACAAACGCCAATACATCTGTGTGGGTTGCCATGACACAGCCATGGACATGTATGAGGTTGAGTATAAGTGTAGAAATAGGCAGATTATAATTCATATTCCAATCATAATTCAACATCTTAGGACTACGCGGGCCTTTTAGTGGCCAAGCAACCGTTGCTTTTACGTAATTTCAACCATGATCATGCAGACTTTGTTGCTCTTGATAGCAGTGACGAGGAAGAAAACGAAGATCTACAGGGTAAGTAACGCCTAAAAGCAACAACAACTTCACTATCCTTTATCATGCTACACATGCAGACAAGCCGGAGTTATCGACAAATGATTTAAACCTAGTTGGAAATGAATTGGAAGACGTGATAATGACTGTACTGGAAAAGGTTGATTTGAAAACACAGATATCGTGGTGTAAGAATATAATTCAAGAGAGGGAATATCACATAGTCCAGGAAATGGATATAGCCAACGAAGAGCTGAATGAGCTACAAAATGTGGCTGACAAAATGCACTTTGCTCTGTACAGTTCTTGTCAAGTGGTGCATAAGCATTTGCCGCCACTAGATCTGTACCACAATATGAATGATTATGTGGTGAGTCCTCTTCGTTAGCCAGACATAAGGTAGAATTTTATTGCTCGATTTTTCCAGCAAGTGCCACCAGCGGGAGAGATCGAACGTCCACCCATCCAGCTAAACGAAACCTACTATGCGGTGAAAAACAAGCCGATCGCCAGCTGGGTATCGGTTAAAGTGATTGAGTTCACGGAAAGCACTACTGTGGGGGGTAATTTAGTAAAGAGCTACAAGATCAAATATCTGAATACTCCATATCAAATGGTTAAAACGGTAACTGCTAAGCATTTGGCTTACTTTCAGCCGCCGCCAGTGCGTTTAACTATAGGTAAGATCATTTCCATTTCCTTACCAAATAAGTTCGAATAAATCATAACAAATAATCGGCAGGCACTCGCGTAATAGCGTACTTCAATGGCAATACCGTATCGCGTGGCAAGGAAAAAGGCGTCGTTGCTAGCGCGTTCTATCCTGGCATTATAGCTGAGCCATTGAAGCAAACAAATCGCTTTCGGTATTTGGTATTTTACGATGATGGTTACACACAGTACGTGCAACATAAGGACGTGCGTTTGGTATGCATGGCATCGGAAAAGGTGTGGGAGGATGTACATCCAGGTTCAAGAGACTTTATACAAAAGTATGTGGAGAAATACTCAGTGGATCGACCCATGGTTCAATGCACCCGTGGACAGAACATGAATACAGAGTCCAATGGTACTTGGTTGTATGCACGCGTTGTCGACATAGACTGTAGTCTGGTGCTGATGCAGTTCGACGATGACAGGAACCACACGGAGTGGATTTATCGTGGTTCTCTGCGTCTAGGTCCGGTCTTCAAGGAAACTCAAAATGCTTTGAACAGTGTCAATGCCATGCAGCAGCATAGATTACCACGCGTGAGTTTTAAAAGTTTACTGAGAATTTCAAAGTTTACTATAGCTGCTAAATTCTGTTTATCTTGTAGCGCACGGAACCCTTTATCCGATACACCAAGGAAATGGAGTCGAGCAGCAGGCAGGTTAGCCAGCAAATGCGTGCCATTGCGCGAAAGAGCAGCGCTGCACCTCAGAATATCAATATGTCACCCACATCATCTGCGGCAGCAGCAGCAGCAAATGCATCTGCTACAGCGCGCAACATTGTGCGTCATTTGAACAATTCTACGATCTATGTGGATGATGAAAATCGACCCAAGGGTCATGTAGTGTACTTTACTGCTAAACGGAATTTGCCCCCCAAAATGTACACGCCACATCAGTGTCATCCCAGCTGTTTATTTAAGATTGTTCATCGCCTAGACAGTTATAGTCCGTTGGCGAAGCCTTTATTGTCCGGCTGGGAACGTTTGGTGTACAAACAAAAGACTAAACGAAATGTTGTCTATCGTGGACCCTGTGGCAAGAGTTTTCGTAATTTAGCCGAGGTGCATACCTATTTACGCGCCACGGATAATGTTTTAAATGTGGAGAACTTTGACTTTACGCCTGACTTGCGTTGTCTGGCTGAGTATTCCATAGATCCTACTATTGTCAAGGAAGCAGACATTTCAAAGGGTCAAGAGAAAATGGCCATACCTCTCGTTAACTATTACGACAACACATTGCCACCACCCTGCACTTATGCCAAGCAGCGAATACCAACGGAGGGTGTTCATCTGAATCTCGATGAGGAGTTCTTGGTGGGATGTGATTGTGAGGATGACTGCTCGGTAAATGCATTAAATTAAGCTTTGTCGACTTCATCTAATTTCTCCCTACTTTCAGGACAAATCGAAATGTGCCTGTTGGCAGCTAACGATTGCAGGTGTCCGTTATTGTAATCCCAATAAGCCCATTGAAGAAATTGGGTATCAATACAAGCGCCTGCACGAGCATGTGCCCACGGGAATTTACGAATGCAACTCGCGTTGCAAATGCAAGAAGAACTGTTTAAATCGCGTGGTGCAGCATTCGTTGGAAATGAAGCTACAGGTTTTCAAAACCTCGAATCGAGGTTGGGGCCTGCGATGCGTGAATGATATACCGAAAGGTGCATTTATTTGCATATATGCCGGACACCTGCTTACTGAGACAATGGCCAATGAAGGTGGATTGGATGCGGGTGACGAGTATTTCGCTGATTTGGATTACATTGAAGTTGCCGAGCAGTTAAAGGAGGGCTACGAATCGGATGTCGAACATTCGGCGACAGAGGAAGAGGAAGATACTTACGTTCCAGATCCTGAGGATGACGCCGATTTTATGCCGGCAAAGTATTACCAACCGCGCAAGAAAGATAAGCTCCGAGTCTCGCGCAGCCACTCCATCCAATCCGTTGAGCAGGACTCGCAGGAACGAGCTGTTATTAACTTCAATCCAAATGCAGATCTAGATGAAACAGTTCGTGAGAATTCCGTACGACGACTCTTTGGTAAGGATGAAGCCCCCTACATAATGGATGCGAAGACAACTGGCAACCTGGGGCGTTACTTCAATGTGAGTGCGTGCGGAACAATGCTGAACCTAACAATTAATTATTTTTTTCTTCTCGTCTGTAGCACTCATGTGCACCAAATTTATTTGTCCAGAACGTGTTTGTGGACACTCATGATCTACGATTCCCCTGGGTCGCTTTCTTTTCGGCCAACCACATACGCTCCGGTACCGAACTTACTTGGAATTACAATTATGAAGTGGGCGTGGTACCTGGTAAGGTTCTCTATTGTCAATGTGGCGCGCCCAATTGTCGAATACGCTTGCTTTAAGTTATATTGCTTATATATATATATATTGCTTATATTATATAGTACACATAGCTGTTTGTAATTGATTGATATGAAGACAACTTAAAATTGAAAACATTTTATTTTGGATGGTTTGAATTATTTAACACGTTATGATCGTGTTGTTTTGTTTTGCGCAATGGCCTCAAAACTGTAGGCGTCGAAGCCCTGGTATTAGTGTTGGTAAACAAACACGGACTACAACTTTGATGTTGCTCAACACTGACTGGAGGCCGATGCTGAAAAAGGCAAAACCAAAAATTAAATTTCAAGTGTGTTTTAAATTTGTGGCCGTAATGTGCTCAACTGTAACACTTTGAATGCTTAAGTTGTATGTTCAACTAACGGCGCTTAAAAAATTAAGGTGGGAGACCACCGTATAAAAATACACATACACGAAATTAAGAAAGCGAGTTCCGCCCTCGCTTAGTCTTACGCCAATAAGAGGAAAAAATCGATTTTGTGATAGTGATAACAGCGCTTACGCTTTCAACGCAAGGCAGGGCCGTAGCTTTGCTGGATATAAATTGTGACTCAAGTGTGCTATTGGTATAAATCGCTGTCAATATGAATTTGGATTTTGCAAGGGTGTGCGGCAAGCACAACCTAGTCTATGAAGCGTACTACAAACAGGTAACGTGTCCGCTGGAATTCGTGTGATGGGGAATAGCCACCCTCTTATTGATTTTTTTGCGCGCTTGTGCCCAATTTTGTAGATTGACCCAAAGGGCACGGGTGCCATTGAGGCAATGACGGCTGCAAAGTTCTTAAAGAAGTCCGGTCTGAGCGATGTGGTGCTGAGTCGCATTTGGGATCTATCCGATCCCAATGGCAAAGGTTTTCTAGATAAACCAGGATTCTTTGTTGCTCTCAAATTGGTCTCACTGTCGCAGGCAGGACAGGTAGCCAATATGAATAATATATACATGGACACTACGAATCCTCCGAAAGTGGTAAGTGACCAAATGTGGCTAAGAAAATACACTGTTACACAACTGCCAAAAAACCGATAACTGTGTCATGTGCTTGTCCAGGGTGAAATTCCAAAGGCGATACCTAATCGCATACAAACGGTGCCCGTAGCACCGAACGCAGCTGCTCCAAGTGGTGACTGGTCTATTAGTGTCATCGATCGGCTTAAGTATGAGCAATTATTCGAATCGCTGAATCCTCAAAACGGAATGCTGCCGGGCAATAAAGTAAAGGGTGTGTTAATGGACTCTAAGCTACCCATGAATATATTGGGCACTATATGGGATCTAGCAGACCAGGATAAGGATGGTAATTTAGACAAGCATGAGTTCATCGTGGCCATGCATCTCGTTTACCAGACACTCCAGAAACGAACTGTGCCCAGTGTACTGCCTCCAGAGTTACGAAAGGCGCCCAAACCTGCAATGCCTCCCCCACCAGTTGTTGCACCAGCTGTCGGTGCTGCGATGCCGCGTGCGCCAAGTGGCGAGGGTTTCGGAGATGGTGGCTTTGTAGCCAACTTTCCAAAAGATATCGCGCCTCCGGCAGCTGTACCACCATTACCCGTTGCTGTGCCGCCAATGACACGCATTCCGCCCGTGGGCGCGGTTAGCATACAACCGCTGATACAAACTGACCCACTGATACCAATTGGGGCACCACCATCGGTGACGGCCAATGCTGATTGGGTGGTCAGCAAAATCGAATTGCTGAGATTCGAGGAGATATTCCGGCAAGCGGATTTGGATAAGGATGGCTTGGTTTCCGGTCTCGAGGTGAAGGATATATTCATTAAATCGGGTATACCGCAACGAACTCTCGCAGATATCTGGTAAGAATTATTAAAAAAGTGATTTTGGTAACAGATTATAGAATCATCCTTGCTCTTTTCTTAGGGCACTTTGCGACACCAATCAGTCGGGTAAGCTGACCGTGGAGCAGTTTGCCTTAGCCATGTGGCTCGTAGAACGCAAACAGCGCGGCGTAGATCCACCTCAAGTGCTTACAGCCAACATGGTTCCACCATCAATGCGTGCAATAGTCTCTGGCGTGGACGTTCAGCCGCAGGAAACGAAACCGACATACTCGAATCCTGAACTGGAGATGATATCCAAGGAAATCGAAGAGCTGGCACGGGAACGTCGTGCTCTGGAAACAGAAATAGCACAGAAGGATGCCGACGTGCGCATCAAAAATGGCGAAGTGCGAAGCCTGCAGGTCTGTAGTTTATAACACAACTTATTAATTAGAATAACTGAAGGAATGTTGTTGCAGACCGAACTGGATACATTGACAGCAACGCTGAAGCAACTGGAGAATCAGCGTGGCGAGGCACAGAAGCGTCTCGATGATCTACAAGCTCAAGTAGTTATTGTTGCATGACCTTTGCTATAATGCTTGTATACTGGGTTTTTTGCTAGCTTTTTAAATCTTTGACTTTGAAATGGGTTTTTATATATGATTTACATTTCCCTTTTTCTTTATTATGTTCTCCCACTGTTAACCCAAATTGGTACGCAATTGTTTTACCCAAATTATTCAAACTAAACTGGTGAATGCTCTCACAACTATATAATCATTCGTTACGTTAAGATTTCACAAAATCTGGCCATCCTGGCCGACTTATATACTGACATAACCCGCACCAGCAATCAGGTTTGTTTTATTTATTATCCTTTGTGCTTTATGTTTCTGTTTATGTATATGTTTTGTGTTTCTGTTGGCATGTTTGTACCGTACAAAAAACAAACCGAATAATATCTTCACTAAAATTAAATTTGTTTGGTTTTAGGTGAACAAGATACGAGAGCAATGCCACAAGCAGGAGGAAACTATTAACGAGCAGGAGGGTGAACTCAATGCTAAGCGTTCGGAGCTGCAAAAGCTGAAGGATGAGGAGTCATCGCTGCAAAAGGAATACGATGAAAATAATCGCGAGCTATCCAAACTGACAAAGCATCTGCAGAATACTCAGCTGCAGATTAGCTCCGTAAATATGAGCTTTTCGACTAATATGGAGACAGATTGATTTATATTGTTGATTACAGGTGCGCTCTATGGTCACCCAACTGATGGAAACGCAGCGTCAGATGACCGACGCCCTACTCATTTGTCGTGCGGCTATGGAGAATCAAAATCCTGAACTAGTCTCGGAATACCAGCTGAAAATTGAGCCCGACTTTGATGATGCGCGCAAAACGCTGGAAAAAGAAATCGAACTGCCCAATGATGATCCATTCCAGGAGAATGACAGCGGTGCTGCCAACAAGGCAACGAATGGCTTTGACAACGATCCCTTCAGCGGCCAGGGTAGCAAACCCGCGTCCACCGCAAAGGGCGGCTTCGACGACAGCTTCAATATGGGCTCCGGTTTTGACAGTGGCTTCGATGCGTTTGGCCAGAGCAGTGTCAGCGGCTTCGGTCAGTCGCAACGCGATCCGTTTGGAGGCGATTCATTCGGCGCAAATAAATCAAATGCCATAACGCCAGAGGTGGGTGTTCCATATTACTTGACATTCGAATAGATTCAAATTGTCTTTTTCATATGCAGCCTGGCAAAGATGACTTCGGCAGCGATCCGTTTGCGGCACTGCACGCACCGACGGGCCAGGGTCAGGTGCTCAGTCCCAATGCGCAACGTTCAGGCCCACCACCCAGACCGGAATCGCCTAGTCCAGCATTGCCACCAAAGAAATCCAAGGTGCCGCCACCCAGACCAGCTCCACCCCGTGCAGCCCAGGTAAGCCTACACAAAGTCCAATGAATCTATTGGTGAATGAGCTTACAAATTGCTTACAACTTCTAGCCGACAAGTGGTTTCGGCTCGAGCGGCAGCGGAGGCGGAGGATTTGCTGATTTTGATGACTTTGACAATAAGGTTGGTAGCAAGTTTAATGTACATTGGGATCGGTGGTAATGCATGCACACCGCACCACAGTCAGTTTTTATTTATTATTACTTGAATTCACAACTCTCAAGTTTTTGTTTGCATTAACATAACATTTATTTGGCATTTCTATATGTGTATATATACATATACATATATACTATCCAATTATTATTAACTATTATAACTAACCCAGGCGAAATTTTTGTAGTTGTGTTAATTTCTCATTCACCATAATATCACCAAACGAATAAACCAGTTATACCCACTTTACATCAACTTTATGTAGAAGTTTTTAATTTTGTGCTCTGGTATTGCTTGCATTAATTTGGCCAATAATGCAAGAGGTATTTGTTCCTTAAACACCTGTGCCTTAACTCGGCTGCCCGAACCAAACAACTAACTATTTGCTTTCATCTCTCTTGCGATTCTCTACTTTCAGTGAACATCTTAATAATAATCATATTTCGATAACTGCATCTAAATATAAATATGAATATATATATTCGTATATGTTTACGTATATGTGAACATATATGATATAACAAAGTTGATAATATAATACTAACAGACACACGAACCAACTCACATACTCAGTCAGCAGTAGAGTCTAGCAACAAATTTGAAGCGTACAAAATCTAATTGCATATATTATATAAACATTGCATATAAACAATTCATATATCAGAATTCGATCCGGCAGTGTATTCGTATTCGTATTCGTATTCCTCAGCATACTCGCAAATTCTCATGACTAAATTAGATAAATGTATTAAATCGAATTCAACAAAAAAAAAAAAATTAAGAAAACATGCAAGAAATAATATAATCAACTAATGTCAAGGATCGAAAAGTTATCTCCTGTTTAATGTAGTCAATGTTTAAAGTTTGAATTAACGAGCGTCACATTCGAAAATGTTGTGAATTATTGTATCTAAATTGTAACTCTGCGATTCTCATTTGTTTAAAGACCAAATTAACATACGTATTATAGAGCATATGTCCTGAATTCTTAAGTGCACGCCAAAGCGTTAAATTGAATGGAAATGAACTGCTAGTCTCGGAAGGAACGACATATTCATATATATATACATATAAAACTCAATTAAGGAATTTAAATGCAAATTGTTGTTGTTTCTGCATATGATACTAAAGTTTATAGGAATTATGCAATACACATCTGCATACACTCGTACAGCCTATGATCGATCCACCCAAGATATATACAATTCTACATATATATATATACCAGTTATATAGCTCGAGTTTCATTAGCCCGTTACTTCCAGTGATCGCTTTACTGTTTATTGAATGATTTGCCAGAGCGGCAGCCGAGTAGCCTTCAACTCGAAATGCTTTCCAGTTATAGAGCTATAGATCGGTTGATTGAATCGAATTGTTAATTCCTTTACAGAAACATGGCCAGTGACTAGGTGTAGGAGCTGTGGGATCGAATAACGGCTTATTGGTAAACGATAATTGATTTTATCTAGTCCCATTTCAAACTCTTGTTGCTATATTTGTTTCTAAAAGACAGACACATTAAAATACATTAACATACATATATATTTATGTGTATCAACCTCAAAGCTGTTCACAGACCGAAACCAAAAGCTTCCCGAAAATTGATTTTAATGTTCAATACATACATACATATACATATAGAAGGTACCCAACTAACATCAAGTTTTGCATTAATTAAATGAGAATATCTATGTTCGACATCATTAACGATAACGAAAATAATAATAATAATAATGATAATGATACATACAAAAACTGAGTTATGATCAACAGAATATAACCATAATGAAAATAAAGAAACATTTTTGTCGCATCCGGTTATATTAGCTTTGCTTTACACAGGATTCCTTTTACTCTCTTCCACAGCAGCTACATCCAAGCATATATATATATTCAGTTGGATTCATAGAATATATATACAGCTTAACTTTATCGATTTATGGTTTTCGGTTTGAGTTCCCACTATTTGCCACATTTTGCATACATATATAAATATTAATTTTATTGTTATTATTTTATTCAATTCCTAATTCTTTTACGTTTCATTTTTCCCCTTTGCACACATTGTTTGATCATTACACAACACTGCAACAGTTACAAAACATTCCAATCGGTAATCCAAACACAACCAAGCCCACACCGGCACTAAATACCGCGCTGCTGGATAGCTTCTCGCTTTTCGATGAACCACAGAGCCAAAGCAACAGTAAGAGTAAGGCAGCCAGCACAAGTACACCAACACTGCCAGTACATCCACACGCCTCCACT
>JABVZX010000001.1:3277600-3290596 GCA_020883565.1 Drosophila pachea
ATCTAAAGCAATTTGTTGTACAATTTATTACTTACTCAATCTTCACTTTATATCAATTATATATTTATTTGCGAAATTTTGCTGCTGCTGCAGTGAAATGAATATTGTCTAGAATACCGAAAAATCAAAAAAGTATTAATATTTTATATATACATTATTCTTGACATACATTTAAAAGTTCCTTTTTAATAATATTTAAAACCTTTTTTAATTATTTTTTAAGTTTTCCTCTTCTTAAGAAAACTACAGTAAGAGAAAACTAAAAAAAAAATAAAAAAAACATTAACTAAAAATTGTTGTATTTTAATTTTTTTTAAGAATTTTTATTTATTTATTTGTTTACATAAGAAGCTGAAAACTTAAAAAGAGAATTCCTAATAAAATAATATAAAATATATTATTAATATATTTATAAATTATATAATATATTTTGTGAATATATAAAATATATATATGCATATATAAAAATTTATGTTGTTTTCAAGCCTTTTTTTTTAATTTTTATTAAAAAAATTTCTAGAAATAATTTTAAAAAATTTCTTA
Source organism: Drosophila pachea (assembly GCA_020883565.1). Taxonomy (NCBI): domain Eukaryota; kingdom Metazoa; phylum Arthropoda; class Insecta; order Diptera; family Drosophilidae; genus Drosophila; species Drosophila pachea. The sequence continues at coordinate 3,278,144 of JABVZX010000001.1, forward strand.
AGCAATTTTTGAAAATTATTTCGCATATTTAAGCTCATTCTTCTTCTTCTTCTTATGCGAGTTTTCGCAGATTTACGATCGTACGGGACACGCCCTAATAAAAATCTGCCTGGGCAGTTGGTAAAAACGTGGCTTCGCACCGAATTATGGCCACAATTAACAGGTAAGTGGGACGGCCATCCAAGCTGCTCTACATCGATATATATATATATAGATCTCTCTGTTTATATAGATATTTAGAGCCCTGTGCGAGGTAACCTTCGGGCTCTCGTTTTCCAGCCATAAAAACCCGTGAAGAATTAAAAAATTAGAGCACTCGGCAGTCGGCTTCGGGGAAAAAAACTAGCGCAGCGAAAAAATGCGACAATGGGAACAAAAAAGTTTTTGATCTACATTCCTAATACGGTCCTTGGAATATGCGGAATATGCGCGACAGGATACGGGGCCGCAGTTCCGCGAACCGACCATAAAAATCTGCATATATTTCTGGACCATTTTTACGTTGCGGCCAAAGCGGGAGAGAGGGAGGGAGAGAGAGAGAGAGAGAGATAGAGAGCAAAAAGGAAACGGGACGCGCTCCGGCACAATTTACGACAAACCATTTCTTTTTGTCAGCGACAATGGCAGCAGCGGAATCGGGTCCAGAGCCAGAGCAGAAGGTATCTGCTCTGCTTCTTCTTCTCTCTTTTTTTTTTTGTGTCATTCAACGCTAATTTTTATTGAACGAACGAAAATTGGGCCAGGCAGAAGGACTACTGCTGGCCAATATGCAGAGCAGGACGAGGAATGTTGCTTGAGAAGAGTTTGGGATGGGCCTCTCCTCTATTCCCTCTCTCAGTCGCCTCCTTTTGGACTCTCTTGCAGGAAGAGCTGAGCACAAGAGGAGTGGGAAATGATGGAGGGTTCTGAAGTAGAGTTGCTCCCCATCTATCTACCTCTCTCTCTCTCTCACACACACTTACACTCGCTCTGCCGAATGGGGGATGAAATGGCGCAATCTCCACTGAGAAAATTAAGAGATCCTCCTCTTTTCTTCCCGGAAGAAATATATCTCTCTCGCTCACTCTTCTTTTAATAGAATAGAATCTGGCGACTCAGGAGGCGAGGGATGGAGAATATGAAGCAGAAATTGCCGAGAGCAGCAGCTCGTTTTGCTTCGTCTTAAGCATGATCCCCTTCACTCTCTCTCTCTCTCTCGCTCTCTTGCTCTCTCTCTATATAGGGAACAGCAGACGTGCTTGCTTTTAGCTGCGGAGAGAGGACAGGCGTGATATTGCTCGATCAAAAGACAGCTCCATTTATTTCTCCCTCCCTCTCCCTCCCTCTCCCTCCCTCTCTCTCTCGAAGCCTACTTCTATTCCTCTCTCTCTCTCTCTCTCTCAAAGAATGAGCATAGTTATCGTTATATATTCAATTTCTCTCATATACTTTTTATGTCAATCATATTTTTTATTGTCCCATCTAGAGAGCTCGCCAGACAGGTCCTGCGAAGGACTCCGCGCCGCGCTGCGGTTGTCGCGCGGATTTCGCTTGAAGCGCTGCACCAATAAAAAGGCGCGTCCGGGCTACCTAGCGCTGCCTTCGATGGAAAACGAACCAAAAAAAAAAGAAAGAAAGAAAGAAAATGAACTGCAAATAGCTGGAGAAATGGCACAATTTTTAGTGGAAACGCGGGCACGCAATAAAAAGGACGCGCGACGTGATCCTGCCTGCCGCAATTAGCCGTTTTGTAGAGCGCGAACGGACACTGGCCACAATGGAAAAAACTCATAAAAAGAGAAACAAATCGTTTAAAAATTGGCTCGCTTTTTGTCGCCCGAACAAAAACCAGGACAAAAAGGACGAAATGCAAAGAAAAAATGGGCCAGAGAAAAAGCTGAACACGAGCCAAATAATTAGGCGAACCTTTGTCGGACATTGTGTGTGGCCCATAATCATGCGGTTTCTTTTTTAGTTCAGGCCCGAGCAGGAGTCGAGCTCAATGGGCAGCTCGAGAGGCTCACAGAAGGCACAGGCCAGAGGGCGCAGGGCAGAGGGCGCAGGGCAGAGGGAGAAAGGCTGAATTACCTGCGAGGCTGAGGCTGAGCAAGAGCTGGAGTCTCTCACAGACACAGGAGGGGACCCTACGGAGGGCCCCAAGATGGGGGCGGAGGTGAAATGGCGAGTCCTTTGCATCACGAATTGACTTCGATTAAATTTGCTTGGCCTTGGCCTTTGGACACAGTTAGCTGCGCTTTGTAGCTGGCCTGGTCAAATGGTTGATCTGTCTATATATATATGGATATATATATATTTATTTATTTTATGCACAATGCTTCCCATTCATTTGGGATGTCATAGCTTTAAGTATGGCCCATTTACGATAAGAGGCTTTTACTTCAAAGGCTGTCCTGTCAACCCTTTCTCTCTCGCTCTTTCAATTTGCTAGTATATCTCAAATACTCTCTCTCTCTCTCTCTCTCTCTCTCTCTCACTCTGTCTGTCTTCCCTTCCTCTGGTGAAGTCTGGTCGCCTTCTCCCGCTTGTCCCTTTCTCGACTGTCCTCTTCTTTTTTCTGCTAAAACTATTTCCTATCCCCTTCCCCCTCTCTCCCCCTCTCTCTCTCTTACTTGACATCTTCCCCAAGGGTCTTGACCTCTCTCTCTCTCTCTACTTCTCCGCATCCCTCCAATGTTTCTCTGCCTTTCTTTACAGCACCTCTCCTTGGCTTCCTATGCTTTCATCTATCTCCCAATTCCTCTTCTATTCTCTCTATCTCTCTCTCTCTCGCTCTCTCCTCGTCCTCTCGCACAAACTGCAGCCATTGTTGGCAACTCCAGCGAATTGGCTTTGATATGGCCCAGCCGAACCGCAATCGATCGGCCACGTTTACTATAAATACAGCGCATTGCGGTATGCGACCCACCGGGGGGGCGGTGGTTGCCATCGAATTGGTGGTCCTGCCGAGCCTGACGAATGCCACTCCACGGCGGCAACAGGAGACGGCGGCACAAACAAACAAATAAACAAACCGAAGACAACATTGAGATGCCCGCTGCTTTGTTGGCAGCGACAGGATTCCCGGTCCGAGTCGAAGGAGAGGTCCTTCTCGAAGTCGGTATCGGAGTCAGAGTCCGTGTTGTCGGTAGCCGGTAGTCCACCGCATTGACGAATCACATCAAAGTGGAACACAGACTCAGGGTCAGAGAGCTAACAGACATGTCAAGCGTCGTCGTCGTCGTCGTCGTCACGGGCTAACGCAGCGACGACAAGGAGCAAAAAGGACACTCAACACACTCGCTCGGGTCGAGAGAAACAAGCAGCCAACGTCTTACCGCAGCAAATTCGTGCCGACTGTGCGCTAACAGCAGGGAACACCATAATATTTTGGTTGCTCCGCAGGACGTGCAGCGTTCGCTGAGTGCGAGCGAGTGGGCGTTAGATTTGTGCGTGAGTGCGAGCGAGCGAGCACGATTGAACGCATTTTCGATGGAAATGCGAAAAGCGAACAATTTATTCAACGAGCAATTAGGCACGGTAAGTGGATAGCAACAGGACCGAGAATCCGCCGCATCCGACGGATCCTGTGCGCCGCAGGACCAGAACCAAGACGCTGGACGACTCGTATGGCTGGCGTAAATTTGTGAAAATTAAGTCGTTCCGGTTAGGCCTATCGCTGCTACGTTTTAGGTGGGACTTCTGTAGCAATTTTATTTGTATCGTAGGTGTTGTATTTGTCAACATTTAGACTTCGCATGTCCCTCCGTCTCAGTTCCCGTTCCCATCCCGTTGGCACTGGATTAGACGATTTTTGTGGGCGCGCATTCGCAATGCCTGTCGCAGCACTAATTGGGCACGGAATGACAAATAATGGAGAGATTTCTCCCGTGTGCGCGTTGAGGATGTGCTAATTCCTTACTAAGCTGAGCTTAATGAGAGACTGAGAGTTTAGAGAGAGAAGGAGAGGGAGGGAATGAGCCAATGTCCATTAGGTTGTTGCAAAAAGAACAGAGATAAACGGTTGTTACTTATATATATTATACACAACCCGGAGACAAACCCCAACACGCTACGCATCGATTTTTAATGCTCCTCAAGAAACTGCTGTCAACAACCCCAAAATACTTGAAGAAACTGCTTTGCGTTCTTATACAAGCGCAACGTGGTTTGGGCTTACGTTTTAGTACATGCTTACCAAAAAGCCGATAGCTTCTGTCAGCAAGCAATCTCTTTTCAATGAGGTGGCAACACTTACACCACGCAAAGTGGCCTTAGAATATTCCAGGATTTAAAGCAACATTAAAATTCCATATCAATTTATTATTGATTATTGATTAGTTTTTGCAAAAGTATAATATCAATTGGCATTACATCACATTTTTCATAATGAAATACTGTTTTTAATATGGTAATTTCTTGTGTTTCTTAGCTACTGCTGACTTGGACTTCAACTTATTGCTGCTGTTCGTATTGTCTGCATTGGCTGACCAGATGGAGATAATAGAACTTTCACCGCCCGTTATCAACAGCTCTCGCTTAGCGTCGAAAAGGCTCTCACGAACAATTTGTTTGTTGTCCACATAGTTTGCCAGAGGCTTAAGTGTATTCTTATTGTGTACAGTTAAAGATCGCAGAATCTCACTAGGAAGAAAATAGATTTTGGTCAAAGGTCTCCAATTTCAAATTTTGTCTTCAGTCAAAACTTACCCGCGGTTGAAATTAGTGCCTGCCAGCAAAAAGATTTCATTGTCTGTCATGTTGTGAGCATTGATTAAATTGAAATTTCCCGGATTTTTACGTCGTATGCCAGCCACTATATCGCTACGCTCAAAGGAGGCAACTTCGTCGCCCTCCATGCACTCGTAGCTCTTGAAATCGTTGGTGTGCGTTATGCAGGAGACAATGTCCTTTTCATAGACATTTTGATGCCAATTCAAGCGATGTACACTACTCTCCGTGTTGATCGTATTACACAGTGCCTCGTCCTCATCGGGCTGTTGAATATCGAAAACATTTATCAAACCGTCCGTTCCGCCCGTGCACAGCAAATCTGGATTTGTGGCATGAAAGAGCACCGAGGTGACATCATCTTCGTGGCTTTCATGGTAAACACCTAACTGTTTGCGCTCACGCACGTCAAAGAATAGTAAGTACACATTATCCATGTGCTGCTCTGTACCGCAACACAGAATTCGGCTGTTCGCATTGCGATCGAAACTCGTTATAGATTGTGGCACTGGCGGTAGATCATCTGACGTGTCTTTCACATTATTTTCGTACTCGAATCTCCCCTGTTCGCCTGTCGTGCGCAAGTCGAATAATCGTACCAGACCATTTGTGGTACCAACAAGCAAGGTGTTGGCGTTCTCCTCCAGAAACCGGACACCGCAGATGGTGACAGAGTTGTTGCAATCCTTCAGGGCAGGTATACGGTCCTCATCAATTCGCCTTAGGTTGCCAGTTGTATTCAGATCATAAATCTTAACGGCAGTATTGGACAAGCCAGCTGCAAGGCATGTAAAGCCACTGTCGGCGCTTAATCCCAGTACATAGTCCCTTTTCAACGATAAAGACGCCTCATCTAGCGTGTACTGGGCGCGAAACTCTTTGGCCAATTGCTGTGTGGTACATGTGTCCTCATCTTCAATATCCTCCTCATCTTCGGAGCTGGAAAGTTCCTTAGTGGCAGCCTCTATAAATAATAGTTTTAGTCATAAGAAGAGCAGTCTCATTACAATTACAATTACAATTACCGGCTATATAATCATTGAAACTTTCGGCCATGTTAATGTTCACAAGAAGAAGATGCACATGTGTTGCCTGGTAAGAGTAATGACGTACCAGAGTTGCATTTTCGTGATTTTAAAAGGAATAGTCATCGTGGGAAAAGGAATATCGTTGAATATCGATAAGGTCATCGCCTTAGACGATATATCAAACCGATAACTTTAGAAAGTTAACGCAATCAACATTTTTCAATTTGAAAAATAAACAATGGTTTAGCTCGTTTTACAGTTTAATATCATTTTATAATATTATACAAAAGTGAATTTACAAGAAGCCATTCATGTACCTAATTAATCCTTTGAGTGTATTATATTTTAGCTGACAAAATCTTCGTTGAGGTTTCTTGATTGCTTGCTTGACTTGACTTTAGTTATTCTATTAAACATAAATATATATACGCATACATATACATATTTAATTTTTCTTTTCTTTACATGCTTTTAGGTGTATTGTTTGGCTTTTGCGTGATGCCATACAAATACATATATATGCATTCAGTTAAATGTACATATATCTATATTAATATGGCGTCTTTAATAGCATTCTCAAATTCAACAAAAGGATTTAATTTCCCGCACAATTTTCTTTAACAAGAAGTACTCTCTTCGACATCAACAAGCAACTATATATATATATATGCACTTTAATATATATACATATACATATATATGTTCAATTATTATTTAAATGTGTTACTATTGATCCTATTATTCACATGAAGTCATCGTAGTCATCAGTAAAATCGTTTCCGTACTTTTGATAACCATCAATATCCTGTAAAGAGATACAAATTTAATGATTGATCAACTAAATCGGGCTAATATTTGGACTCACATCGTTCTCTGTGCGCAACGAAACTTTTCCCTTGCTTTTAACGGCTGGCTTCTTTGCTTTTTCCATTTTAAGCTTCTCCGAGTGTAAGCTCTCCACGCTCATCTTCACCTTTTTAATATCAGCAGCGCTCACTAAATACAATAATGACAATTACAATATATTCTCATTTCTGTCAACTGAAATGCAAACTTACGATTTACACATAAACTGCGGACGAGGTCCTCAATGAACTGTGGATAATGTGGGGATTCTCTGAACTGTGCTACTTTCCAGCTAAGCGTAGCACCGAATTCCTGAAATTCTTCTTTACTCTGAGGATTGAAAGCATCAAGGCCACCGCCTATACTCGTCACACCGAATGTATCTAAAGCACTTTTTAGATCAGATTCCTCCTGGATCTTTTGCAAACGCAGCTTTTCTGCCAATTTCTCTTCGGGTGTCAAGTTGGCGAGGCGTTTCTGTTCCTCCTCTTCCGCAAAGCGCTAAATGATATAGTATATTTGTGTGATTAATTACTGGCGTATTACATGGTTTTATATATGTGAACAAACCTCTTGTTCCTCCAGTTTTGCTTTCAACGCCTTGTTGGGTTTGGGTTTGGTTGGGGCTTCTGTTTTCGTTGGCTTCTCTTCATCTTTCTTCTCCTCTTCATCCTCCCAACTTTCCTATATTGAAATATATTTGATTGTGTTAGTTTTATTTATAATTCTTCAAAATTGATTTGGAATGTGCACACGTATACAACAAAGCGAAAGTGAAAACACTTTAATCGAAGTCAAACAGCCACAAAAAAAACTAGTTTAGAGATTAGCGATGGACACGTTTCGAAATTTTTGTAATGAAACGGGCACGACTCTTGCCTGCAGCAAGGACTATAATATATTGTTAATAATACCTTTAATTATAAAATTTCCAGTCTTATCTTATCCAATGATTTTTTTGTATTTGTTTCAGCGATTTGCCCTGCTGCCCTATACATAGACTCGACACGTTGCTTTCTGTTGTGTTCTGTGGATTTCGTGTCACGCGCCCCACCCTAGCTATAACTGCCAACAAAAGCTGCGATCCCAACAATATGGCTGCTTTTGTTAACAATATGTTTAATACTTTTTTTGCACCCACCTTAACATCTTCGTCGTCGTCCTCGCCTTCCCACTTATTTATGTTGTTAGCTACATTCGGACGTATAACAATTTCGCTGTCGGCGGCGGATTCTAGCAGTAAAAAAAAGAAATGTTTAATTTGTGCATGCACATATATATGTTTCGTAAATTTCTAAAAATATACATAAATATCAAGGTTGGCTGCATGTCTCCTTTCTTGTCTGAAATGCGCTGTCAGAGTTAGGGGTGGAGAGGTGTTGGGTTAAGGGGCTCCATGAGCGCCACATGCGCAGCGCCCACGTTTCACGTATGATGACGCATCCACGTGCACTTACCCCAGTCGTCGGACATCTTTACAAAGGTATTGATAGATATTGCCTTTTATATATTATGTTGAGACGAAGAAATTTATTTTAACTTTGAGCAAATTTTAGCAACAACTCCATATAGTTGTCTATATAAAAATGTATCGAAACTACTGATGTATGAACATCCGCATATCGATTTTGTCACACCGATAAGAATGTATTTTACATCGATACGTCTGCCTATACACAATATATCGACGTAATTCGTGATTTAGGGATTGAGTAAATAAATACTGTTATATAATAATTTAACATTTATTTGCATCCTTGAATAATTTATAATTTTTATTTGATGTCCAAAAGAGCTACAAATTTTTTTAAGTATTTAAATATTCGTAAATGGCAAATTACTTTATTTTATTAATATAAAAATAAAAAAATACATTTCTTTAAATCGTTTATACACATATGTACATTTCAAAATATATTCTCTTTATCGAGAAAGAAGATCCTTTCCCATTTGCGTTCAATCATTTATTTCAAAATTATTTGATGGTAAAGCAATCCAATAAGACGGCAAAATCTCGGAATCTTCTTCCACATCTAAGACCTTTATATTCTCTGATTGAATATCGGACTTGAGCTCTACAACAAACTCATCGTCCTCCAAAATTTCTTTCGACTTCGGCTTGTGCTTTTCCATATGCCTTCTCATATTTCTCTTCCACTTGGTGATGAAGTTGCATACATTACATTGATAAGCTATACCTTCTACAGGTTTTATCTTTTTATGAGTCTGTTCATGACGACGCAGGTCATAGGCTCGCTTAGATTCATAAAAGCATTGATTACACTTGAAACGCTTCTTAGGCGGGGGCTCATCGTGTGGTAATGAGTCAATTTCAGAGCATTCGGAAGGAACTTGATTAATCGTCTCCATGTCCACATCTGAATTTAATATGTCTGCATTGATAAGCTCTACCATAATCTCCTCAGTAGTGGAATCATTGGTTTCTGGCTCATACTCTTCCTCGCAAGTTTCCTTACAAGCCTCTTCTTCAACAGGTTCTTCATGTTTCCGCATGTGCCTTCGCATGTTACGTTTCCACTTAGTTATAAAATTACATTCTGAACATTTGTAAGCTACACCATCAACCACTTTCATCCTGAAATGCGTCTGCTTATGGCGACGCAAATCGAAGGCTCGGTTCGATGTGTACCGGCATAGGTCGCATTTGAATTTCTTTTGAGGTTTAATTTTTGGTTGATCATTAATATCCGTTGTGGGTAAAATCATCGTAAGACTTGTCGAGTCACCGTTCGCAGCAGGCTCCTCGTCATAATCCGTTTCTGAAGCCTCAATCACCTCCACTATGTATTCCTCTATGGCCTGATCATCTGACTGATTGGCTTCTGTTTCCGCTTCACATACTGATTTTGTCTGCTTCTTATGCTTCAGCATATGCCGTCCCATATTACGTTTCCATTTAGTTACAAATTCGCAAACATTACATTTGAAGACCGTCCCTTCCAAAGGCTTCTCCCGGGCGTGGCGTTGTTGATGACGACGTAGGTCGAAGGAACGATTTGTCATGTAGTGGCATTTATCACATTTGAAGGGTTTGCCTCGCGCATTATCCAACATTTTGTTATACTTCTTTATAAACACAGCATCAAGTTATTATTGAAATCCAATCCTAAAATAAACATGGTATTTATTTATTTCCTGCCAAATATTCCATAATGTAAAGCTACTTAGGATAAATGGATGAACTTAATTATATCAAGCGATTCGAGCCAGATATGACGTTTCAGTAGAGATTTCGCTCTAATTCTAAATGTTGTGCCAAGCATAATAACTTATGCCAAATTTTACTAAATACGTCAATAAAACTAAATAGCATCGATAGCCATTCGAATCGATAGCTAATATTGTGCTGCCAACCATTCTGCAGGTTTAGCGATGTTTTTCTCTATCGATACAAACTGTCGTCTCTAAACCCTATATCAGCTCTTTTTGGAATTTGTTGGGAACACCGCGTGGTGTTTTTGCTAGCAATTCCTATTTATTTTCCTCTTGTTTATCTTGGAAAATAAATAAATAGCTACAAAGATGAGTTTGTACAACTTTAAAAAGATAATGGTGGTTCCGCCAGCAAAGGTAAGAAAGCGCATAAGTATAAAACTTTGTTCGCGTCCATCGGAGCACCCACGCAGGCGACATAACCTCATCGGATATGTTTACAAATGCGTAGTATATATATAATATGTCTACATATTGCTTTTTTCAGGACTTTATCGACATTATGTTGTCGAAGACCCAGCGCAAGACACCTACAGTCGTTCACAAGGGCTACAAAATTTCGCGCATCCGTGCTTTCTACACGAGGAAGGTGAAATATACGCAACAGAATTTCCATGATCGGCTTTCCCAGATCATACAGGACTTTCCCAAACTAGACGATGTGCACCCTTTTTATGCTGATCTAATGAACGTTCTGTACGACAAGGATCATTACAAGCTGGCTCTGGGTCAGCTGAACACGGCCAGACACTTGGTGGATAAGTGAGTCGAAATAAGTTCTCTTTTTAGAAAAAAGGCATTTATGTTTCCAATATTTTATTTCAGTGTGGCTAAAGATTATGTGCGCCTGTTGAAATACGGTGACTCCTTATATCGCTGCAAGCAGTTAAAAAAGGCTGCTTTGGGTCGCATGGCCACCATCATGAAACGACAGGCATCTAACCTGACATACTTGGAACAAGTGCGTCAACATCTGTCACGTTTGCCAACTATTGATCCCTACTCGCGTACCATCATCATCTGTGGGTTCCCCAACGTGGGCAAATCGTCATTTATCAATAAAATCACTCGTGCAGATGTCGAAGTGCAGCCGTATGCGTTCACAACTAAATCCTTATATGTGGGCCACACTGACTACAAATACCTACGCTGGCAGGTAATTGATACACCTGGAATTTTGGATCATCCGCTGGAGGAACGTAATGTTATTGAAATGCAGGCAATCACAGCGCTCGCTCATTTGCGTGCATGTGTCCTGTATTTCATGGACATTTCAGAGCAGTGTGGACACTCACTGGAGGAACAGGTTAAACTCTTCGAGAGTATCAAGCCCCTGTTCACAAACAAACCACTTATAGTAGCCATTAACAAAACTGATATACTTTCGCTAGAGGATCTGCCCGAAGAGCGACAGGAGATAATTACCAAGCTACAGGAGGATAAACAGGTGCCTGTCATGTTTATGTCCACAGTGCAGGAGACGGGTGTTATGGAGGTGAAAACCGAGGCTTGCGAACGTCTGCTCTCCTATCGCGTGGACCAGAAAATGCGCACAAAGAAGGTGGACAATATATTGAATCGCTTGCATGTGGCAATGCCCGCACCTCGCGACGACAAGGTACGCGCCCCATGCATACCAGAACAGGCCCTGGCACGGCTCGAAAAGAACGCGGCTAAGGCAGAGCGTAAGCGTAAGCTGGAGAAAGAAATCGAGGAGGAGATGGGCGATGATTATACTCTGGATCTGAAGAAAAACTACGCCGAAATACCCGAAGAGGAGCGGTACGATGTAATACCAGAGTTCTGGGAGGGTCGCAACATTGCCGACTATATCGATGCAGATATATTCGAAAAGCTGGAGGAATTGGAGCGCGAAGAAGGTCTGCGCGAAGCTGGAGGTGTGTACGCAGTGCCTGACATGTCCATGGACGAGACGCTCAAGGAGATTCGTGAAATGGCCAAACAAATACGTGGCAAACGTTTCCTGCTACGCGACGAGAGACGACTCTCATCAAGAAAGAACAAGCCTGTCATTCCGCGACACAAGCAACCAAAGGTGCGTGATCGTTCCGTTAATAAGCTGGTGGAGACAATGGAGGGTCTGGGTGTTGATATGTCCGGTAACGAGAATGCCAATTTCACCAAATCCGTGGTGGATCTGCGTCGTGGCGTTGTTGCTGTTGGCAGCAAGGCAACGCCCAAGAAACCGCTGCTTGACAAAGAATCCTCAGCGATTGTCAAGAAGACAGGTCAGCCTCTGAAACGTGCGCCAACGCGCGACACTCTCGGCATCAAGGATCTGGCCATTAGGAAGAAGGCACAGATTATGGCTAAGCGCGATATCGCCAAGAAGGTGACACGAATGGGACTCAAGGGCGAGGCAGATCGTTTCATTGGCACGAAGATGCCCAAGCATTTGTATTCCGGCAAACGAGGCACTGGAAAAACCGATCGTCGTTAAGTGCCTTAGCTTTACCACTAATTATCTTTATAATTGCTGTACAAATGTAACAGCATCCCATACAACTTCCGTGCTAATTAAATGCAAATTGTATTTAATAATTATCAAAAGTATTTTGAAATATGTATGGAATGGGTTCAGTCCTATATGTATAGGATAACTTTTAGTCAGGCATTT
>JABVZX010000001.1:3381498-3403545 GCA_020883565.1 Drosophila pachea
TTCAACAATGTGCCAGCAGACTCGCGTAGCTAGTGTAAAGCACTCGTTAACGAAAGTAGCATCCTTGCTAGCTGTGGCTGGCTGCCTGGCACACACTGGGGCACAAACTGTTTGCCTGCCTGCCTGCCTGCTCCTGGCTCATCTTAACATACAAGCACTGCTGTTACTGTTATGTGATGCTGCTGTTGTTCATGCTGCAGTCGCAGAGTGCATTGAACAGCAGTGACAGAGTGTGAGAGAAAGAGAGAGAGAGAGAGAGAAAGAGCGCGAGAGCAAAAGCGCTAAAGTTGTGTGCATAAATGGAGATTGAGAGAGCAAAGCTCGTATTTGATTATGTGCATGTGCGTGTGCATGTATGCTCTGTTAATGCGTATTTTGTAGTAATTGTCATGTTAACGCGTAAGCTTCTCTACTGCACTTTTCGTTGCAATACTCCATCTCGCTCTGTCCCTCTATCCAGCTATCACGCACTCACGCTCCTTCTCCCACTCTCTTTGCCAGTAACATCTGTGCTTTGGCCTACATTTGCAATGTGATATAATCAGGGCGCGCTAAAGCTAACAGCTAACAGCTAACAAAACGGGCGCGCACACACGAACGCTCCACAAGTATTCAAAATTCTCAGTGGAACACAGCTAAACATAAATGCTAGAAGCTCTGTCAATTAGAGACAAACACACGCACACATGCCACACAAACACACCCATGCGCTCAGAGGTGCACGGAAAGGTAGCTTGAAAGAGCGAAAAGGGACGCTGTGAAGGTTGGTACGCTTTCGTTTTCATTTGGTTCGCTCTGCTTTGCAGCAGTTGCTTTAAGGAAAGCATCGCATTGGGTAAACATTTACTTGAAATCAATCCTTTCAATTAACTCGATTTATTTGTAAAACGGTTGGACAGTGCTAATGTTCACAACGGTCTGTTCGCTGAGCTTAAAAGTATGCTATAAACATCACTATTTACTCATTTAGCTTTTTCCAAATCTAAAATATAAAACTAATTTGCAAATATGCAAGAGCTGAAATAAAAGATCAACAAAATCAAATACAACTTTAATAACATTTTATCAAAAGTAAAACCCCAGTGTAGCTGTTGACGCCGTGAGAGCGGCAACGCATTGCAATTTCGTGCAGCAGCTCTCCCATTCTCTCAGTACAGTATTGCCAGCTCAGAGTAAAATTCACAGTTATCCCAAAATGTTAACAGCGGTGCGTTTATTGGATGAATGAAGCATAAAGTGCAATATTTTTCGAATACCAATGACGTATATAAAATTTAAATTATTGTATACCTTAATTATTATATACGTCGCTCAATTGTAAAGTATAGCTTAAAAGCAATTTAATTAGCACGTAGGTCATTTATTCAAGCTGGTTAATATAGCTTTATATATTTATCTGTGTGTACTTATGTCTCATGGATTATTTATGAAAATTGATATGAAATAATAACATAATAGTTACTTCACAGGTCGCATTGGACCCAAACATGAATAAAAATATGTAATATAAAAGCTACATTTGCGCTTCCAGTAGGGTGTATTACCATAGTTTTTTGGGTCAAAGCTATTCACTCAGCCGCAAAGCAAAGCAAAACGAAACGAAATGAAGAAAATGCATATAGCATGCATACACACATACACACATTGATATACACACACCCACACATAGTCACAAAATGTTTAGCAGGGGCTTAGCTCAAAAGCCAACGCAGCTCAGCGACTAAGTTGAAAACAAATGAGCGGAGAGTAAAGACAGACCGGAATTGGGAAACAACTGTAAATCGACACGATAGGTTTGTAGTAAAGAGAAATGTTACTGGTACTGCACTGTTACAGGTTTATGTTAGAAGCTGTGGTAATAAGTCTGTATATATGAGTACTCGCCAGTGTAAATATATGTATATGTGTTTAATATTTTAATTCACAAGCAATGCATAACTATGTGTAGGCCGGCACCCCCGCACTTCGCACAGTTCGCCATTCGTATAGCCCGAAAGAAATCTCACTTACCTCTCTGGCCATTACGACATGTCTCAAAAGCAGGGCCCGCTTATAGGGTCTGCCATTTGCGTTGGCTTTAGCAGCAACAGCAACAACACGTCCTCTGCCTCTGATACTTCGTTGTCGACGTGGTCGTCGGCGTAGTCGTTGCCGTTGTTGTCGACGCCGTCGCGTCTGTCGTCCTTTGGCGGCGTCGGCGGTAGCGGCGGCTAACAGGAACAGCGACAACAACACCAACAAATGTGCACGGCTTACACTTTTCGCGCATACGAGTCTATGTATATATGTCGTCTTATGTGTGTGAGTGTTTGTCTGTATGTATATTCGGCGTTGGCGGTGGCTGTAAGAGGGCACGCGCTGGGGAGAATAACGGTAGTGGGCGGTTGGTCGGCTGTGTGGAGTGTGCTTCAAAAATTCTCTACTACACGTTTATTTTCAATCTTCCCACAACGCGCCGATGCTGTGTGCTTCTGCTTCTGCTGCTTCTTTCTTTTGACGTTCCTTTTTGGCACCGTGTTTTCTCTCTCTCGCTCTGGCTCTCTATGCCTTTTTTGTTCTGTATGGAAGTGTGTGTGTACATACGTACATATGTTGGTGGTGCTGCTGCTAAAGCTGCGTGTGTATAAGTATTTGCTTTGTTCAATTTGATTATTTATTTAAACAATTTATTTAATTGCTTTGCTTAAAACATTAATGATACCGCACTTCACTTATATTTTTCCGATTTTATTTTATTTGCTGCCTACGTACAATTATACACCCACTATAATACACACACACACACTATCGACATAAATGTATGTACGTAGGTGCGGCTGCGATGTCGGCGAAGATTTGCTGTTGGCAGTGTTTGTGTGCGTGTGTGTGTATCGTTATCATTTTATTCATATTAAACACATTTTAATTTCGATTTGGAATCAATATCTGCATTAATTCTTAAAATATTTACACCGGGGAAATTAGGCATACGAGCCAAAATCTTAAAGGCGCACACGCACACATATATACATACAGGACACGCTTAATCTCTTGCTCTGTTTCTATTTTCTAGTATTGGTAGAACCCACGCCTTGTAATTGCCACTTTTTATTTCCTTAACGCGGGTTTATGTTTTACGACTACTTCGGGGGTATTTAAATAGACTAAGCTTTAAATATTTATTGATAAAAACAAGAAACTATTGCAGTTTAATTGCAAAACAAACACATTTTAACAGTCAAAAGCACAGTGCAAACACGCAAATCAATGCTCCACAGAGGTTCAGTGCCAAAAACGGTAAATCGTTCCGTTGCTAAACACTGAGCACATACTGTGGTCTCACAACACTGAAATAAATGCAGCTTATTTACTGTTAAAAAGAAATACTACAAACTTAACATAAATACCAAAGAAATAATCGGACTGTCATTTGAATCAAATCCAAAAAGAAGGGTAATTTTTGAATGCCATAAATAAGAAGAAATTGCTTAATTCAATAATATATAAATGTAGGTTTCCTTTATATATACTTCAAAATAAAATGTATTCAAAATGTTCGGGCATCCAATATTTATCACAATAAATGTATAATCGATATATGGCGATATATTTCGTTTACTTTACCACCTCCAGACAGCTGCCGAAAGTTTGTTAAAATTTGCGCAAAATTACGTGTCTTGATTGTTATTTTGCAATATGGTTGACAATCTTCCACCACTAGAGCCCAGTCTGCAAAATCTGCTAGAGCAGAATTCATTAAAATGGATATTTGTAGGTGGTAAAGGAGGAGTTGGGAAAACAACTTGCAGGTGAGACAGAGACAGCCCCACCAATAACATTAGTTGCAAAAACAACAATTTAATGCTTTGCTAATCCCATTATATATTCGCAGTTCCAGTTTGGCAGTGCAATTGGCGAAAGTGCGCGAATCTGTGCTGATAATATCCACAGATCCAGCGCATAACATATCTGATGCATTTGATCAAAAATTCACCAAAGTGCCAACGAAGGTCAATGGCTTTGAAAATCTATTTGCAATGGAAATCGACCCAAATGCCGGGCTCAGCGAACTACCTGAAGAATACTTTGATGGCGAAAATGAGGCTCTGCGTGTCAGCAAAGGTGTAATGCAGGAGATGATTAATGCACTGCCCGGAATTGATGAAGCAATGAGCTACGCTGAAGTTATGAAGCTGGTAAAAGGCATGAACTTCTCTGTAGTGGTATTCGATACGGCGCCCACGGGACACACGCTTCGGCTGATAGCCTTCCCTCAGGTCGTCGAAAAAGGCTTAGGAAAACTGCTGCGTTTGAAGATGAAGTTGGCTCCACTACTCTCACAAGTCGTTTCTATGCTCGGCATGGCTGATATTAATGCGGATACATTGTCACAAAAGTTAGACGACATGTTGAGCATTATTACGCAGGTCAATGAGCAATTTAAGAACCCGGTGCGAATTACCAAGCTGAATATTATAAATGTGCCACTAATTTTATACCTGTTTCTTTAGGATCAAACGACATTTGTTTGCGTGTGTATTGCCGAGTTCTTTTCGCTGTATGAAACGGAACGTCTGGTGCAGGAACTGACCAAATGCGGTATCGACGTGCATAATATAATTGTGAATCAACTGTTGTTCTTGGAAAATTCTCATAACAACTGTAGCATGTGTGCATCGCGTTACAAAATCCAGGAAAAATATCTCGATCAGATTGCAGACTTATACGAAGATTTCCATGTGACCAAGCTTCCTCTGCTCGAAAAGGAGGTACGCGGCCCGGAAAGCATTAAATCTTTTTCAGAGAACCTTATGATACCGTATCGTCCAAAGGAAACCGCGGCTAAGTAGTAGTTCTGAGTGCATTGTTTTAGCTTTAAGCATTTCGATGAAACTATTGTATTAATGTGGTAGAATGGAATAAAGGAAACTCCATAATGGTCGGACCTCGAGTGAATTGCATTTGAAATTTGCGGCCAAGTAGAATATCTTTTTATTATAGAATGACTCCTTAAATCATGGAAGGGTAACACTGTAACACTGATAGCAGCGGATTGTAAATGTAATGCAATCGATTATTTATCGATAGAAAACAGTGCTTATTGAGCGCTCTAGCGAGCAGTTCAGTCATCTCTAAGGTTTATTTTGCGTCGTTTTTGCTGCACGGTCACTTTCGTGTTTTTGTTTTCTTCGTTGTTTTTAAATCCTTGATAAATGTAACGCTGCACCTATTTATCCTTTCCATACTCAGGCTGATTAAATATTTATAGCATTTTTCTGCTTGCTGCTTGTCAATACATTTTTAAAGAAATATTTCCAAGGATTTCTAGGACAACAACGAAGACTAACAGGTGAGTTAGCTGTCGGTTAATTGAGCGCCAAAGTTGCTCTACCTTTGTGTTAGAGTGTATGCGAGTGTATTTGTGTACTTGTATGTGTGTTACAATCAATAATATAACAAAAGCCCTTGGCCCCCTATACAAACAGTCATCCACAAGCGCCAACACAATAACAAAGTGTAATAATAACTACAACAAGAAGAATTAAGTGCTGTGGTGCTATATAAAAAAAATATATGCATGTCATAAATACGATAAAGTTGGACAACATTCATATGCGGTGATTGTTATTGTTGTGTGTTGTCAACTGCCGTTCCGTTTCCGCATTTCCCTTTATGCACCACGTCTACATCCGCTTTAAACCCATTGCCACTTTTGTCCTTGGGGCTGCGTCACTAGGCATACTAGGCACCTCCAATGCATGTCGCGTGACCTTTAGCCATTTCGTGCTGACTAGAATATCCATACTTACAAATGCTCATGTATGTTCGGATGTACGTATAGGGCTTGGAGTATTGTGGGGTGTTTACTTAATTAAATTGGTCGAATGGTCGAGCGAGTCGCCCCATTTTTGGAAGGCAGCTCCATTTATGGCCTCCGGCACGTATGCACCAAAACCCGTTAGAATAACCTAATGGGAGAGTTCAGTCTGTCGCATGAAGCACCTCGAATTACTTGATTGCTACAGTGCTTCCCACTTTTCAACCATTCATTATCTCGGGAGCGTTCGAAGAAAGCTTTTATCAATTAGATACCCGTGCAATTGCTCAATTTGGTATGTTGTTGGCTTGTTTTTCTTATAAAAATACATCTTTATCTCTACTTGTGCTTGCCTCGGGATTTTGAAGAGCCAACGAAATGTCCGTCGCAAGCTTAAGGCAGAGTTTATTGCTCTGGAGTGTTGACTATTGGAACCTGGAAGGTAAATAATGGACTCTTATGCTTGAATTCCAGATTGATTTCATTTACTTGGATCTTCAGTTTGTTGATGCTTTGAGTTTCACTCCTCTTTCGTTTTTTTTTTTTTTTACTTTTGTTTTTATTGTATTAACAATTCAAATAATGCATATCATATTATGTTGTAGCTGTTATGGCGGACAATGTGTTCAAGTCGCACGATATTGGGTTACGCGCTCAAAAGAAAATACTCTCACGCATGGCAACGAAAAATATAGCTAAAACCTTTATCGATGGCACAACGGCCTCTCTGTTGGATAATCTATACAAGCTATGCAAGATGCATACGGGCAATAAAGCGCGCGCCGAAAAGCTCATCAAAAACATTATCAAAATTGTTATTAAAATCGGTGTACTACATCGCAACAATCAGTTCAACGAGGAGGAGCTACAAAATGCTGAGAACTTTAAACGCAAGTTTCAGGTGAAACAAATTTTACATACATACGATTAAAACCAGTTAAATGGTGATTCATTCTCAGAACACACAATTGTCCATCATATCATTTTACGAGGTGGACTTTACCTTCGATCTGGCATATCTGCAAAAGTCCATCAAGGAGTCGCACGTGGCACTCAAATCAATTGTGCAGCCACATCTAACGGAGAAGTCAATAGGACGGATTGACGAGGTATTCGATTTCTTTGGCGATAAAACATTGCTGGAGTTGGCATTTAAACCGGATTCGCCATATCGCGAGGTGATGGGCAAAATTGTAAGCGACATTAATGCAGCCATGGAAACGGGCGATATCTGAGCAGGAGACGCAGTCGTCGATAATTTTTTTTGCTATGGAAAGAGGGGCTATATCAAACCAAAAAAACAAAGAGCAACAACAACAACCACAACACCATTAATGACTAGCTAGTTAGTTAAAAGTTCTACTAAGTCCACCAATTAGAAACTTTCGTTGGACGTCTTTCAGAAGAGAAACAAAATCATTTATCAAAGAAATGAAATCACTTTAGGCAAAAGAACTTATTTAATTGAATTGGTGATATTCGGAATTAACATTATTAAGTAGCAGAGTTGATAAAACCGAAACGTCCAGATTGATTTTTTAAGGCAATGTTAACATTTCGTTGTTGTTTAGATTTAGGACCAAATGCATTTTGCCAAAGGAATTCACAACAACAACAAGAACAAAACGTAAACAAACAAAACGAAAAATGTTCACCCAAGCAAAGTGCTTTTTATCAATGTATTTGTCGTTGATTGTATTTGTATTTGTAATCATAAGTATCTCTAAAGTCTGTCTAAATATTGAGTACATGCGTGTGTGTATGTGCGTCTACAAAAGTGTAGTTTAATATTTGATACTTTCGTCTGTTTTGATACTCTGAAACTCGCCTCTTAAAAAAACAGAAAATTATATACTCGCTATCTAAGAACTTCTCCATATATATGGATGGATTTATACTTTATATATGCGTATTTATAGCGTATGTATGCATGTACTTAAAACACTTCCCCAAACTAATTCTGATCTCCGTCAACTATTTTCAAATCATTTCCACAACCTAATTATCGCAGACCCTAGGAAAAATGTTAAAACTACACGCATATTAAGTAGTTTAAAATGTTAGTTAATCGATATGCCCGTTTTATGTACGTATTTCTTATTGTGTATTCCAACCTCAAAGCCATAGGCCGGAGGTTTAATGACCTTAAGCATTATTTATGATATTCCCAGCTCGATGATTTTCCATATCCAAATCGATATTTAATATTTACCCGGAACATATCAAGGAATCGCTTCACATATACATATATATTTTATATATATATTAGTTAATTGGGACAATAAACTTGTCGCTTAACAAAACACTGTCGCACATATTTGGATATTACAATTGATGAGTTTCAAGTTATAATTGTTTAGGTTTTTAAAACATGTATTTATTTGTTTAAAAAACAAATTTAAGTTAACTTTCATAATAAAAGCAACCTTTAAAATTACAAAAAAAAAAAAATCAACTGAACACTACTTTAAATACTTAACGATCTCACTCAGCGCGCTTCCCTTCCAATATGTCATCGCCAGAAGTACCGGCTTCCAGTTTCTGCTGCTTAAAGAGCTCGATGAGCTTCTCTGTAGCCGTTTGTGGTATATCGAAGGGCTGAGATGCTTCGGAGTTAGGCAGGGTCTGGTTGTGTGCATCGGGTGAGCGCAGCAAGAAGGGCGTCCAGGGTCCTTGTATAGATGGTACATCTGTATGCCACATTTTACGTAGGCGCAAAGAACTGGAGCTTCCATTTTGTGTTTTTAGCAGCTCAATCCACTTGCTTATCTCAGCCTGCGTGTTGTTCCGACAACAGAGCCATTCACGATCACCGTTTACTATGGTATTCAGAAAGAAAATAATATAAGTACTTGTAGTATATCTCATATTATTGCGGATACTCACAGTATTCCCCTACCAAAATAGGGCTGCGGTGACGTCGCGGCTTCACATATACCACAATACCGGGATTCTCTTTGGCAAAATCAACCAAATGGTTTTCAATAAAATCCCTATCGACAAAAGTTTGATTATAAGTAGGAAAAACAATTGTTTAACTACGCTTACCGCATGCCACGGCTGGAGCCATTGTTCTTGCAGAATTTCAATGTGATGCGTTGCAGCTGACAGACATAGCGTCCCAGACCATTCTGCAGAGGCGCTCGGGGGAAACCGGATTTGAGAAATATATGGCTATTTGACATTTTGAGTTGTTTTTAATTTAAATACGAAAGAACTTTCTATCTATAAAATGGACCTGTCAGTTTTTCGTAACCGACGTAACCTCACGCCGCGAACATTTGTCAGCTGTTTCTCTTGCAACGTTTGACAGGGTTGTCTCACAAAACCAGAGTCGAAAAGCGTATTGTTAAAATAGCAGCCATGAAATTGTTAAAATTATCAATATTTCAAAAAGTGCTATTCATAATTTTCAATTTCTTTTTTTTATTGTCTATTGATTTGACATTTTTTTTATATTGCAATAGACTGCGTGTATCATAATTGCATATGTTGCATCCAAAAACCGGTTTTGATGTCTGCGTGACACTGTGCGTCTAGCGTTTAACATCCCTGTATAACATGCGGCTGATAACGGCGAAGAAGCGGCACGAAAGAGAGAGCGTCAATTCAAATGCCGCGGCGTCGCGTCGTTTTTCCCTAGACTGGAAAAACGCAAAGAGGAAAAGAAAACGTGCAACGTGTTAGTTGAGCACTGCGGGTGCATTTTAAACGGCCTTATCAGCAAAATACTTAGCCTAGTAAATCGATAATGGCAGCAGTAAGTGCAATTAAAAACTAATTAAGTCGTTTGTGTAAACAAATCTGCCAGACTTTTGCAGGTTCAAAGTACTCAAAATTACGCATGGCCGCAGCATCCAATAACGAGCTGGGCGATGGAGATGATGATGAAGAGGAGGAAGAGGAGGAGGATGAGTCGGGTTCGACTAGCTCGTTTAGTTTGCAAGAATGTATAAACGAGTTTCGTGCACGCCGCATCAGACGCGTCTCTACACAAAGCCGCGATCGCGAAATGCCCGTGATGGGAGAGGACGCAAAAGTAGCTTCTGCTGCGGCACCAACTAATTCTGCTGATGAACATCTAATCAACCAGAATCGATGTAACAAGGCTCAGGAACGTAAGGGCAAACCATGCAAAAACGGATTCTGTTATTGCTTCACCAGCGACAGTGGCGACTGTGCCTCAATCGCCGCGCCACGTGACTGGCACGTGCGGCAGCACAAACGCAGTAGACGTTCCGAAAGTAACAAGGTACCCTTTGCTAAACTTAACTCATTTTCATACATTTTATATGTAAAACTCTTATATGGTATTTTTCTATATACAGGTTGGCCGCGCACAACCGCTTCAGAATAATCTGAATGCTAAGCAACAGCAAGAGCATCATTCGGCTCAAACAGGAGTGCAAAAGCAGTCGGCTTCTGGTGCGGTCCGCGGTCCTTTAACAGCAGTCAGCACCTTAAAAGCTGTTGGCGATAATGCACCACTTATACATATAATACAAGAGCTGCGGGATAATTGTGTTATATCTGAGGTGCGCGTGAACAGAGAGAAATTGTCAAATGTCGGCCGATCAACTACTACATCAGCACCCGTTTCTTCTGTAACAAAGCTGAAAGTAGGAGCTCCAAAAATGCGGCAAAGAGAATGCCTTGAATACATTCCTAGCGCCCCAGCACTGTCCAATATAAGCGAACAAGAGACTCCGCTGGAAGAGAGTGAAAAAGCTGCACATACAGAGCGGACTAGCCTAACAGGCGGCAGCCTACACTCCACACGACACAGTTCTCGCCGTAGCTCTAATGGCGGGCGCCTTTTGCAAAAGCGACTTTCCCATGGCCAGGTGAACTTTAAGACCCACGATGTGGAAAAACCGCCGCCAAAGCCACCACGCCGCAGCACACAGAGTCTCGATGGTAAATTCTCGTTATCGTCGATGACCTCGACAACGCCTTCGGTGCGGGATGCTGAACGGGTGTTAGATGAATTTCTACGCAAGCATGGTGTAGAGTTGCCCACATCAAAGATTGAGCACTTACCCAAAGCCAAGAGCAAGCGGAAGTCGTATCCATTAGGTAAGTAAGGCAAGGCAAGGTGTTGGCTCTATTAGTTCCGCTCTAACTATTCTGTAGTTAATCTTAAAACCAAATTAAATTACCAAAAATGTAGAAATAAACCATTCGTTCTGAAAGCTCTTCATTTATCGAATTCCCAAATTTCCTTCATTCTGCATTCTGCGTGCACCTTATATACTCGCTTCTCTCCAATTTATGAATTACAGCTGAAAGGGAAAAACCCACACGAGTGTTGCCTGTGCCCACTTGTCCGTCGCTGAGCGACATTGAACGTGTGGTGGAGTCTAAACGTGGTGCACACTATGCCAAAAATATACACATGACCAGTCACAAGAGCTCCGTAACCGATAAGCCTTTGAAGGAAATCACTCTGGGTTGGACAGAGCCTAAAATTAATGATATGCTGAACTATGACAGAAGCAAGCAGGCAGAATTTAAGTCCAACTCACCGGAACCGGCGCCACAGGTGGCCAACGTAGGTTGGCATGTGCCGCAGCCGGTGGTCCCAAAGGTCTCACTGGATACAGTTGATGGTGTTACCGATAACCTTGCCAGCAATATGGAGCAGAAGCAGACGCCAATAAAATATCCACGTTTGCCCAACCTCAAGAACAGCAGCCAAAAGTTCATTTGGGGCGAACAGTGGCGTAATTTAACACCTTGGAGTGACAGAAAGCCACGAGCCGGTCTTGCCAAGAAGTCGAAGAACTTCTTGAATAATTCTAAAAAGAAAATTCTGCGTTTTGTCTCACCTAAAAAGGAAAATCAGCAGGAGCAGAGAGAGAGGAGCAGACCGACGCCACGCCTCTGCACAGTGGGTGTGCAGACGTCATCCATGTCGCAGTTGGACCTACAGTCACAATCACCACCGGGGAGCTATCATTCCCCCGTACAAACGACCCCATCCGCAACTACAAGCTCCGCAAGGCAACAATACTACAAGGAAAGCTCTCAGCAGCCTTATTTTGATTTCGAGCGTAAAGTGAAGCCACCATCGCCACCCAGGAAGCAATCACAGCGATCACAGCGTCCACGTAAACTGAATTTTCAGGAGGACAACAAACCCGCACCGACAACATATCGCTCATTTCACAAAGACCTCGATCGGGATGTGACCATTACGAAGATGGGCTACCTACTGGGTAACATACGTGCCAAACTAGAGGCTAGCGATGAACGGGCCATACGCACATTCCGGGTAAGTTTCATACTCATTTGTCAAAATTCAATTTGGGTTTATTTATCGGTGAGGGAAGAGATTTAATTGCTATGCTAGCGCAAAGATTGCGCCTAGTCCATAATGATCAGAGCCCAAATAATGATTGGGCATATTTACCACATTGGCGCAGTAGTTGATTTTTGGCAGTTCGTAGACACTTAATATTTGCAGTTTGTGCTTGCTCTGAGAGCATACAGAACGAAGAATATAGTCGACGGTAACCCAATTTTCCTGAAATGTGGACGCCGTACAATCCCCAAAATTCAATGGCTCAAAGTTAATAGCTGCAGGATCCGGCTCTTTGGTCAAGAGTAGCTCCATGGGTGGTGTATGTATTTCTGAATTGAAGTCACCTGTTAGAATTACAGGCGTGGTTTGTTTCTCCTCCAATTCATGCGTGTCACTATAGTCAGTGGCAAATTTGCGTATCTCTACGAGCAACCTGGCCACCTGTGCGCAGCGAACATCGTCCCGTCGTGGATTGTACAGCAGGTGGGTAGTGGCAATAATCACTTCCTTGGAATCGTTAAGTTCCATGCTGCTGTTTTGTGGCTTGAGTCGAAATTTGGCGAAAAGCGCTACATTTTCACGATTCAGCAACGGCACATTTGGATCGTAGAGCTCGACTCCTTGGTGTTCCAGCAATTGAAATTTGCTTGCATCATAGATGATGGCACAGCCGTCGGTGCGTGTGCCTGTCTTCTTTTTATACAAATATTCAAGACGTTTACCGCTACTTGCTGTCCAACGGTGCACCAGCATTGGCAAGTGGTCGTATTGCATCTCTTGCAAACAAAGTATGTCTGGATCGAGCTTGTATATTTCACGGTGCAAATTCTGAAAACGTACTCGCCAAGTTAGCCACTCCTGCTTTATATTCATATAAAGGAACAAGTGTTCGACAAGCAGATCCTGGGCGAGAATGTTGTAGGACAGGAGCTTGAACCTAGGGTTGGTGCTATCCTCGGATTTTGTTGTTAGCGTCCATTTGCGATTGTAGTCGTAACGTGGCTCCATTTTGTGACTTAGCTGGCGCCTACTATATGAATTTCTGCGAATGAATTGTACACTCATTCTTATTGGCCGAAATGATTTAGACATTTCATCAAATTAAACCCAAGGCAATTAAATCCTCCTCCCGATCACAAAATATAAACGGCGCCAGCCAGTTCTATGTAAACTAATCTCATTTTGCCATTCACCTTGTGACGAAATTCATTTACACAGTAGAATAACACTTTTATCGTTATCGAATTATTTAACACGCGCGCAATTCCGAATTTATTTTGTGAAGTAACATAAACTTTGGATTTTAGTCATAGGTTAATAAACAGTTAAGACTAAATAGAAATATATTATAGGATTCTGCACTTATTACACGGCATCTGCAAAGAGAAATACTAACCGATAGCTTTGATTGTGTGGATGCACCAAGTACTCGGCTAGAGCAATCGGCAACATCTACGCTACGACCTCGCTCAGAGCTTGATCGAGAACCAATTTATTCTGAGATCGAGGAGGACTGCATGCTCATAAGCGGCAGTCCACAATTAGATGATAAAACAGAAGGACCGTTTTTGGTAGCCGCAACACCGACACCGACTCCCACAAACATACCTCCGCAATCGCCAATGCATACGCCAACTCCAACAACAACGGGAACAGTAGCAGCAACCGTCAGCGACTCGACTCCGGTGCAGTCTCCATTGCCACATCAGAAGCAACCAGATGTGGACATTGATGCACTTTATGCCCAGGTGCAAAAGGCGAACAAGACACCATCAAAGCCGACCCCATTAGCGAAAGCTGCTCCACCCCGACCATTGGGACAGTTCCTGCACGAGTCGCTTATGAATGGCAGCTTCTTTCAGTTTATGCCACTGCCAGATGAGCCCAGCAGTGATAACTCCTATGCCGTGTCCATGACTAAATCAATTGATGGCATCACAGAACAAGCGACGCTACCCGTGCATCAGTCTCTGAACAACATTAACGAACAACACTCGCCGCCTAAGAAAAATCGTAATCTATCAAAATCTGAGCTGTCGCTGCAGCGCAGTGAGATATTCCTGGAGAATTTGTGTCGCAGCGAGATTATATTGGACCAAGATGATAATGTGCGTCTGGAGAAGGTGCAAAATGTGAGTTTGAATGCAAACATTTAAACATTCCCATTATTAAACGATTTTTCCTTTCAGACTTGCCCCAGGGCTCAGCCAACGCCAGATGCTGTCGACGATAATGTTTCGTATGATATGCCTGCTGAAGTCTACGACGACTATATGCTTGATGACCGCAACGCCAGCGGCAGCTCCTTTGCCACCAAGTATGGCTCTGTGCAGCTGGAGCCGCCGCCGCCTTCGTCGGATAATCAAAGCACGCCCAAGAAGCAGCAACAGCGTTTTACGACTAAGGTAGAGATTTTTGTTGATTCCCATTAGAATCTAAGGCTTTTCTCAAAGACACTTTCACTGTACATTCAAAAATCTCTGTTCTCATCAAACCAAAAAAAAAACATCTTATGTAAATATAAGCTACACGCGGCTTGAGTTCTAAACATAAACACTTTCTGCATATTTCTTGCCATTAAGCCCAATTCAACTAGTTATCCGTACAGTTCATAGCTTGTTAACCATTGCCTTGCCCCGTTTTTCAGGCCAATCGAGAGCTCAGCATTGATATCAATGATGGCCCGTCAGTGTCAGGGAAAACAGCAAGCCGAAGTTGCCCGACAACTCCGCAGCAGCCAAACACCGACAATGTCAGGAAGCTGGCGCACAGTAGTCTAGATGAGCTGGCTCAAAGACCGCTCAATGATAATCAGCAGCTGTCGATGAGCACAATTGCACGTTATCGTCTGCTTAAAGATGCATTGCGTCGCTCGTATCGCAAGGGCAAAGACTTCCTGTTGGCCGAGAAGCATCGGCTAGCGAACAGTTTCAACATAGCGCGGGAGCAAGCAAATCAAACTGACGCTGACCTGGAAAGCAGCAGTTATTATGCCAGCTTCAATCTGGACTCGCTGCTGAACGAATCGCTGACGCCAAATGAGCAGCTGGCACAGGCTGTAACCATTTGTCGTCAACGGCCAGAGTTAGAGATCTCTGCCGAAATGGTGGAGGCAGAACGTCTGCTGCTCTTCAGCACGCTGCGACGCAAGACAACGCCTTCCGTGTTAAACAAAGAGGCAACGATGGCTGCCAGGCAGCAATCGCAGTGTTTGCTTATCGATGGATTCCACTTGCCAGTCAAATCGGATGCCAGCCAAGACATGTTCTTCAATTACTACTATATCTGCACCATCGAGTGCGAGGGTCGCATACGCTCTACCCAATCCATTGAGTGTCAGAAAGGCGCGGCTGTCTTTCGTGATTGTGGCCTTGAGTTTTATAGCGCAGGACCAGCGGAAAATCTTGAGTTACGCTGCCAGATCTTCATGCTGCGTCTGCGTAAGGTCTCGACGCTGTCGCTAGAGCCGCCGAAGGCGTTGCTGGTAAGTCACTTCCCAGCACTGGCTAATCTTTACTCACAAGTCGCTGTTCCAGAAACGTGGCACCGGCAGTCTGGGCTCTGCCAGCTCCAGCAGCTCTTCACAGTACGAGCGGATCACGTCGCGCTTCCGATTGCACGCTTCCTTCACGCTGAAGTCCACGGACCTGGTGCCCTATGAGCTGGTCTCCAGTGGAAAGCAGCCGAATGATAAGCTATGGCTGCGAACGTCGCGTACCTGGCAACTGCCGTTGACGCCCCACACCAAATCTTCAAATTTAATGCCGCAAATTTCGGTTAGCGGTCGAGTAGAGCTGCGCCTACCCAAGTCACAATATGCTGGTTATCTCAATGTGCAGGACACGGATCCGCGCAACAAACACAACTGGAATCGGCGCTGGTGCACGCTGGACGGACTTCACCTGGCAGTTTGGCAGCACGAGCACAATCTCAGCGATCAGCCGCCTCTACTCTCTCTACAGCTAAACGAATGCAGGCAGCAGCAATTGGATGCAGCTCCACGTGAATTATGCGCACGAGCGCGTAGCTTTTGGCTGCAGTGCAGCAACCGAGAAGCCTTCTTTGCAGCGGACACACAGGCCGAGCTGGTCGAGTGGCTGCGACGGCTCAACGATACGTTGGCATTTGCCAGACGTTGGTTAAGTGCCTCTTAGCAATTAGTTTACATAATTTATACATTTATATTATTCAGATTATTATATTTTTATATGTTTATTTTAAGGTTTTATACTTGTATTTTTGATCGTCCATTTTGCAGCGGTTCTACACAAATGTTATCCACACTTGTTTATATGTACACATATATGTTTTCCAGTCTAGTCTAAGACAATTTTCATGAAGATTCCGAAAGGTTAAAACGAAACGCATTCCCTGAGAGAAACACGCTGGATTCCATATATAGTTTGTGTGTAGGCTGTAATATATGCACAACAACAACAACAGTTTATTAGATACATAATTTACATGGATTATTATAATATGAAGAAGGAGATATATGTATATATGTATCTATATGTGTATAGATCATTATTTGTGCGGATAACACAATATGTTACATAGTATTAAGGGATTTATATAATTTGGCCAACTGGTGCATTAGTGAACACGCTCACCTATTAAATATCTGGATATTTATATATATTCCATTTGCTCGATTACTGTGCAAAACATAAATGTTGAGGTTATGTTTGTTGTGGTAATTTGTTTGTCAAGCAATTTACATACTTAAATTGTATAATAATTACTAGTATTGATCTTGCTCATTTGATTCTATCAAAAAACTGTTTTTCTATTGCTGCACATCTCTGCTCTAAAGGTTTACCATTTCTATATGTATCTGTTTATATATTGGTTAAGGATTCTTTTTTTGGTTATTCACTATTTGGAGATATGCCGTTCATCGCTAAGATATATTTTGTTGCCTCTCGATTGGTGGATTTGAAAATCGGGAATACCTCAAGCCAAAACGTATTTCCAGACACGATTCGTCTGATGGTTGGTGCCCGTCTCCGTAACATACAGGGCCGATCCATTCACACTGACGGCTATGGAATGCGGATTCTTAAACTCGCCCCAATGGCCAATGATCGTTTCGGAGCGTGGATCGATGGTAAACCCACGGACGGGCAGCATTGAGGTAGGTCCATTAACTGCAAAAACTATATCGCCATAGCCGCTAACGCCAAAGACACGGCCCAGATCAGGTTCCTGAATGGTGGCTGCGGGTTGACCCTCACCGTGCGAGGACTTCAGACCAGCTCTGAAATCGGAAAAGTCTTAGATTCGACTTGTTTCTTGAGGAATATGCATTTGAAGGCCTACTTGGGGCATACCACACGCATATTCTCACGATCTGCAATGCACAACAAATCCAAATGTTCCAAAAGGGTAATCGCATGTGGCACCTGCAACGAAAGGAATTCTGAAAGCGCCTGCATTATTGTGATAAATCTTGAGTGGAATATTAAGCATACGAACCGGGTGGCTGTGGAATGCTACGCAAGAGCTTGCCAGCGGCATTAAACTTAAGTATTCGGCTGTTACAGTAGCCGTCAGCAATGAAGAACTAAAAGGATTAGGCACAATTATTATATCGCATCTTTTGGAAATTGATTACTCTACGTACTTCGCCCGTGGTGGCCACAGCTATAGATGTGGGCTTGCAAAGATGTTTGACAGTGGAGCCGGGGCGGAAGCGCTTGCCAATCACTAGCAGCGGTTTACTTTCGAAGGGTCGAAACTGCGATCAATAGAGATTTTAACATATGGGTCATAAAAGTTTACCACTTGACAGTTCACCTTGAAGGCTTGATGCATAGCAACATCAGTTATCCAGTAGTTGCCGTGTCCATCTATTGTCATGCCGTGCGGCATATAAAACATTTCCGAGCCCCAACCAGATTTGATTGCGCCCGTCTTGGGATCCAGCACATAAATCGTCTTCTCTTTAATGGGACCATACTCGATGAGATAGTAGATGTTGCTCTCATTAAATGTGCTATATTAAAAGCGAAGTGTATGCATAAAAGAGACACCTGATAGAGGACAGCTGTTGACCTACTTTACGTCCCAATAACGGTCAGCACGATGGAAAATTACTGGATTGCCCTCGGGGTCAACGGAAACAGCTGTGACTTGACCAAAGCTATGCTCATCTGTTGGCCAATTCTCGACAAGCACTGGCACAGGTACATTGGCTGCGGGTATTGGGACATTATCGTAGCTCCGTTGATTCTGCAGTGCCACTTCGTCGCCAGCCAGAGGCAATGGCTTCGACTACATTGAGAAAGCAAGTCGCGAGGCATTAGAAAGTGTACAATCTCAGTGGATTTTTCACTTACCTCCATGCGGCGTTTAATAAGTTCCCTGACCTCATCAAAGAAGCGCTCGTTGAGGTTTAATGCTGCGTCTGGCAGGTGGTTGCCACTAACCGCGGACAAGGCGCCCAGCCCAAGCGCCAGCAGCGCCACAAATAAAACTCGTCTCATTCTGTGGTTGCCCAGATCCTTCCTTTATTTAATTTTGTGTTTTAGGCCACACTGCACACTTTTTTGGGGTTTCCTTTTTTGCTTTACACGATTTTCTTATGCTGGCAAAGCAGTTTGTGCCCTAACATCTGTTGGAGTTGTCTATATGTTGGGCCGACAATAACTGAGCTCGCTCGGGGCCAACACACGCACGACACCTACGCTTTTCGCTTTCATTGCAAACGCATGCGCCTAACTGCCACAGTGGGATATAGGTGCAACAGAAGTTGTTATTTATATAGTGGACATTCATGTGAGATGTTCTTGTCACTGTGGCACGTATTCAGCTACGTATGCGTGGATTGAAAACCGTTTTATTGATTTTCCGATTGCAAAAAATTGAGCGCCAAAAGTTAGGCAACAACAGAGGTCCGCACTTTTGTGAAAGTTCGATACTTTTATTTGCGTACATAAATCGATAACACAGGATCTGCATGTGTTGACAATTTGCATAAGAATGCCCTGCAATTTATTCCCATAAATATCAATAATACTGACGGATTCTTTATTGGTGATTAAAATTTGTATGCAATATTAGGAGCAGTCGCATAATAATAATATTTGTTAACAATGTGCATTTAATGGCATAGCTGCCATTGTAGAAAATTGTTGGTGTAGGCCTCTTGGAAAATGGTTGTATACTGTCAAGAGTGAGTGTGACAGCTGTTGGTGTTGGTATATCTTATTGTTGTTAGTATGTTAACTGTTACGATATGTTTGACGTCACTCAGCGCTCAGCGCTCAACATTACCCAAAGCCAGTTGAGTCCAAATATAACCGGTATCTGTCATCGAACAGTATGCGTTATAATAACGTCCTGGCGAGCTATAATCACAGAAACGATTACGACTAATTCGAAACTGATATGACACACAGATAGATATGTAAACTAAACTCACCGGCAGTAGGAATACTGTGGACACTTACATCGAAAGAGATTCTGAAACTCTTCCTTGCACACCTCATTCCACCAACATGTCCGCTATGGTCGGCCAACGCTTATTAATCTTGCTCAATAATACTATGAATTAATTTTGTGCTTACTTCGGTCATGTAACCATGCACGCTGTGGTCCGAAAAGCGTTTGTTTGATGCGTGAGACTCGTCATTGGCTTGCAGCGATGTTAGTGTCAATAGTAGCATCAGCAGGACGTGGAGCAGCCAACTTCCATGTCGTCCAGTTCTGGTCAGCGTCTACAAAGCTTACAATAGCAAAATAAATACACTCAAAACTTGCAACCTTTTATTTTGTCGCACCTCCTGCATTGCGTCGAGTTTCGTAATTGATGTTTTTGTTCTGTTATTTGCCTCCCGTTCGCATATCACATGATGCTTTGCAGAAGCAGGACTAAACACAAACGCACGAACACACACACTCACGCATAGGGCGCGCTGTAGCCGCTTGTCCTCCCGCTGTTTTGGCTTTGGCCTACTTTTCGGCGATGTTCGGCTGGGTTCGTTTCCCCTTAGTTCACGCACACGCACACGCACACACTTACGTTTACATTTATGAACTTTAGACCAATGGTAAAGCTGTGGCCGCTGCATTCGGTGACAGGGTGTTTCTGCTCCATATTAATTGAAATTTACTAAATTTAGACATCGTTGACATCTCCCATACGTCACAGCGTCTGCCTAACATAAACAGAGATTGCGTGACTCAGCAGCAGGTGCCGAAAATAATCTTAGTACTCATTTATCTGAGGAAGCATTTTAATATGCGGCATCAAAATATTTCAACAGGTTGAAAATATTTCCTACCAAACGAACGAAAGGCCATACATATGTAGCCGAATGTAGGTGTGAAATCAAACGCAAATAATTTTTCGTTCTCTTCTGCTTCTGGCAACTTCCAATAAAAAACAATTTGAAAACTGTTTGGTCAAATGTTCAAGTACATTTATCTTTATGTATATTTTATACTATGGTAAAAATTCTTTCCGGATTTTAAAAAATAATTGAAGCTTGTTTGAACACGATTTTGCAAATGGTCTGCGGAACATTTGAGATGCTTATAGAATTTTCCATGCATTTTCGTCAGTGCTGAGGTCTTTCACCAAAAACACAAACACCAACCACACAAACATTAGGTATACGTATTTCAAACACTCTTTAAATAATTTATCCGATAATGGGAGAATTAATTAACATTTCCAAGAGGGTAATATACTGAAAATGATATTGCCATTATTTAGTTTATTCACATCAGGAATCCCAAGCATATATATATATATATAAATTCTATAAGACGCTCTTTGAATTAAATTTATGTTTGGGATATGAATCTGTTTTTGTTAATTACAGGGTATAACGCTTCAAAAAGTATTTACAAAATACCTCAATATATACATGCTCGTCAAGATATAATGCTTGGTGGGCGCAGACTCATGTGCATGACGCCCTGCTATAATTAGATGGCAAATACATTTTCATATTTTTAGCATATTGAAAATGTAAACAGTTGAATTTTGCTATAAAATGGAGCAAATTTTTGAAAAAGCTCCATAGAAACGCTTCAAACGCGATACGGAATACACGCGAAATTTCCAATTTAAATCCTTTTAAATTATTCAACAAAGGTAAAAGAGGCACAAAATCGAAATCTCTGAATAAAATTAAAATTATCCTAAGCAAAGAAACCCGATATAGTTCTGGCCGTACGACTGATCTCAATAATATTGGTGATGTGCAGTAATTGCCATTAGCTTTGCCTCTTTCTTTTCGTTCGTCTTTACTTAGATGTCTGTAGTGCCTCTGATGTTCCGCGATTGGTGGGATGAGCTTGACTTTCCAATGCGCACCTCGCGCCTCTTGGACCAGCACTTCGGTCAAGGTCTGAAGCGCGATGATCTGCTGTCATCGGTTTGGAATTCACGGCCCACTGTGCTGAGATCAGGCTATCTGCGTCCGTGGCAGCGTTCCATCAACAGTCTGCAGAAGCAGGAGTCCGGTTCCACGCTTAACATTGACAACGAGAAGTTCGAAGTCATTTTGGATGTACAACAGTTTTCGCCCAATGAGATTACAGTCAAGGTGGCCGACAAGTTTGTCATAGTCGAAGGCAAGCACGAGGAAAAGCAGGATGAGCATGGCTTTGTTTCTCGCCAATTCTCCAGACGTTACCTGCTGCCAAGTAAGTGACATAGACATATTAGCTGCGTTGCTTTATTGTAACGTACTTCGTCCATGTTCACTCAGGTGATGTCAATCCCGACACTGTTACATCCTCTTTATCTTCGGATGGATTGCTGACCATCACGGCGCCTATGAAGAAACTTCCGCCCCCTCCGACTGAGCGGTTGGTGCAAATCACACAGACTGGGCCCTCCTCCAAGGAGGACAATGCAAAGAAGGTGGAAACGACCACTCAATAAATGTTAAGGACTGCAAAACTGCTCGTTTGAAAAAAAATTGTTGAG
>JABVZX010000001.1:3411720-3421960 GCA_020883565.1 Drosophila pachea
TATTAAGTGTTTTTCGGACGTATGTATGTTTAACGTGGTGTGCAAGTATGTATGTACATAAGTGTAAATGTTTTTCAATATTTTTCGGTGTGAGCTAGCAAACAAACAAATGAAAACTATGCTTAAACCCAGAAACAACTAAAAACTAAAATTAATTAACCTTCTTAATGACCTTACCTAATGGCCTAAGTGCAGCAAAAACAGCAAAACTCACACAGCAGCAAACAACAACAACAGCAACAACAACAACTGTGAGTTGGCAACTGCTGGAACAGCGTGAAAAGCTCAAACCCTTTAATAAGTTGTCTCGGGGCTCACCTCGTTTCTAACTGACTAAAACACCAATTTTCACGCCGATTTTCAGCTAGCCAGCTCCACCGTCGTTGTTGTTGTTCGAATTGTTGTTGGTGTTGGTGTTGCGAGGGCGTACATAGTTACAGCTAGAGTTCTTTCATGACAAAAACAAAAACAATTATATTGCAGAAAGCAACAAAAAAAATGCAAAAAGAAAAGATTCAACTTGAAAACTTGTATTAATGTTTATGCAATGGAACTAGTCAAATAAAACTTAGAAACATTTTAAATGTAATTATAAATGTGTAAAACAAATGCGTTTTATTCCAAATATTTTTTTTAGAGAGTATTCAAAGTTCGATTTTCTGGTGGAGCTGTGATGTGGGAAAAAGGTTTGAATTATGGAATTTTTAATACCTTTTTTTTGTGGAAATTCTTTAAAAATCGTTATAAATAGAATATGACTAATAATAACATATATACATATATTCCACATATATTCATTTTCTAAAATTTTAATTCACCTCAAATTTTATGTATTTCACGCGTGCTAAATCGACCCGCCCGCCAATCGATGGGTTAAAGCGTAATCAGCTGGTTTTGTTTGTTCGATTAAAGTTCATTCGTTTTAAGATTTATGAACAGTGTTAGCTCTCGACTTGAGTGGCAACCAAAATAATGGCTCTTGGTGCGATAGGGCGCGCACATTGCGTTTCCAAGTGTCTTAGATTCTACAGCAACATGAAGGTAATTGTCGAAATGAGTGGAAAACAATGTGAATTCAATTGATTTCTTCTTCAGGTGAAAATTCCCGTGAAGCAGGGCGTCCTGGTGGGACAGCGTCAACAACTGCCTAATGGCTTCCAGTACGAGAGCTTTCTGGGCGTACCATATGCCCAGCCGCCGGTGGGTGAGCTGCGATTTCGTGTGAGTACTTTGGGAGTAGAGCTCGGCATGAAAGTGCATTAATTTCATTGCCCACGTCAGAGTCCCGTGCCACTTGAGCGTTTCGAACAGCCAGAGCTGGACTGCAGCAAAGAGGGGAGCGTATCGAATCAGCGGGATCCCTATATACTAGAATTAGTTGGATCCGAGAACTGCCTGTTTCTGAATGTCTACGTGCCGAAGAGCAATTCCCAGGAGCCGCTGCCTGTCATGGTGTGGATTCACGGCGGAGGTTTCCTGTTTGGCAACGGCAACAGTGACTAGTGAGTGTACGTTATATTGGAAGTAGAAGGTCTCTTGTTCAAGTTCATTCTATTTGCAGTCATTTTCCTGCCCAGCTGATGCAAGAGGAGGTCATTGTGGTTACTCTGAATTATAGACTTGGCGCATTGGGCTTTCTCAGCTTGCCTGGAGCTGGCATCTACGGCAATGCTGGACTCAAGGATCAGCGCTTGGCACTCCAGTGGGTGCACGATAATATAGCTAATTTCAATGGAGATCCACAAAATGTTACCCTTTTTGGGGAGAGTGCTGGTGGTGCTTCAGTGCATTTGCACACGTATGCGTCGCATGCGAATAAACTCTTCCACAAGGCCATCATGCAGAGCGGCACTGGGAACATGGATTGGGTGTTCCAACAAAACGGTTCCTATAAAGCACATCGCTTGGGCCAACTACTTCAGGGCAAGAACATCGAAAAGGATTCTGATCTGCTTCGATTCCTGCAATCCGAAGCAGTGAATCCGTTAACTATGGTATCGAAATACATTGAAGTGCTGACTCCTGATGAACGTCGGCGTCAGTTACCATTGGCTTTCAAACCGGTAGTCGAAGATCCAAGCAGCCCGGATAGCTTCATAGATAAACCGATTCTGGACTTGATGCACAATAAGGAACATCTAAATGGTATGCCAATAATTATGGGCTATAACTCAGCTGAAGGTATCACTATGCTTCTGGGTGCCAGGCGGAAGCTTGAACTGTACAATGAGGACTTGGCCCGCTTGGTACCTCGTAATCTTGTGGTACGCGCAGAAGCTCCAGAGGCATTTGAAGCAGCTGAAGACATCCGTCAATTTTATTTCAACGGACAACCTGTGGGACCTGAACGCTTGGACAACCTGGTTGATGTCTTTAGTGACTATTTCTTCAATATCGATCTCCAGCATGCTGCCGAGATTCACGTGAATTGTCAGAGGACGGCCCCGCTCTACTTCTACCGCTTCGACTATGTTGGTGGAAGGAATTTGCATAAACGAATCTGTCAAGCCGAGGATCTACGTGGAGCGTCGCATGCTGATGAGCTTAACTATCTATTCCAAATGAAAGGTGACGAATCACCGATGGCACCAGAAGATGCTCTAATATCGCAGCGCATATGTAAGATGTGGGCTAATTTTGCGAAATATGGGAAGCCATCCGAGAACTGGACACCGGTACAGAGGCAGCAAAGAGGAGCTAACGGAGAGTTAGAACCTTTCCAACTGGACTATATGCAACTTGATCGGGAGTGCAAAATGAAACGAAATCCGGATGCAGAGCGTATGGATTTCTGGCGTAGCATGTACAAAAGATATAGATCGGATTGCTATGAAGCATTGAGGGCTAAACTGTAATAATAACGTCTTGGTATTTATACTACGTATCAACGAATTTCATCAGTATGAATAACCTCAACCACTCCGGTCACATCTTAAAAGAACCGAGTCAGCTGATTTTGTTTGTTTATTTTACATAACTATATAAATATATTCTGGCCTGTCTATACACAGAGCTACCGCAGGGTAAGCCGTGCATCTAGGGTGGATTTCCAGAGAATGAAGCGGAAACGAAGGTACGCTAACAATAAAATCGAATTAGATTTCCGGGTCGTTCAGTTCCAATTAGCTCCTGTTGATATGTGAATGCTGATTTTAAATGAAAAATACCAGAAATATCGATGATTGTTAAAAAACATTCTCTTATCAGTTGCGTGTTATTGCTGTTATCGATAGATTAAATCATTCGTATAAAATATATCGATGGCAAGTGGTTGTAAATTAATAGTTAGTCATGGGTGCATTGTTTGGGAAATCTAGCAAAAAGACGGCTCCTAGTCGAATAACGGAACAAGACAAGGCCGTTCTGGTAGGCAACACTCATTTTCGCGATGTCTATTAAGCGCAACATGTAATAACCCTTTCGTAAATCGTAGCAACTGAAGCAGCAACGAGATCGTTTGAAACAGTACCAGAAACGGATTGAACTACAGTTAGAGAATGATCGACTAATGGCCAAGAAATGCCTGCAGCAGGGCAGGAAAGAGTAAGCAGGTTTAATAGAACACAGTATCTCAATCAATACATGTGTATCATAATTACAGTCGGGCAAAGCTTCTGCTACGCAAAAAGAAGTACCAGGAAAGTCTGCTCTCCAACACAGACCAACAGCTGGAGAACTTAGAGAAATTAGCAGCCGATTTGGAGTTCGCACAAGTTGAAATGAAAGTGCTGGATGGCTTGAAGCAAGGCAATGCTGCATTAAAGAAGGTACACGATGTGCTAAATATTGACGAGGTGGAGAAGATCATGGACGAAACACGCGAAGGCATAGAAAAGCAACAGGAAATAGATGCTATATTAACCGATGTGTTGACGACACAAGATGAGGAAGACGTACTTGCCGAACTCGATGCGCTGGAAGCTGAAGAGCAAGCTGTGCAATTGCCCGATGTGCCCAGCGAAGAATTGCCTGCAGCGACTGAAGCCGAAGAGGAAACGAACGAGAAAGAACGAGCTGCAACCAAAGCGACCAAAACGAAGGACAATGTGAAGAAGGTGCTAGTGGAGGCCTGAAACTAATGCCATTTACTTTATTCATCTCACTAAGCTTAACCACTCTGCTGTATGTATGTACATATATTTCCCATGTATATGTATGCGTCCCAATAGTATCATATATTTTTATATAAGACTTATTTCTACCACACTTAGCTGGCGATTGTGCATATTATTCTCACTTGACGGCATTTACAGTTGACACCTCACTTCTTGCGAAAAAGAACTTTCTGTAAATCATCTCTGACCCGAGAACGCAGGTTCTTGTTTTCGTCGCGCAAACTCTCGATCTCCTCCAACAATACGCAATTCTCACGGAACAGCTTTTCATATTTCTTCTGCATGGTCTTGTCCTCAGCCACAGATTTGTAGCGTGCCAAGACATTCTCGATTTGTTTTCGCTGGCGCAGGAATTCATCCCGCACCTCAGAATCGAGTGTTACGAAACGTTTCAGTTCATCATCGTTGGCATGCTTTTGGAAGAGTTCTTTAACTGCCTTCTTCAGGGCATCGGCTGTGCCCATCTCGCCGGCAACATAGTAGATGTCCGTGCAGATGGCAGTGAGGCATTCGCGAGCAGACTTAGCTCGATGGCGTTCCGTGTGCAGCTCTGCCACGTTGCTAAGATACTTATCGCGCATCTCCTTAAGTTGCAGCTCCAACTGGATATTGTTCTGATTTAGGCCCTCCAACTCATGTTCCATTTCGATAATGTGTTTGCGTTTGTCATTGATCTGGAACTCTCGTGGTTCGATCTGTGCCTTAAGCTCGGCAATCTTGTGATTGAGCACTTGCTTGTATTTGTCCAGCTCCTGGTTCTTATGCAATAGCTCCTGAATGCGTTTCTCCTTCGCTCCGATAGCGTAGTCCCGATCTGAGATATCCTTTTGCAGATCTTCGATAGTGCGCAGATGTTTCTGCATCTTAGCTATAGACTTGACGTGCTCTTCTTTGAGTGTTTCCACCTCCTCCAGTAGATTTTCGATCTCCTTGCACTGCGATTCGTATTTCTTTTGGAGCACGCCTGCTTTGCCGCGCCACATCTGTGTCTCATTGCGTTCCGCGGTCAGCTTGTTCTCATATTCGGTTTGGGTCGCCA
The DNA here is from genome assembly GCA_020883565.1 of Drosophila pachea. Taxonomy (NCBI): domain Eukaryota; kingdom Metazoa; phylum Arthropoda; class Insecta; order Diptera; family Drosophilidae; genus Drosophila; species Drosophila pachea. The sequence goes on from JABVZX010000001.1 coordinate 3,416,875, forward strand.
CCATATTACGATCGTTTTCGGCCTCCACTTCCTGGCAATATTTGATGAACTCATCCTTTTTGTCCTGCATCTCCTTCATAAGCTCTCGTATAAGGTCTTTGCGCTCATCGAGTTGCTTCTTATAGTCATTCTCCAGCGCCTCGATCGTGTCCTGCAATGTGCCCGTCGAATTCTTCAGTTTATCTTCGTAGCTCTCGCGCAGCTCCAGCATATTCTCGCGCAGATTGGTAAACTTCTGGTATTCGATGAGCATACGCTCCGAATATTGACTCGCCAGTACGTCCATTTTGGATCGATGGTCCTGCTTCATATCGTTGATCTGGAATGTGATCAGATTCATTTCCTCCGTGTGCTTGGACACAATCTCATTGTTCAGCTCTTTCAGCTCCTCCAGAGCGCTGCAATAGCTGCGATGCACCTCCTGCAATTGCTGCCCATCAAAGATCTCATTCTGGCTCAACTGATACTGGAACTCCTCGGCCTGCTGCTTAAGGCGCAGCTCAAGGTTGGCTATCTGGTCCACCTTATCTCTGAGTTGAGTACGAGGAATAAGCACTTCCTGACTCTTCAACAGATCCTGATCTATGGGTAAGATTTTCTCATCGATATTATCCATATTCCAAATTGCCAATGTGCCCCGCTTTGAAATGGCCACCAGCATGCTGCCGTCGTACGTGAAACGCAGCTTTTTGATGGGTCCATCGAAGAACCGGAAGTTCGTAAATGTGCCGCCGCCAGCCTCCAGAAACGGTAGTTGCATGTTGAATAGCCCGCCCTCGTGATCCGCAATGAACATGATCAGATCAGAACGGGCCAGACACAGATCCGAGATGGGTCCCTTGTTGCGAGATGGCACCGTAATCTCACGCTGCAGCGTCGAGTTCTGGAACTCGCGTATCGTACCGTGATTGGTGCCAGCAAATATGATCATCGGATCACCGAAGCTAACACAAACGGCTAAATATTCTGTGCCCTTCTGCACGATTTCTTGCAGACGGGCGCCCGTCTCTATGTCCCACTGATAAATAGCTCCTTCTGCTCCTCCCGAAATCAAATACTTATCCGTCTTCGTCCACGCAACAGAGAGCACAGTACCATTATGGCCCTTTAAATGGATGACTACTTCCAGACTATAGACCGATGTCACAGTTATATGATTATCATATGCCGCGGCCATGAGATGCCCAAAGTTCGAATACCGCACGTCGTTGCAATGTGGAAAATTGTACGTCTTGACAATCTGAAAGGGATAAATGGACGATAGCTGTCATTGGTCGGAATTAAGAGATTCCCCCGCGAACCTACATTGAGGTCATCCATGAAGATCTGGGTGATACGGAGCTGATCGGAAAAGCCAACGGCTGCCATTAGGCCAGTAGAATTGAGCTCCACAATATTGACATCCACTTGGAATTTTCGCACCAGCTCCACTTTGCCTGTCTCGTAGTTCCAGATGCGTATTGTCTGATCCCTAGCTATAAACGAAATCCAATATCTAGAGCAAATTACAGAAAGGTTGACTTTACTCACAGGCCGTCATGATGATGCGCTTCCAGGCGCAGACAGACACATCGACCACCTCGTCAATGTGGATGAACACGCCGAGCGGTTCGAATTTAAGCTGCTTGGTCTTTAGAGTCTCCGGCACAATCAAGATGCCCACATAGATCTGGGAATGGGCGCAGGTGACAATGACCGTCTCTTGCTTGTGGTCAATGGCCAGATTGGTGATCTGATGGAGAGGCTCGCTATAGATGCTGATCGGCACGGTCAGCACTGTTTTGCGCTCCAACTTGAACTTGGAGATACGTTCGAAGACGAACACTTTGTTGAATATGACAAAGGCGAATCCTCGGGTGAAGGCGGTCATGCAGAGTACCCGCCAGTTGGGCAATTGTAGGGGCTGCACAGTCGAAAAGCGTTGCTCCTGTGCTTCACGCTCCTTGTCGAACTGCTCTTGGTCCATCATAACATCAAGCGTCTCCGCAAGGCTGGCCTTTTGTGTAAGCTTCACCTCACCGTTCTCAACCAATATCAAGTCATCGTGATCGGTGCCCAAGAGTAACAGATCCATGGTCAGAAAGGCCATCGAGGTAACCCGAAAGCTGATCTTGACACTGTTGCTAACTGTGAAGCCACGTTCCGATTTGCTCAATAGGAGCAGAGTACGATCACCGCCAACGGCTACAAAGCCGCAATCATTCGGATTTCCAGCTATACACTCGGCACTGCCATGGGAGCCGGGCAGCGTGGCGCGTCCTTCGATAACGGTGCTTGTCTTGTCCAGCATCAGCATAAAGATCATCTCATTGGGCGGCTTCGTTAGTAATACGATGGCACGTGAATCATTGGTGAATATCATTTGCTGCACCTGAGCGTTCCGATGATTGCCCGGCAGTTCCAGATGGCGACGCTTTTTCAGCGTGGCCAGCTCATAGATCGAAATGTAGCGACCGCTGTATGAATAGAAAAGTGGTGGAGGGCAATGGGTAATGGGGTCACAAGTCAATCTCAAATATAGTAAGCAGCCAATTGGCTGTACACATAATCCGCTTACTTCTTTGAGTGCAGCTCCAGCACAGCCATCAGCTTACGATGCGAGCTTAAGACTATGATTTCCGCTTTGGTGTCCTCCGGAAATCGTAGGAAACGTTGCTTGTTGGTCACGAAGTCATGAAACGCCAGGACACTCTCCACCGGATACAAGACCTCCCTGGTCAAATTAAATTGAATGTTGCCAATGACATCTGTGCGCAGTCCGTAGATGAGTTTGGGCCGTATGGACACCGAGTTGGCTCCCGAACGTTTATCGTCCATTTTGTGGGCCAATTAAAAAATATATATTGATATATGTATATATTTATATATACAAGCCGTAGTCAGCTGTGGCAGTGCAATTTTTATTTTGTGTATTAAATCTTAAGCTCGCGAGTAATATTCAAATAATTTCGATCAAACAACGAAGGAATTGCTAAAGCAGCCCTGACAGCAATTCCATGGCATCCATAACGGTTGTTCGAGGGGCCTGAGAAATCCAGCAGAATGTTTGTTTTTGTGCTTGGTTTCGCTTATGTTGTTCCTTTTTTTTCATTTTGCGTTTTTGGCGCGCAATCCTCGCTGTAATCAAACAGCCATGAATAAATAATTAAACGCCTCCTAAGTATGCTTTTAATTTCCTAGGACGCGGTCGACTTATAGCGCAGGCAACACTAAACTGACGTGCTTCCTTGCCTCCACCTCTTTGGTCGCTCTTGAACTCCAATAATGCGCTTAAAAAGCCCAAAAGTCGGTCTCTTCATTCAATCAGTCGTCCAATCAGACTGTGAGTCAAGGCGCTGCCAGTTAATAAACCATACAGTTCACTTCGCCCCCTATACAAACACAGCACTAACAACCACACTCAGCAGCAACCGCGACCTAACACAACGCAAAGCTTCCAATCAACGAAAGAGCGCACAAAAGAGAGCAAGCTTAGCGACGAGACACTGCGAAAAATGTACGACTAAAAATACATATGCTGCACTGGCAGTCATCTTTGGCTGCGTGTAGTGCTTTTGTTATGCAGCCCTGGTATTCAGAATTGCGCTCTTTGGCTTGCATGCGTAAAGAACGCAACAAACGAAGAAACGAAGGCGCGCGTTCAGTTGTAGTTTACGCGTCGGCCGCATCACAACGCTTTCGAGCAAGAGGAGTAACGGTTAAAGCAAGTGTACGAAATATACACAGGGACAGAGACAGAAATAGACGAAGCGCAGCTCCAGCAGAGTTTGCTGGCAGCGTTGTTCTTGTGTTATCAGTAGCGACAGCGAAGGAGCAAATCCTAACAATACGAAGTCGGAGTGCAGGTGGCGGCTTAGCCGGCGGCAAAAGGCCACAAAATACCCAAGTAAATTATACACTTAAAAGCAAAAGCAACAGCACTAATATCAATAAGAAAAATACAAATACGTGTGCAAAAATATATTTTGTTAAGCGCTTGTCAGCTACGTACACATAAATTTTGTGTGCCTATGTGTCTATGAGTGTGTATAGGTGTGCGTGTGTGTGTGTTTTTGAACTGCCTACCACTCACTTCTATAAATATCTGTGTATGTGTTTGTTTGCTGTACGCGCCTCTCAATTAACGACGCGCACAGAACACAGTACGAGGCTTGAGTCAGGTAAGTGAGCAGCGTTGTTGGGGCGGACGGGCTGCACTATAAGCCAATAAAAGGAATTAAAATTAAAATACTGCAACGGTAAAATGGAGAACTTAACGTAACCAAAGGCCGCTAATGGACTTTGGCGATTTTATCTTTCATGCAATAAAACCACATCCGGAAACGTCTGCGAGAACAACACAAACAATCGCATGAACAAAAACAAGGTGAAACGGCAAAAAAAAAAGGCAGATGAATGGCAGCTGTCGCAATTAAAAACTCATTTTAATGCACATGTTCGATGGGAATTTCAAGTTAATACCAGGTGGTGGGCGTGCGTGTTTGTGCTTGTCTGTGCACATGTAGAAGAAATCTTATAAATTTTGTTCATCTTTAGCCATTAGAGAAACAGAGCATGTAGCAAGTATTGCGCCAAAATAAAACGAATCCCGTACTTCTAAACAAAATCGCTGCCAGTGTATACACATCAATGCCCACACATACGCATTAAACCAAGCAACTCACAACAATAACACCTCATCAACGGTTGCAAATTCCAATTGGAGTTAAAATAGTAAGAAGCAACAATAGCCACACCAATGATTTTTTTCTTCTCAATTTACAAATACATTTACCGACTGTCACCATCGTCGTCGCCGCCGCCGCCGCAATCGGAGCCGCAGTTTGGCGTGCGTTGCCGCCGCAGTTGTTGCCGCCGCTGAGGCTTGCTGCAGATGTGGAAATGTTGAAATGTGGCAATTTATTTATACGATTTATGTTATTTTTGGCCCGAAGCAGCGGCGAAGTAAATTGCACGCAGCGAAATCAGTTCATATACACTTATATGCCTACATATATATTCTGTTGTTCGCAAACATATTTACATATGTAAAAATACACTAGGTTTGGTTCGCGCAGCGTGGAACCTATGACAACGCGATTGCACA
>JABVZX010000001.1:3431930-3454932 GCA_020883565.1 Drosophila pachea
AAATATATGTCTTGGCATGGCGGGTATGGGGCGTTACACGAGCTCAATAGCGGGAAAATCTAGGACATGTTTGGCTAACTGCCTGGCAAAGTGACAAAGTGAAATATTGGGCCCATGCTGTAATTACGAGCCACGGACCTGGCCTCATATTTCACGTCTTTCTCGCCGCCAACTATTTATTGTAGTTTGTGCAATTAGCTAGACACACACACGCACACGCACACTCACACTCACACTCACATAGAGGCTTATCCGCACACATCCTGTCACACTTAGATGCCGTTCGAGAGTGGTAATTGAATTAATTTAAGTTACAGGGTTGTACAGGACGTTGCCGGCAGCAGCGAGGCCATTGTCCTGGACCGACTGCTGCCCAGCACACAGTATTCGCTGACCGTGACGGCCGTCTGGATGGGCAAAAGATATCGCAGTCGTGGCCAGATTAAATTTCGCACCCTGGGTAAGTGTTTGGCCTCAATCTGAATGTATTGTATCTTAGCTTATCGCTTCCCAATTAATAGATCTGCCCAGGAACACATCACAGCAGGACTTTCCGCCTGGCATCTATGGACGTAATGGCTCCGGTAATGGCAGCAGCTTTGCTGACGATGTCACCTCCACAGCAACAAATACGTTAACGCACCGAACCTCCAGGGAGCTGCCAACAGTAAGCTAATATATTAGTTACATTCGATTCTCATTTATTCTGTATACTCACTTTTTTTTACCCAGATACGTGGCGTCGAGATTGGCATTGTGCTCATCGTGCTCATGGTGTGGGCAGGGGCCATAGCGCTCTTCTTCAATCGCTGGGGCAAGATCCGTATGCTGCTGCCCTACCAGCCGGACTACAAGCACGAGCAGCTGAAGGTGCCCGGGACGGGTGTGTGCAGTGCCAGCGGCTGCAATGGACAGCATTCGCATCAGGTATGGATTGTAGAGAGAGGATAGATATTAGTGTATCTATGTTTATCGATCAATATGTAATGGATTGGGCTCAATCAGGTGATCCTTGGGGTCTCTCTATTCAGGACAGAACTAATGAAAATCAACAAAATAGTATTTGTTGAATGATCGCGAATTGAATTTTAACTACGTTTCCTCTTTTTTTTGTTATGCTTTATTTATAGAACCTACACCCCGATTTCTTTGTCAAGGTATTCAAAATATTTAATTTCCCAATTACTTACTGCATACGAACCATATATATATATTCTTTTCTTTTGCATTTTATTAGCTTCATGCAACAAGTCAAGTAAAGACTTCTTGAATTTCTATGAAAATATTTGCAAATCGAAAACAACAAACAGCACAAAATTTCTTTAACTAGTGCACTCAGCCTCGGCCCCGTCTCGCTCTATCAACTTAATTTTCTCTCTTTCTCTGTCTTTATTCGAAGTTCATTGAATGCTTCAGGCAAAGTCCTTTCCATGAAAATTCCTGTATATATTTGTCTGTTTTACAGTTACAGTAGATCAGCTTCACCTGAAAACGGGGTTTCTTTATTTTCTATAGCATACTTTTGAGAGCTCCAATCATATATGACAAAAAAGATATATATGTATAAAATAGGCCCAAAAATTCTTCTTTTTTTTCTATTGTTCCATTATGATTTGCTGAAGAATCAAGCTTTTTTCTAGATATATATATAATATCGCTTTGACGGATTTACATATTCTCTATACACAAAATACTCTTTCCGAAAGTTCCTGTAGAGTATATAAGCTTCGGTTTGCACCGAAGATATTACTTATCTTCTATTCTTCTTCTTAGAAATCTGCTTCAACTTTCTCCAATCAAAAACAATTCATTCCGTCACCTTTAGAGCTGCACTCAGGCGGTTGACCCAAAAGTTGCATAAATCCATTTGTAATGTTTGATGGTTCCGCGCATGGCAGCACACTTTAAAACAATATCGAAACATTTGCATTTACTATACATAGTTTTTCCAACATATTTCGTAATTAGTTTAGCGGTTTTGGTTTTCAGCTTTTGTTCAGCTTTGTTGAGGTTCGAGCTTTCAATGAAAATCACTGACAAACGTTCCTTACTATTCCACCCGTTCAACTTTTGGCTCGCTGTCGCCTGCTCTCGCTCCCGCCCGCTGCCGCTGTCTCTCTCCCTTTCTTTCTCTCTCTCTCTCTCTCTCTCTCTTTCTTTCTTTCTCTTCCACTCTTTCTCGTTCAACTGTCAATTATTCCACTCAGTGCTTGCCCCGCTGCGAGGGCTGCGGCATCTTCGATCGCTGCTTTCAGTATCCACGCCGGGAGCTCGAGCGCGATTGCGGCTGCCAATTTGCATTACTGCATAAGGCGGATGTGGAGAGCTAGCAACCAGTGCATCGCGAAGCGGCCACGCCTACGACGGCCGTTAGCCACAGTCATGGCACGCCCACAAATACATATGTCCGTGGGCTCAGCGTCGACAATCAGTCCATTGTAGGCGCCAATGTGCTGGATCATGTGGATAGCATAGATAGCGCTGCGCCAATTAGGGACGCGGATGCGGATGCCGATATGGATACGCGTGAGAATGGCAGCCAGCCAACCGAGGATGAGAGGCTGCTGCAAAGAGAGCCGGCACCGCAGCGCGTACTCCCGCTCTCGGTCAACAGTCACACGAAGCAGCGTCGGTTTGCGCAACAGCGCAGCATACTCAAGAACTCGCAGGAGCGCACCTTCGTTGAGGAGAACGAAGTGCTCGAGGCTAAAAAGCAATTAATATTGCGCCGCCGGCGTTTGTTCAGCCACTATCGGCAATATGATCAGTGGCGACGGCGACAGTTCAGTTATGATCCCAGTTACTTTCGCCCGCCTCCGTTACCGACTCGAGCGTTGGCATACGCTGATTATGGGCCAACTGCCGTTGGCACTGCCAACGTCGGCTTTAACCACGGCGTCATCGGATCTGGAATTGGCACCTCCACATCCGCTGCAGCCAATGTGGGACGCCGGCGAAGGCAGTACAGACGGCAGTATTCGTGCGCCGATCGCAGCCGGGACGGATCACGTGAGAGTCGCGGATCGTCCTCGCTGCAGCTGCAGAAGTACCACAGCATGGTGGCCAGCGATACCATACACACCGAATCATCCATGCTCAATCACACCAACTACAGTGAACCGGCCAGCGTAAGTGCTTTTCGAAACGTCAACTGATAAACGATAAAGCGATTTCGATTGTTTTCTCCTGTGTTCGCTCATTTTGTGAACGACCGAGTCTTCAATTCGCCTTCGCTGGTTCGTTTTGTTCGTTTCGCTCGCTTATCGATTCCGATAATTGCACTAAACGCCATGCACTGCGTGTTGGGCACGTTAACCGTTATCCTTAAAGCCGTTTTAACGTATTCATCGACCCGGCGTTTGCAGCGTTGAAAAATATGAAAATTTATATAGAGCACCAAGCAAAAAACTGTTTGCACCTCCACATCAATACACCATGTACAGTTAACGAGTCTATACGAACTCACGCATCACCAGAGCACAGCCAAAACACAGCAGCTAATTCCGGATAAATTAACACACAGAAAAAAAAACACCTATTCACCGTTCCGTTCTCGTATTGCTTATGTAGTGACTTGTGCAGGTTGCTTAAAGCTTTCCGCTTGCTGTTCTTCTTGTTGTTAATCGCCTGAAGAGGATCTAGACATTCTCAAGTGCTTAGTAAATCGTTTCTTCAGCATTTAGAGCTCCATATTCGTGTTCTTCGATTTACAAATAGTGTATGTGTGTGTGAGTGTGTGCGTCTAACGTCTGACATATTTTCCACCTCTGGGTCTCTCTCTCTCTTTATCTGTTCTTTCTCTTCCATGTCTCTACATTTCTACATATATTACAATATTGCATTGAGAATACAGTTCGACAGCAGTGAATGTGGCGGCACCTTTGCTCACCCACCGTTGCACTGCAATAGTCGCGTAAGAGAAACCATTGCAAAGGTTCCAAGATTTAGTCATTATTCAATGCTTTATTAATAATACATATTTTACAGCACATCCACATGCTTGCGGAAGAGCGTTCCACATCGATCTCGGAGCGTTGCACGCGCAGCCGCATCAATTCAGCCATATTTGTCTCGTCGGAGGGTCGTGGATTCGATTCCATTGAGTTCCTGCGGCGCCATGGATCCCAGAGTGTGTTGTGCCGCAAGGCTAAGAGTGCCGAAAACATTACCGAGAATGGACGCAGGGTAGGGCTGAACATTCCATCACTATAGAAGTAATTGCAATACTATTAATCGACTTGCAGAAGAGCCTGCGTCCATGGCGAACGGATGATGACTCCGTCCAGCAGCAACAGCAACACCATCAGCAACAGCAACAAAACTCGTCCCAGGACATCGAGATGAAAGAGTGCGGCGGTAACGCAGGAGAGCTACTCACGTTGCCCGTGCTTCATGACGCCAAACAATCGCCAACAGCCGTGACTAGTTTATTAGCACGATCCTCAGCCATAACTACAGCAAATGTTATAGTAGGTAGCATTTCACTAGAGGCGCCGCCGCCATATATGCAGGACGATGACGCAAACTCCGTGTCGGCTTTGATACACAGCGATAACTCAGCCACTGTTCACGACTCACAGGATTCAGCAGAAACGGTTGAAGAACTGGTGCATGTACCGCTTCTGGCTAGTGCAACGGCCACGGCTTCCGTTTCGGCCGCCTCCACGCCCAGCATTGCCATAGAGGCCAAGCCGCGTGTGCTGGTCCATCAGCGTTCATCAACAGCATCCTCATCGCCACACAGCAGCCCCAAAAATCTGGGGCTCGGCCTCAAGATAATTAAGCCCAAGATTAGCGCCGTGCCAATGGTTTCAGTGTCGGGTCCATCACCGCCCATTGAAAAACCACCGTTGGCGGAATGCTTGTAACAAATGGCAGCCGAAACATTTATCTAAGCGCGCTCACTCAAGGCATCTGGACACCCAGACCTAATCACAGATCCAGCACCACTCACTCACACACACACACCTTGACGCCCAATCCTTAACTCCGATGGAAAGGTGATTTAAAGTATGCCAGCTGCTCAAATAAGTGTTTCGGTAAACGTGGAGAGGATTCGTTAACCTCTGCAAGCAGTAGAACTAGATGTAGATGTAGGAGTAGAATAGGCATAGGCATAGTTAATATACCGTATGAAAACGAAATGAAAAGAGGAAGGCCATCACAATGTTGCAAGAAAGATTTGTATATTCAACAACGACTGAAGTATACTGTACGAAAATAGACGAACCATAGATGATGTTGTTTATAAGGGCGTTATATACACACAAAACACAACTGATTAATCAGCTTTAACGACAAACAAGTAAACTATCAGGCTTTAATATTATGAAGAATTTCTGGTTTAACCCTAGACATAGGCAGACTAAACACCTGTTGATGATGTTATATACTCTTAATGGTTCTATACCTCTATCTATATATATACACACACACATACATATTAGTAATTATAGCCAAACCTAGGGCACCACACATGTTTATATACATATATATTTATACACCCATACTATATAGGTATTTTTCACTAATGGTCTATACACATACCCTAGAGGTAGCCGAGAACAAATACCCAATGATGTACCCACAATATGTAGCTTGTAGGCACAAATAGAACATGGAGAATAGTTGAAATATCTGTTATTTAACTATGAACTAAAATACCTACTCATTAGCTAACATATCAAATACCCACGACCAAAAACGAAACGTTGAAACTGTAAACTAGTCTATAAACTTAAATTCCTACAATGATATTGTAATTATTGTCAAGTAAGAAAGTGCCCAGGATGAGTTCTAAGTGTTTTTAAAACTACTTGTACTTGTACTACGTTTGTGTAAAGACGTCATTTTAAAACAATATGTATACAACTACAACTACAAGTATATACTTGTATTAGAGACAGATGTAAGTATATGTACGTGATCGTAATGTATCCTTCTAGTGTTTAAGCATGCATTTTCGAACAGTTTCACTTGATGTACCTACACACAGGCATACATTAATTCATAAATGATAGTTATTTATAGAACTGATGGCAGCACAGAAACCATTTGCTCTCTTCTTTAGGTAGCTCTCAATATTTTAGTTATGTTACTTAAATTTTCATAGCAATAAATGCTTCAATAATCCCTCAAATACCCTATCTATAAACTATAAACTCAGTCTAAGATAATTTTTATGTACATATAAACCCGCACATGTACCTACTTCGTAAGCTATTTAGACCACTATCTCTTAAGCGACTCCAGCATATTTCGATCTATACCGCAAATAATATTTCAAACAAAGCCTGGATTATTGAATGGAACACAAAATGTTGTTATTAAGGAATTGTCAATTTATGGTCCAAAGCTACAATAATACTAAAGAACGAAAATAGACAAAAAACTACTTAAGAAGCCATTCAAATGGTACAGCATTAAGCTTATTAATTTATAATTGGTCAACGTTCAATTCGCTATCAAATAAGTATAATGTGGATGTGTATTTTTGAAATCAAATAAACGAAGTACTTAATTATACAGCCGTTTATTTCAATCACAACATCATACAATTTTGTTAATTCCCCTTATTTTCTGTCTTTTTAAAGATAACACAATGATTGCCCTGGTCATAATAGCTGCGCACGAGCTTCACATCATTCACTTGCGAAACTAAACTCTCCAATTCTTGCTCCTCAAAGACATGGTAGTAGCGGAGGAAAGTTGTGCGCTGTTCATCTTTGGTTTTCCATGGCACATAGACATCTTGCTGCTGGAATTCGGTGCGATTCGTGTGCACTGGCAATGGCACTGGCACCTGTTGCTGCTTCTCCATACTCTCCAATTGTTTTGCAAGCTTCTGGCGCTGTGCCTGCTCGGTCGTGTGCTCCTTGTTGACGGCTTTGTTCTGGCGCAAATAGAACGACTTGTTGTTGTTTTGTCGCTGATCTTTGGCCCAGACGTAGACGAGAGCACGACCGCCAGGACGTAAAACTCGAGCTAATTCACGTAATGCAGCCAATCGACGTTCGCGACTGGCCAGATGATGTATGACTGCAATGCTGATGCAGCCATCGATGCTGGCACTGCGTACCGGCAACTGCAGGCAATCGCAACGAAATACACTCTGCCCACGGGAGCTGCTCACGCCAAGCAGACCCAGCGAACGATCACAGCCAATGGCCAAGAGTTGAGGATTGCAACCCAGATATTTGCCATTGCCACATCCTACGTCGAGCAGTACAGATTGCGGCTCAAAGCTGTTTACGAACTCGGCCACTTGAGGCCAGGGTGTGTGGCGCGTATCGCTAAAATGATCTGCAATCTTGTCATAGACTTCATGAACATTTAGCTGTTCCAAATGGCTGGCATGCGTGGCTAGGGCATCACATACTGCCGCTGGCGTTGACGTTTGATGTGTATCACAGAGAGTGGAATATTGACAATCGCAAGGACCGCGACGAAGTGTTCTAAAAGTCAAGGAGGTTCTTTTACTTCGTGTCTGAGTGGTCAGGCTGCCAGTAGCCGTGGCTATAATATCAATATGTTTGGGCCTGATACCATGGGTCCAGTCATAGCGTGATTCGCCAGACATCACAAGCATCGAGCGACGTGGCAGCAATATGTGCACTAACTCGTGGCCTCGACGAAAGTCCATAACTATATCAGATTGCAACGATAAAGACAAAATGGGATCCTGAAAAGCACTGTGTGTGTCCACATGCGGTGGTATGCCTTGCCCAGGCTCGTACTCGTTCACAGTGAGTTGATCTGGGGTTTTAAATGCAGGCATATCCGGGCGTTCGCTGAGGCGTTTCCACAAGAAATTACAAGCCTCTGGTATAGACTGCTCAAGTGGTTGCATTGGATCTACGTTGTTTCTGCCATAGATGAACTCATATCCAAAATGCTTAACTTTTCTATGCTTTAAACTTTCCGCCATGGACCCAGAATCCTCGTCAATTGCAACCGCCTGGAGCAAATTTGCCTCTTCCACTTCGCTTACAAAGTTGGGCAGCAGCAACAGCCCGCTAGGTAATGGTCGTTGCCAGCCATTTTCATCTTTTTCCTTTGGTAGTTCCAGTACATAGCTAAGATATGCAACGGCACCCTTCTGGCCAATAGTGGCTAGGCTGTGCATACCCTGGTACACAAGTTGGGCATCTCCTGTTGTTGCACACGACAGAAAGCAATAAGATTTCGACGGTAGCATCAGCACCTGCGTCACACGTCCGCCTGTTGCTGCAGCTGCAGCCAGCAGCGTTTCCTCGGTAAGTCCATTACTCAGTCCTACATTTAGTATGGCCAGATAAGCTGTGGGTGTCTCACTATGTGCGACATTACAATCGGCTTTTATTATTGCCAAGCATCGTCTTCGCTTTTTTTCTGCCTTTTTGGCCTTGTTTATATTTTGTTCAGCGTGCATTTCGTCACGTAAGTGTTTAAAAAATACCACGAAAAATTAATGCGGGTGTACACACTGAAAGACCAAACCACAGTACACCAGTTCCGTGTGTTCTTCGGGAATTTAATCTTACAAATAATTTGAAGTTGTTTGGGTTTGAGCATTAACTGAATATTTAAAAAAATGTTTTGATATAAACCCAAACACGCATCATGTTCAGTTTGCACCATATACAAGAAATTACAAGTGTATATGTTGAGAGTACACCTATCTAATCTAATTTTAAAATGACTTAAATTCTACCAGACTCTATCAATCATACTATTATCCTGTGGTTTCTGATTCATCGTGGTCAGCTGTTGATGATAATTTCGCATCTGATTACTCCGACGCGGCTGAGCCAAGTATTCAAACATGCTTTGTAAATGCTGCGACAACATTTTGCTCAGATCACTGGGCATGGGATCAGTCCAGAAAAAGTCGTGATTTAAAGCTGTATCCGCATCTATGCGTTTCTTGGGATCTAACGTCAACAATTTATCTAACAAATCGCAGCCATTGGGATCCTTCACATACGGACGCAATCGCTCTTTCACACGTCGTTTCTGATTCTTTGGCAGTTCTATAGATTTATACAGTTCAAGTTCTTCGACGCCGGGCCAGACGTCTGGAGTGAATGAGCCGCACAGCTGTGAGATAAATGTAAGCTGTTGTTGCTCCGTGTTTCCTTGCATAATTGGCGAACGCGTCCACATTTCGGCCATAATACAGCCAGCACCCCACATATCAACAGGCGGGCCGTAGTTCCGATCACCAAGGAGTAACTCCGGTGGGCGATACCACAATGTGACCACTCGATTTGTATAACGATTTTTGCAATCATTTTTTGGAATGCTAAATGCACGAGCCAAGCCAAAATCGGCTAGCTTTAAAATACCATGTTTTGTTATAAGCACATTGGCAGCTTTCATATCACGATGCAGAATCTAAATCCAACAAAGTATAAATTAACGCCCAAAGTTTTTAAATGTCTTGCGGAACTCACCTTGTTGCTATGTATATAGTAAAGGCCATTGAGCAGTTGCTGCATTACCTTCTTAATTTCACCCAGACTGAATTTCACATTCATATTAGATAGCAATCCAGCTAAATCGTGCTCACAGAAATCAAAAACTAAATAGAATGTAGATCTGTATCCATTGTGAATAGTGGCCTTCGTTCGGCAGATTTCAATAAGGTTAACAACATTTTCGTGCTTCAGCAGTTGCAGTATGCGAATCTCTCGCAAAGCGGTAATAGGGAACTGAAAAATATAATTCAAGTTAGACTTAAAAGATACTGCATATTGCTACATATACTTACGCCCTCTTTCTCATTGTCCATGAGCACTTTCTTCATGGCAACAAATTTTTTGTTGCTCTTTTTTTCGCGTGCTTTGAACACCTCACTTTGGAACGAATACAACAATTTGTAAGTGCAACACAACTTTTGTAAACAATTGCACTTGACATAAAAGACATATTTTACTTACCCAAATGTTCCTTGGCCTATTTTCGCTACTTTCTCGTATTTACTGCTTTCGTCGCAGTAGGGAAAATCGTAATCCTCGATATACTTTTGCTTCTCCATTAGGGACATTGTGCGTGACGAGCTACCAGGCGTACCGCCAGGGGTTGATGTTTGGGGTAGCATATGTGACATATGCGCCATTGTGAAATATTAGAAATATAATAAAAATTTTAATTTAATAACTTTAAACTTCACAATGATCACAACATTCACGAAATACGTCAACGCCTGGTGCTGTCTGCACCCGCAAAAAACAATTTTGCTTGCATTGGCCTGCTATGTACACACTGTTTATGCCCAGCTGTTGTCACCACTTTACTTACTAAAAATTCGGTAAGCACTGGCCCAGTGATATAACCCCATGCAACGAGTTCTCTTTGAATGTAAAAATACTAAAAAAATTATTTATGAATAAACTATTAAACATAGCGCACGCTGTGCCGCGTCAATTTGTGCGTGACTATGCGTTTAAGTCGGATCTAAAAATCAAATGGGTGCGACCCGAAAAGATTTCGTGCATTAAGCCCGAGAAAAGCGGCGATCTTGGGAAGCTGCCACCACTCGATCCCAATGAGATTTTGCCGGAATATAAGGATTCCAAGGAGCTTGATAAGTAATATATATATTTTTCTTTTTAACAAATATCAAGTGTATTAAATTTCCATACCTATTTCAGTGCCAACGAATCTGTCAAATCTATGTTTTTGCTTAGAAATAATCCCAATCACCTAACCACCCGCTTTTACCGTGATCAATTGATCAAGGAGGTCCAACGACATGCACAAGATTATGGATCAATGGAGGCCAGGCGTAAGTACAATATTCATTAAAACTCATGAGTATCTCCAAAATCAAAAATGCATTCATATTAAATCGATTAACAAAGAAAATTTTATAAATAATATTAGGAGTATCCATAAGCTAAAATTTTTATTTATTGCTCAGTGGCTAGAATGACAGCACTGATACGCCGCTATCAAGCGCATATGGAGGTGCATCCACGCGACAAGATGATTAAAGTGCGACTAAAGGAGATGATCGAAAAACGTAAGAAGTTTCTGAAATACCTCAGGCGATGGGATTATCCGCGCTTTGAGTGGATATTGGAGAAACTTGACTTGGTCTACAAGCCACCTCCGACGCATTTCCATTGGATAACTCGGAAGGAGTCGTTACAGAAGCTAACAGACATATACTGTGAAAAAATCAAAGAGGAGCGCCTAGAAGCCTATCATAAAGAACTGCAGGCTAAGCAAATACCTTTCCTAGAGGAGGCCATTAAGAAAATGAAATTTGTACGACAGGAGCAGATTGACTGCGATGTCCCAGTTACTGTAACAGAAGAACAAATTGAGGAAGCACAAAATGAGCTTGCACGTCTTAAAGAACTACGAGATGCAGCAGCCGCCGCTACACAAAAAAAATCGGATGAAACCTTCCACTAATTCTTAAAAACTATGCAATTTATTGCTATGCAATAAACATGCGGCAGTAACAATTCTTAAATAATATGATTTTATTGATTTTTTCTTAGGGTGCAGAGTGCAGAGTTCTCAAAACATGTCATGGGGAAAATGGCGCAGGCTTAGAAAAATAAATAAACAATTGTAATCTTTTAATGATAAAAAGAAAAAAACAAGATACTAGCATGATTTCTCCAAAGGAGATTCGTATCGATTGACATCTATCGACGTCCGGGAGATCGGGAACGTGTGGAGGCCGGCCTCTTGCCACGCTTTTTGTTGGAAGCGTTGCTGCTGCTGGTGGAGCTGCTTGATGTTGAGCTTGATGACGAGTCACTGGAACTGGACGAGCTGGATGAGGATGATGATGAAGTGGACGAGGTGGACGCTCGTGACGTTCTTTTACTGCTGGCACTTGCCGGCGTTAGCTTCTCTTTGCTGTTCGTGTTGCTGCTGTAGTTGCTGGTGCCGTTGTCGGCTTCTTTGCCCTTCACGTTACTTGAGGAGACTTCATTATCGCCCCATAAGTCGTATTTGGATAAGTCGCCATCGTCATCATCCTCCTCCTCGTCCTCCTCGTCACCATCAATATCACTTCGTCGCGCACGTTTGGCATCACCCTTGCTGCGCATATCCTCATGACTTCGTTCCCTATAGCCTCCTCTCTCATTGTTTTTACGTTTTTTACGACGGCCAAACTCGTCGTATTCACTGTCCGACTCATCGCGCTGCTTGTACTCCACAACGCCACGATCATTATAGCCACCACCAAAGCCTGCAATATTTTCAACTGCGTGATAGCTTACTAACTTGGAAAATACGACAACTGCACTCACCTGTCCGCTCCTCGACATCAGTAAATTTGGGCGCATTACACATGTTACAAGTTTGTCGTCGCGCCCAATTTACGTTGGCACATTTGCTGCATTGCCAGTCCTCAGCGCTAAACAAACCTCTGGATTTGTCTGCGGCGACTTTTCCTATCTCTGTGCCCAGCTTCTTTTTAGAGGAGCTGCTGCTGCTGCTGCTGCTACCATTTCCTCGATCTCGATCTCGGTCTCTGTCCGGCTTATCAATGTTGGCGTTTTCACGTTCGCGATTGCACTTATTGCACTGCTGTCGACGCGCAAAGTTCAAATGGCGACAGCTGCAATACACAAATACACGAACAGATGCCGCGCGCCAATGCGAGCGGTTGGAGGAAGAATAAGAGTAACAAAACAACAATTTACTTCATTTGTCGGTCAGAGAAGGGAGAAGGGAGGAATATAGTTGCTGTGCTGGATGCCTGGCCGTCAACCAATACGTTTGGCCATAGATGTTTACGCTTCAAGATTTACGCGCACTCACTCAATATCTGGGCAAATCCAATCGCCAGTCGAGGCGCTGATGCTGCCGCCGACGCCACCACCACCACCCCCACAATTGGACATATTAGCCTCCTCGCGTGTCCTGTAGCTTTTGAGCGTTAAATGCTATGTACAAGTGACGCAACTACTGGCTAGCGTAGCAGTTGACATTTATAACAATTTTATACAATTTTAATATATAGGGCTTTTTTACGGATTTGTTCTTTTCTTGCAAATAGCTGTGTGAAGCGTTGCGAAGAGTAGGGTTGAAATGCTCGAAAATGTTGCCAGACTGTTACACTCGTGCGCTGCCATTTAAAATATGCGGCAAATTTGACAAGTGTGGCAAGGCTAGAACAAGCAGAATGTGCAAATTGTATTTGTTTACAAAGACACTTCACGTTCCTATTCAGAGTATATACATATATATATATATGAAAAAACAGACGTCCTTTCACACCAAGCCAGATGGTACTGCAATTTACTTTTAGAGTTTTATTTTCTTAAGCATATAAAACAAAAGCCGCTCCAAAAAGTAAACAACTGATTTTAGTGTTGTCGTTGGATTTTTAAAAGTAGATCTAACGCATAACCAGCAGTTAATCTTGGAATTGTTGGTGCGCGCCACCAGCAACACACACACACAATTATTTCATGCCAGCGATTGTTTTACTTCTTACCGGTACCGATCTTAGCCTTGGCGGTACCGCGGACCTTCTTCATTCTGTTACGACGTTCCTTACGCTGCTTGCGCGTTTGCTTCTTCTGTTCGAAGAGACCGTGACGTGCCAAACGGTATTTGGGTTCAAACTTCTTGGCGAAGTCCAGAGTATCGTAGATAAGCGCGAAGCCAGTGGAGCGACCACCACCGAAGTTTGTACGGAAACCGAACGTAAAGACAACATCGGGTGTCACCTTGTACATAGCGGCAAGTTTCTCACGTATCTCTGTCTTGTTGATCGACGAGAGTCCGGGATGAAGCACATCGCAGACCATTTGTTTCCTGGCAAGCAGACGGTTGGTCATAAACTTGCGGGTGCGGATAGTAGCTGTTGTACCAGTCGACATATTGACGGAGCTGCAATATACATACAAATTAGACTATGATTTTATACACCAAATTTCATGTTGTCACAATTCACAGACTAATGTTGTTTCTGTTTTTTAGAAATCAACATAACCTCAATGGACCAGCAAGATACTTCGTTGTGCAGCTCGAAGCCCCACGTGTGATACGGTGCGCTTGTAACGCGGTAAGACACGCTTTAGGTGGGGTGCATCCATATGACACATTATTTGCATAATATGCATTACACTCATATTGCCCTTTTCTTAAATTTGAAACATTTATTACCTTTTAAAACACTCAGAAAGGTTTTAAACACGTCTGCTGTGCGAACGCGATTCTTTAGAAAGGAAGATGGCCACCGTCGATTGTTCACGACTTGGCAGCACTTTTGTTCGCAGGGTTGCATAAAGTAAATAACAATCGTGGCCAACGCAACTCTATAAGTGGCGCGAACTCAAATCGATAATACCAGCACTTCGACAGTATAAAATTTAAGCCTTTGTTTTGCTTTTATTATTTTTCGTCTAATATTTAATTTAGTTTTGATAATTTAGAATTACTCTGTTTCCTTTTAAGGCCATAAGCAACCGCAAAGTACATAGCGACAAAAAATCCACATATTACAATTGCCAAACAAAAGTAAAATATAAATAAATCAAAAAGATGCAAATGATATGATGCAATATCTACACCCCGGGTCCTTATCGCAGCGCCACCCTTATGCCGCACCACATAATTCACCCAGAACATAGCGCTAGCTAGTGCGCCCAAAGGCCTGTCGCGAAATTCGCTGGACACCTCGCGTATCGTTAGTTGATAGTGTTGCTTCTGGGTGAGCTCATTCACTGCCCAGTTGAGAGCGGCTTTTGTGAAATTATTTGAATCCAACTGTAGCGCCACGCCCAGCTGCACAGCCAACTGCATGTTCTTGCGTTCATTCTGAAAGGTAGGTAAGCCCAGCATAGGTACATGGCGCATTATGCCTTCCTGCAAGCTTAACAGATCACCGTTCATTATGAATGCCCGTACTCGCGGATGCGCCAGGATGTCAATCTGTGGTACTGTATGCTGTATGAGTACATTCTTGGGCAAACCCTCTAAAGTGGTTACATCGTGGCATGTCCAAATGAAACTCTCTTTACGAGAGCCTATGAAATCAAAGAGTATTTGCAACTTCTGCTTGGGCATCTGACCGCAACGCTGTTCATTGCCCAGCTGCATGTAGATGATGCCATCGCGGGAGTCCTCCACGTAGCGTTTAATGTTTCGCACCAATTGGCGAGGAGCGCGAATGTGCAGACCGCCAGCAGGTACGATCTGTGCAATCAGTGGGCGTGGTGTCCAGAGAGGCACATGATTGTTGAGCAGCAAAAGAGCCAAATGATTGGCTTGCAGGGATGATACACTAGACTCAACTGAAAACCAAATTAAAAATCGATATCAATAATATCAAATTCAGAGCTGCCAGATCTGGAAAAACACTTTTACCAATCACGTTGAATTGGCGGCAAGCTGAATAGGCATAAATCTTACTTTTGAAGTGATTGCGCATTATTTTCTCTTGTGCTTTGTAGTGCTCCTTCTGAAATTGTTTTCGTCGCGTCATACAATCACGGATATTGCTCAAACGTGTCCCGAAACCCAGTTCCGTGTCGGAAGACCGCGTTTCAAAGTTGATAGGCGAGCAGGCGACGGGTACCAAAACCTCCTGCACCGTGTTCATGTAGTTTCCAAAGTCAGTGCTAATAATTCCTATAGTGGGCTTTTTATGCTTATATCCCAGAGCCAAAAGAGCCTCCGTGAAGAAATAGTCCATTATAATCAGATCGTAGTTGAATTGCTCTATCGGCAATTGTAGTAGAGTCTGCACGGGCGGCCGCGTTAAAAAGTGTTCCATTGCGCGCGCTCCGACCAGGGCTAACGCACTGCGTAGCTTGCTGTCCGGCAGGCCGGCTAGATCGTCTAAACTGGCGCCAGCTGCTGCCTGCTGTTGCACTGTGGGTATCCAAAAGTTATTCATAAAAGTTATGCATCAATTCAAGCACGCGTCATTTACAGTTGCTCCAGAAGTCAAACTCCGGCTCAGCAACATATTCCACGACACGCTCCAAACGCTCGCCCAGGCCATGGCCACTGTACACCGTTACCTGGTAAGTTTAACAACCGTTAGCTGATAGTTGAGCCCATGTATATGTCCACTTACATTGTGCTCCCTGTCGGCCAGCTCTCCGACTAGGGTGCGCATGACAGCAAAATTACTTTCGCTGGCATGTGGAAACAGGACGAGAATATTGGCTGCTTGACAGCTCTTGCCGAGTAGCAGGGAGAAGAGTATTAGCTCAAGCATAGACAGGTCTTTGGATTGCTGTTGATGTTGGAGTAATAGATGTTGATTATCAATTATGTTCTCAATAGATAGCTTCGTCTGGCATCGATTCGATTGGTACACATCAGCAACTGCTACGTCTCTCTCAGCTTATCACTAAACTTTTTATATATACGGCTAGATCTTGGCAGCTTTTTACCGGGAGTAGAAAGAAAAAAACTCACCATGCTGAGAGGTCTAACACCAAGGAGTTTTTCTCCAATCCTCCACTAATTAATTGACTGCGAGAGATTTGCCTGCGTTCTTTTGCAATCCTTTGGCTCTCTCTGAGCATCACTCCGTGCGCTTTGCCCCGTCACACTGATTGTTCACAGTAAATAATCTTTTAAATGCGACAGCGTCCAGAAATTCTGTGGTTATTGTAGCTATACATACATATTTATGTATGAATGTCTCTCCCTCTCAGCGAGTATACATATGTGTGTGTTTGTGTGTGTGTGCGAGGCACATGTGTGGCACATGAGATTGTGCAGCGTCATAAATAATACATATACAGTCTATATATATATATATGTAAATGGAGGTATACAATTGCACTGACACAGGCAAAATTTCCTATTTGCCTCACTCGGAATTGGGGTCCAAGCGATCCTCTCTTTGTTTCCAATTGGCTCTCTGTTGCAAGTGAAAGAGTTGCACTTGAGATGTATGAGGCGATGTGTGGGTAGCTAATGTTCGCTTGAAATCCATATTTAATTGCTGCAACTGGGGAAACATGCTGAGTTCACTCGTTAGTTTTCCATTTCGAAAATGCATTTCCTTTAGCTGATACAAGATTTCTAATTGGAAGAATGAGCTCTGAGATAAATATGTGTGGATGTTCGCTTTTGTGGAATAGCTAATATAAATCTAGAATCTAGAATAGTTGGCGTTGGAGACAAAGAATCATAGATAACATTGTAATCTTATTGGGAACGTCTCGAATGTCTGATTGGAACTCTGTTAACAATGGACTTTTATCAGTGACAACGTTTCGATTGAATAGTACCGCAAATGTTAAAAAGAACGAATAAACAGTTACATCTCATTCGCTTTAGTTCTTTTCCAATGCTAACTGTAATGCGAGGCTGCTTGTGCTCAATGTCAAATTTAGATCTTGAAGTTCTAAATTGCACTGCCGTATGCATAAATAATTGACAAATTGCTGCCAAAGAACGTGACACGAGTCACAAACAGACAACTGTGTCAGCTTTTTGTTAATATAAAAATAAAACTTATCTGTTGTGCAAAAAGAGATGACAAAGAGGAAAGCGGAACGGAGGAAAAGAATTAGCGACAAAAAACAGTAGCGTACGCGGCACTTGAAGAACCTGTTGTTGTTGTGAAACCGGTTCCACTAAAGGGAGACAGCGCAATGGTTCCAACTAAAACCAGTTCAATGAACCGCATCTCAAAACACCAATCATAGCCATCTTTTCTTATTTTTTTTTTTATCACAAAGTTAATTTTAATGCATTTCTAGATGTTACAAATTTGAGAAGTAGTTTTTCTTTGAGCAGGGTGCTTTTTGCTTATGTTATATATGTTCTTTTTTCTTAATATTTTAAATGCAAACTCTCAACTCGAACGTTGAGAAAAATCGATTGCTGCTGTGCTCTAGAGCGTTTGTTAATTGATATATACTCAATGGATTATGTTCAAAGACGTCTTAAAATCTGACAGAATGCAAGAAGACAGTATATAATGACTATATGTGGGGTATATAGTTATATCGTTAAATGTCATTTCGCTTATTCTGTGGCATCAGTCTTGGAAACGGCGAACGGCTCGGGGACTGGAATGGAGCCGCTGTTGGCAATGACCACATCCTTGACTGGACGATCCCGAGCATCGGTGGCGCTCGCCTCGATTTTGCGCACAACATCCATGCCGGACAGCACTTTGCCAAAGACAACATGTCGGCCATCGAGCCAGCTAGTCTGCTTGGTGGTGATGAAGAACTGAGAGCCGTTGGTATCTTTGCCAGCGTTGGCCATGCTCAACCAGCCAGCACCATAATGCTTCAACTTGAAATTCTCATCCTCGAAGCGTTCGCCCCAGATTGAACGACCGCCGGTTCCATCTCCCTTGGTGAAGTCACCACCTTGGATCATAAAGTCCTTAATGACGCGATGGAACTTGCTGCCCTTGTATCTAAACAGTCGGATAGATGAAGAAAGAACGTAGTAGACAAATTAGTGTCAATATTTTGAGTAAACAACTCAATTCAGTTTGCTTGCTTTGTCAACTAATTCACAGCTTAACGCCACGTAATTGATATCAACACTACGGCTCTAACCTCTAAAAAGTAGCTACATACTCACACATAGGCACACAAAAACCCTTTCACGCACACGGCAAACCGTTTTCATGTGCGTCTGTGTATGTGTGCGCCAATTAACTGTGTTTATTTACGCTTACCCCTCGCCTTGTGGCTTTTCAGCCAATTCCTTGAAGTTCCTTGCGGTCTTCTCCACAGTTTTGCCAAACAAACCGATCTCGATGCGGCCAGCCGCTTCACCGCCAATGGTGATGTCAAAGAAAACCTACGCAACAAACACAAGTTCATAAAACACTTATTGAAATTTTTGAAAAAAAACAGCGTAGTCGATTTATGTTTGTTGGAGAGTGTGTATACCAAGTGACGCAGGTACACATAATATATGTCTGTATATATGTGCATCCGCTTATATGTGTGTGATTAGTTGTTTGTATATACCTTATCAGTTACTTTGGGTCCTTTGCTCTCATCAGCAACTGCGATGCCGGCAGCAATGGCTACCAGGCACAAAGCCAGAGAAAACTTCATTTTATTTTATTCTTCAACCAATTCACTCACTCCCGAAACACACGTCCAAACGCTTCGGCCACTAAGAACAGACTGAGCGCGCGCAGTCATTCTGCTACCTACAACAGCGCTGCTAATAGCACTAAATGTTATTGCCTATCGCCGAGATGTTAAAATGTATCGACAGCTTTACTGTTAAATGTTGAATTTGCGCGAATAATTTTTCGAACTTAAAACGACTAGAATAGATATTTGTTATTAAAATTTAATCATATATATGAGATATAATTTTATTAAAGACGTACTAATTCATATATTTTATTTTCGTTTATCATATTATTGTTGGTTAACATTTGTCTTTAATTTAATTATAAATTTATTGTTCTCAATAACCAAATATGAAAGTTAAAGAAAAAATCAGGTTTAGCAATATATATCTGTACCAATATAGTAAAATACGGTTATAGAGTGATTGTATGGTTGATATAATTGAACGAAGTGTGCTATAGCTGATACAGATGCTACAACAGCGTAAATTAAAGCTAACACCTTTGAAATTATGGTTTAATATGGAGTATATGAAAATGTTTTTGTCTATGTAGGTATATTGCAAAGTCAAGCACTTAATGACACCACATATATTAAAATAAATTAAAATTGAACTTCAGCAAAATGAAAGGCCTATCACATACAGAGAGATTGAGACTAGGGCTAAAACTATTTACACGGAAATAATAAGTGTCTTTATGTATAATTACAAATACAGTATATTTATGCATATATTAGCTTAATTGTACGTAAATTGCGAACAGAATTATTAGCTATAAAACTATAAACAAATTAGGAAAAGTTGGTAAAATATCTATACGTGAGAGTTGTGCGGAACATCAACTACAACTACACTACACTACATAGTGTAGTCTACATGTATATATATTAGTCGCTATAATTTAAAGAACGATTCGAAACGAAGTCGTAAACAGCCAAGTTTGGATTTGCATTGCAGTGAGCAATTTTAAATGTTAAGAAAGCGCGTTTTCCAAAAGCCTTTCTAGTATCAATCAATCAGACTTCAATCACTGCTATTAATTAGAGATTCCTGTTGCTCGTCATCAGCGACTCTGCAAACAACAACATAAGAATTATATAGTATTAGTACATATTGATGAATTGGATGTTTGCGTTTAATTACCTCACAATACTTGGTTTATGGCAGCCACAGATTTTCCTATATACAAGTTTGAAAAGCTTCATGAGCGGGTCTGAGTCATCGTAGCGTATTAGCAATACGACAAGCAGCAAGGACATAATCACACCCAGCGAACCCATGCAATACGTCGAAGAGTATGGTTTATGCTTGAGTAAAACATCAAATGCAATCGTCAACGGTATCTGCAGTGACATGGTCAACGTGCCGATGAGCGAGGAGGTGAGGAAACAACCCCACAGCCACAGAGCCACGGCCAGCACAGTGCAAATGAATCCATTGAGAAAGAGTATGCCAAATTGACCTTGACTGGGTAGTTCGAAGGTTTCGATTCGTGTGAAATGCAATATGAAGAAAATCGGCCATAGCAGCAATAGATTCCAGAGTCCAACGAACCCTAAAAGAATATTACAAATATTATCATTGGAAAATTTCGAATAGAATTTTGCAATTCACCGAAAAATAACGGAATGTCCACCTTTTCCTCGGTGTCGCTTTTTCGTTTAACAAACACCAAGTAAGAGGCATAGAAGAATGCGCTAAATAGAGCCAACAGCACGCCGCGCGTCATCTTGGAGTCGTGGAGATCATTCATGGTGATGACTACAACGCCAGCAATGCTCATGATGGCAGCAATTAGCTTCGTTATGGTCAGCTTGTCGCCCATGGCCGAGGGGAATAGAGCTGCCAGAAAAATGGTAAACAATGTGGCCGAAGTGGATCTGCAAGCAGCAATAGATTAGTTTTCAAACTTGATTTGATTGGACACAAAGAGGAAACCTTATGAGCGTTATCATCGGCTCCTCATCCATGTCTAGGGCCAGCTGTGAGAAGTAATTGGCCGCAAACCACAGCAGACAAAAGAGCAACGCCGTCTTGGCCGTCTTGTGGTGTGTCTTCTGTCGGCGTATACGCATGCTGGCCGCATAGGAGAGCCTTGCCATCAACGCATCTGTGGCCTCATGTGCCGACATCTCGCGAACCTCGGCCATCTTACAGAAACGCACGCTGCGCACACTCGAATCATCGCTCTCGGTGCCAGAGAGAGCGCCATTAATAGAATTTGCGACGCGTATAGGCACAAAAGTGGGATCGCCCTGCAAAGGCATATGAATGAATATCTTGGCTGTAAACGATAGAATCTTCTGAAAGCTTACCAAAGAAGCTTGATTCGAATAGTAGTTCTCCTCATCCGTATGCTGCTCCATCATCTATTAGGGTTAAGTGGAGGGATGAGTAGTTTGTAACAAGAATATCTCTTTCTCCCACTGTCTCTCAATACAAACCGCATAGTTGCCATGCTGCCGCTCGCAGGACTCCTTCCAGGGTGTTAGAATGCCAATGATAAGCAAATACACGCTAAACATAGACGTCTTGAAGTAGGTGCTAAAGAACGGCTTGTCAT
This sequence comes from Drosophila pachea, assembly GCA_020883565.1. Taxonomy (NCBI): domain Eukaryota; kingdom Metazoa; phylum Arthropoda; class Insecta; order Diptera; family Drosophilidae; genus Drosophila; species Drosophila pachea. The sequence continues at coordinate 3,453,535 of JABVZX010000001.1, forward strand.
ACTTGTCGTCCTCGTACAGAAACTGTTCGGACAAGAGCAAGTGAAGGATTTATTTATAGATAAATATGTATATACATATATTCTTTTTTACTTTACCTTGCTGAGCTCGCTGGAGGACACCCAAAGCACGTTGACTAGCAACAGTATCGCCAGGCCCAGGAGCAGTCTCTGTGTGCGCCCGAGCATGTTGCTTAGCCAAGTGCTTACGCTTGCAATGTCTTGTATTCAAATTCCGTTTGCTGTCTGTCTTCTTCGCTTCGCTACCTTCTATCTGTCACTTTTCGATCTTTAGAATTTACGTTTGTGGCGCCAACTTTTGGATTCCATCTTTGAAGATTCACTTGAAGATTTTGACTCAGATATCAGCTAAGCTGCAAATATATCTGTATATAGTTTTATCTATTGAATTAAGCCACAAATGGTATCAGATTGATTAGCTGTCAATTGGCAAAATTAGCGTCTTCTGGCCGCAGCTTGAAGAGCCCACTCGAATCACTTAACAGCTCATTGATAACCTCTAAATAGGAGTGGGAGTAGAAATGGCTGTGGGAGAGGAGGATGGAGGGAATTTGTATGCTAATCGTAAGCAATAAATATAACGCTGTCTGATAAACAATCACAATAGAAATTAAATCCCCTTGTCCTAAGATAAGCAGCTGAATTTTAGCTTTGTTCTATTTTTAGGGATAACAGCTGCCATACCGAGGTACAATTGTCAAATGGCTATTGGTGTTCGTATGGAATACAAAATCAATAAATACTCAACAAGTTTGCTATTTGGTGTTACAAAACAAAGACAACGTTTGTTCACAATTTACAGATCAATAATATGCAAAATTATTCATTCTGTTGCTCCAATCTTATTAGTAATTTTACCTTTGCGTTTTAGGGATTTTTTAAGCTGCGTTCCGCTACAGCGGTTAGAGCTGAGCGTTTGTTAATCTTAAATACGATATACTTTGTTGCTGCAGCAAATTTAATGACTTTTTTGTTAACTTAAGGGTTACAGCTTATGCAATAAATTGTTTCTATATATTAAAGTTAAGCTTGCTGAGGTTTAATACTGTTTGCCTGTGATTTGCTTACTAAGAACGTACACACATCGAAAAAAAACAATACAGCTGTCTGAGCTATCGTTTAGTAGTGTGGCGGATAGTCGATAAATATAAAACCGAGTGTCTTGTGCTGCCAACTCGTTCTTAGATCTACAGAAAGTCACAGTATTAGGCAATATGCCCGCAAAAATTTAAATACTAGTCTCATCCCAGCACTTTGCTAGTTATCAATCACTGCATCGACTTGTTTAGCTCTTAATGCGAATAAATGTTGACAAATTACTTGTCTACGCGTACAATTTAATGCTAAATTATGTTGTCACGCACAACTGACAAGCTATAT